>VXBX01007081.1:116781-131235 GCA_013400415.1 Scytalopus superciliaris | reverse complement strand
GTAATGGGTTTTGAAGAATTCATGGTGCATAATATTTATGGGAGGAAAGAATAAAATCAACACTAAGTACAGTTTTCACAGTTGCAATAAAGAATATGCAGAAAAATAGCAGAAATCAATAGGTTGGCAAAAATATGAAAAAAAATATTTAGAATTAAAAACGTTATGATTATCCAGAAGAACTTCAAATTTCTTCAATATACCACTTGTTAGATAATACCTCTAGGATAACACTAAGGATTTAAACAAATATGCCCCAATGGGACCCTCTGCAAGACGCACAGATTCCTCTAATAGAGCGACACATGGTACCTCTCTAGTGACAGAGGAAATATATCCCAGTAACAAAAGGAAGAAGGAACAACCAATGCAAGGAGAAAAAAAAATCCAAACCCTAGATGACTTAATCTTCCTCAGAAGACTACAGATATTTCTAAGGGCGTAACCTTGATTTCTGCTAAAGCTCACATCGCCCTTATCTGAAGGGTTTTCCTTAATTCCCTTATCTTTTTCCTTCCCCTGGAAGAGAAGAAAAGGGAATTAAAGATTTGTGACCCAACTGTTTAGGACCCGACTCCACCACCTTCCTTCAACTGTTCCCATACTTTTGTATGGAGCAGGGCATCAAGAGCAAGAGAGGATCTTGCAAGGGCACTGACAGAGGCCAAACACTTGCCTAGGCAGACCATTAGTTTGCCCCAGTGAGGTATTTCTTATATTCTTATGCTTTAGGCTAGGCTTGATATGTATCTAAAAATTTACAAGCATGGGCAGGTTTCTGATAAACTTGCTTGGTCATATGCACCTAGTCAGTGCACATGACCAAGTCCTCACAAATCTTGCCTGACAGTAACATCTTACTGTTAACAGGTATAAACAGCCTTTGCAAGACTGCTGGCATACTTCACAGATCACTTTGAGACCACATCTCATTTTTAAAGAAAAATCATTAAAGACATTAAATATATAGTTCTTAGTTAATAACTCAGAAGATGGCTAGTTCCCATGAAATCTCTCACTGTGCACATGTGGTAGGCAGAAAAACACATTAAAAGCATAATGAACACATAGGTTTAAACAATCATCATCTTGAAATAGGCCCCTAAGAACAGCTTTTATGTGAATTTTGAGGAAGTAGTAATAACTATGAAATGCCTTTCCCCATCCTGTTCTTCAGTATAAAAGAGGTAGCTTTTTAAAGGAAGCATTTTAATCGTACTCATGTCTGACATGTTACAAAATACTCTCAAATCAAAACACACTTTTAAAACAAATATGCTAGTGGAATTACCAGGAAAGGGAACAAAACATCTGTGGAATCCCACATCTGGAATCCTATGTTCAGTCCTGGCTTTCCCCTCTCCCTGTTCTGCAGTCTTAAAAGAGAATTAAGTAAGGTATGAAATCAGGTGATCAAAGGCAAGGAACAGTTTCATTTCAAAATGCATGTTACATAAATGAGGGATCTTTAGCCTGAAAAAGAACAATGGAGAAGTGGACTCAATAAAACCACAAGTGGCATGGACAGCATTGCTCCCTGCCTTGTCCAGAACAAGGACTGGGGAAGTTTCATGCTTCAAGACAAGCAAGAGGAAAGGGGTTTTTTTCTGTTTTGGGGCTTGCTTGTTTTCTGAGAGTTTTTTGATTGTTTTTTAAATTTACTATTATATATAGCAAACAGAACATCCACTCAAAGCCATACTTGTTTATACAGAAAGGTGTTGATGCCAAAAGCTTCTGGGTGCCCAATAAGCACCTGGATCAGACGCAGGTGAACAGTCAACTGAAAGCTATTAAAGAAAACAAAATAACATGCACACCCTGCCTCCCCCCCAACCCCAACATTTAAGGTAAAGAAGTTCACAAAGTGCTGCCAACAGTCTGTCAGCATGCAGTGACACTTCCCATTTCTTTGCTCAGAAGGAGGTTGTCAAGTAGGTCCTGTAATTTGGCAGGGCCTTGCATGGTAAGGGCATAAATAAAAACAGAAGAAGGTCAGCCAAAAAAAACTAACTAAGCGGCACTGGAAGAGCCAGAAAAGTGGCTGTAGCCAGGTGCACGTTGCCATGGTTGCTCTTTCACTATGACAAACATGAGTCTGGGGAATCCTTTAAACACCTACTGTTGGGTTTTCTAACTGAAGCCCCCATCTGGCCGAGGAACAAGCAGCAGGTTTATGTTGACACACAAAGGTTTCAAGACTCCTAAACAAAGCAAGCAGACTAAAAATCTCAGAAGGATTCTGTGGGGTGGTTTGAGGACAAATCAGCTGACGTTGCACAACAAGCCTCCTACAGGTTGATCAAGCAGGCCACCTCACATGACAGAGAATTAAAAAAAAAAAAAAAAAAAAAAGAAACTTTTGGGGGCACAGGATTCAGTGGGTACTGTCTACTTGCAAGAGCAGATATGTCCATGGCCAAGAGCAGCCTTCACCTGGAAGGAACTGGGGAGAAGGGGGTCTCAGGGGGAAGGTGCGACAGATCACTTCTCATAATGAGGTTTCCAACATCACTCTCCAAGTCATCCTCTGCCACATTAGCAGAGCACAGAGTTGAATGACAGCTTAGTGGCTGTGCAGCATGAGCTCTGCAATGAGATTGTTCATGTTGGGTATTGTTGAAAATGGCATGTAGGGCTAATCAGGCATTTTATCCAACTAGGTACAGACATACTTCTACTCTTAAGTGACTTCAATACTCAGTGTATATATATAGCATAACCCAACTAATCATGGACTAAAGCAGCAACTTACAGGCTCAAGGGAACAACAGACCATCCATCTGTCATATGAGATGAGGATTTGAAAATTTCATTAATTTTCTGAAACTGTTAGCTAAGATATTCAAATAGTTTCATTACTACAGAGAGCCTTTTTAGGCTGTTAATCCAGATTAGTAGTGACTGTTCAATTTAAGAGTTTGCCTAATTCTTTAGTTCCATTTGATGCAATAGAACAGCCTAATTCTTCCTTTCTTTGAAGCGTGGCCCTGCCCTCTGAAAATTCTTCACTGCTCCTTCCCCCACTTCCTATTCCAAAATCATGCTTCAATGTGCTTTTACTCCCTTTATGGCCCATCCACAGATCTTTCAAAAAGGAAAGTATTTCAGAGCTACTCCATAGATCTTTACTTCTCTATTTGTTTTTAGTGATTTGATCAACTGCTGACCCAACTGCCCGAGGGGGGGTGGGGGAAACATGGTTCTCATTACTCTGAAAGATCTTCGTCATTTTCACAGCTGATAAACAGACAGAAATAAACAGCTCTTCTTGGGTAAGAAAAATAAAAGCATTTTATCACACAACACTTCACAACTTTCAGTTGTACAGGCTGCGTTTACTCTTGCAGGGAGCCACAACTGTAGAGAGAACCATTTATGAACCGATTTGCCACTCTGAGGTGGTCTGTTCTCAGTCTGAGTCCAGCTGTTCATCAAACCCACCTTCCTCAACACACACACAGTGAATCGTCTCCTAGAAGAGGACAACCTCATGTGTCCAGTACTATTAATATGGCATTCTTGGCAGCTGAAACAAATTGCACTGATGTAGCCAGGAGCTGCCCACCTGCTGGGCTCTGCTGAGCCACAAGAGGAGCTCATACCTTTCCAAACTGCATGTTCAAAAAAGTACGGCCTTTTGTCTCAGGGTGCACTTGGGAACATAAGGCAGAAGGCACAAACTCAGCATCACTAACACTCCAGCAAGCAAGGAGACCCTCAGTGAATTTGATTCTGACCCTAGCCTCTTGGCTTTTGTTGCCTGGCAGTTTAGATGAAACCATCATGAAACTTAACAAAGGAGACAGGCCAATACTCACTGTATTAGGTCTCATGTCAGTGGGCCTTCTAACAGCTGTTAGTGTTCTTCTGAAAGCTGTGCCCTGGGGCCTGCACAACAGGGTTCTTCGTATTTTTAAATGAACCAACATTTTGACCTTCTCTAGCCAGCCAGAAACACACCCAACTGGAAAGACAAAGTAATTGTCCATTGTTATCTTCCTTCCTGGAAAAAAACAAGTCTCCCTATATACTGAACCTACTGCACAAGCCTCCTTATTAACAAGATTGTCTCATTTTCTCCAAATTATAGAATACTTCAATATTAATATATAAAGCAGATAAAATTAAAAACATCCCACCTCAAAGACAGATTGAAAGCTTAGCATGAATACTTTATTTCATTTGATTTATAAATGCCAAAGTAAATTGTCACATCTGCACCACAGCAGCACTCTACCCATTACGCAAGATGTCCTAGAGAGCGAGCAAAGAGGAAGTCCTAGGTCTGTTTTAATTTGGAAACATTTGTCCCTAAGGAAGCGACAAATGTCAGTTAGGCACCACCTTGCAAGTTTAGTTCTTATTTTTCTTTCACAGCTAATTGCACTAGTAACAATAAGTAGCAATTCTATAACAATTATACATACAATCTCCATCCAGACTCTTTGCACTATTAATTTTACAGGCAAATTACATTTCTGTCAAGTCTATCTGTGGCCAGTTACAAACAGTTATCACTGTAATTATTGAAGTTACCATATTTCTAACAAGAAATAGGAGTAGTATATTCAAAGTAATAGTGAGTGTGCAAATAATCAGATTTTCTCCTCAGCAGCACACCAAATAATGAATGATCCTTTTAGGGGTACAAAATACAAACACTTTCTTTGACATCCAGTGAAACCTACTTTCATAGTATTCCCCTAGTCTCCAATTCACAGCACCCACAAAGCTGTCACCTAGTCTGCAACACCTAGCAGCAGTTAGTCAAGAAGAATGACAGGTCAAGACTGTGGTAAATTCTTAGAGCTCTGAAGGTAACATTTCCGAAGAAAACAGATTATTAAAAACAAAAAACCAAACTCCATTATCTCAGAATTAATTCCAACACTTGTGACAAAAAAATGCTCTCCTTTTTTTTTTTTTACTTAAGGAACAAGCAAACCCAAAGTTGTTCAAGCACATTTTTTACAGTTTTCATCACTTCTCAGGCTTTCCTTATGTTTTAAATGCTTCTTTTTTTTTTTTTTTTTCTTTCTCTATGTTAAGTTTCTTTAATATGCATATAGCACAAAGCAAGACCACCTACATGGACAGTTCCTAGAGCTCAACTCTGTATGAGCACTGTCAAACACAGGTTAGTGTGAATTCAAGTTAGCAGATTTTAATCTTGGTTCACAGCAGTGTCCACTTGGGCTTGCTCTGGGTCACAAGCAGCCCAGAGAAAGGAATTGATGCACACTGCCCTTGCACTTCTTCCTCAGCAAGAACCCCTCAAGATCGGGAATCAGTCGGCAGAGCAGAAATGCAGATTTCACCATCAGCAGGCAGCACACTGTAAGTAACAGCTACCAGCTTTTCCTCACGTGACTGTGTATATGATCCCATATTTGCAGCATAAGGAGAATTAGCTGCCTATTCCAAAAAGGATGAACAGCTCTTAACCAAATAATTATAATCCAGGCCTGCTAAAATTAATGTTTGACCTGGGAGTAATAAATACCTCAACTTCTAAAATTGCTGTTCTTTGTCTCTCTAAGAAGACTGTTCCTTGAACAGACTGCAGAGGTTACCTACCAGCTGTAACACTGCCTCTCTCTCTCTCTCAATTTGAAACAAAATCATACATGAAACAAACTAACTAACCCTCCAAACATTTAATTGTCTACACAAACATGACTACTTCGACAGCAGATAAAGTGTAAAGCTTCACTTGGCCAGTTTTTCTCTTGGCTCTAAATGTTGTAACTGATGCAGCAAGTACATTCTGGACAGCTGGTGCAGTCCACCAAAATACATTTCTCCTTCTGAATTCAGCAGTTGAAGAAAGCTGTAGGGCAACAACAGTAGTTTTAGTTCTTCTGAATGATCTCAAATAGAATATAGTATTTCAGTTGGAAGAGACCTACAACAATCATTTAGTCCAACAGCCTGACCACTTCGTGACTGACCAAAAGCTGAAACACATTATTAAGGGTATTGTCCAAACGCCTCCAAAACAGTGACAGGCTCAGCCTGGACCAGCTCTCTACAAAGCCTATTTCAGTGTTTGACTACCCTCTTAGTAAGGAAATGCTTCCTAATGTCCAGTCTGAACTTCCCCTGGTGCAGTTCTAATTACTACCATGCATCCAACCACTGGAGAAGAGATCAGCACCTCTCTCTCCACTTCCCCTCCTCAGAAAACCACAGAGAGGAACGAGGTCACCCCTCAACCTCCTTCTCTCTCCAAGGTAGACAGACAAGAGACTTCAGTGGCTCTTTACAGGACATTCCTTTCAGCCCTGTCATCAGCTTTGTGGCCATCCTCTGGATGTATCCAAGGATGTCCACATCCTTTTAGAATTGTGGGACCCAGAACTGCACATAGCACTCAAGGTGAGGCTGCACCAACACTAAGTATAGCAAGAAAGCAGGATAGCTACTATTTCTGAAAATCTTAAAAACACCAGAAATTTTCATACATGCATGTGTGTTTTTGGGAGTTGCTACAGGTCTCCTTTGGGGAAAAAAATTAGGAAATAGCCAAATGTCTGTTCTCAAAAATCATCCCTTCCACTGAATTCCTCTCTTTTCTCTTTCTCAATAGAGCACAATTATTGGGTAAGGAAAGTCAAATAATTAAACCATTTAGTGGTGTAAAGAATTTTGTTCTAGATGATATTTGATTCTTGAAATTACTTATTTTTCAACGCTGCCACAAGTAGGTAGGAACAACACAGGGGATGCCACACCTGTGATACCAGAGAGAAATACTCATGTCATCTGCTCCCCAGCAATCTTCTGGCACCTCCCAAGAATCGTCCAACTTTTTGCCAGTGTTTCCCCTTGTCTGGCATAAAAATTCCTGCTCAATTCAATAAGGAAAAGGATGTAAAACATCTGCAACAGTTTTTAAATTGCATCCTTGAGGTCAGGCTACTGGGAAACTGTCACTGAGTAGGTGAAGCCATTATGTGAACAGAAGAGGGTCCAGAGTGATGGCAATATTGGGTAGTTAATGCCGTTAACTCTCCCAAGCAATTATCTTTCATTGAAGTTAAACACAATCAGAATCCCAAAAGTTTCCTGCAGATGTATGGCCTTAGTTACTACATGTAGGATGGTTATGTACTCATCTATACTCAGTAAAGACTACAATACAGCCAAAATATACCAACTACTACTATTTTTTTCCTTCAGTATCAGAAGTTTTTCCCTGTGTGTTCTCCTGCTCCCCCAAAGACCATTGTTCTTCCTGGTTACTTTGCTAAAAAGAAGCTTTTCACCATAACATTCATTCCCTCCACTGGCAACTGCAGTCTCTAAATATTTGTAAGGAATTATAGCCATCTTAGTCAAGGCAGGAAATGTCAAAAGAGAAAACAGACTACTACAGAGCTAGAGGGATTGATTTATGATGATTACAGTGGAAGAATATAATGTCTTACAGTTTAGTTATTTCCTGACTGAAATCCAAAATGCAACAAAGAGGGGGGAAAACAGTAACACAAATATTGTCACCAGAAGAACTTCTGAAGATGGATAAACACAAAATAAAACAAACAAGTTGACAAATTGATGCATAGTAGAAATTAAAAAAAAAAAATAAAAATCCCCCTTGCTCCCCTAAACTGTCAATGTTTTAAATTAAAATTCTGGTGCAATTTATGCAGCCATTAGTGTCTTTGAGGCAGATACACATTTATATGAGGGGGAACTTGGTATTACGTATCACTCAGGATAGAAGCACTGTAAAATTAGGGGGTAAAAAAAGGTAATGAATATTTATAATAGATAAGGAAAAAAACCTCATACTTATCCGACTCACTGAGCAAAATTCAATACCTTACCAAACCAAATTCTTAAGAAGCAACATAGACTTCAAAAGAGTTTACAAATTTCAAGTCACAACCTTGCGTGGAATTTCTTATAAATCATTCTACTAACAGCTGTAGCAAATTTTTTTACATTAAACAGGATATTAAATTTCATCGGAAACTAATGTGACTTCAGTTGGATTCCCTTTGTTCCAAGAATTTTGTTTTAATGGATCACTGACCACATTCAAAAAAGTAACAGCTGACCACAAGGTCCTACTTTCTATCTAAGACTTTCTATCCTGAATGCAGAGTATCAATGGGAGAGACTACTATCACCCTCAGCTAGAACAGCCTGAAGAATAAATCCTGATTTATTTTACTAAAACAAGTGGACACACATCCTTGAAAAAACAGGCAAGAGTTTAGACACACACTGAACCTAAGTGAGCATAAAAATAATATTTTTGATAGGGTGCTTCTGTATGCCCTTAAACACTGCAGTTCAAGTGATCTCTAAAGCTTTTTTAGAACCTTCCTAAGTGCATGAGATTGCTGCTGACAAATAACTGAAGTCCCTCAGAAGCACACAAGCATGCTTACACAAGACACCCAGGAATGCACATACCTACACTGAGAACTAAAGAGTGCCATCAGCTCTTAGAGCTTAGTACTGTACCTTACTCACACAAAAGGCTACACCAAGGTTTAATATTTATGTTTAAAGATGCATTGGTTAGTTTTTGTAATAAGTTCTATTATCAATGTTCATCCCTTTGCATATGATACAATAGATGCAACTGATACAACAGATACAATCATGCTTCTAAAAAAAGCATCTGTGTTCCTATGTCTGAAAAAAGAGTAGCTACACACACACACACAAAAGAAAATTTGTTGCAGACTAAACAGCAGTAGCACAAAAAAATAACATTCTTCCTATGAGCTCAATTTAGCACTGCTTAAGCACCGGGAGTGAGGTTTATCCTTGTTTTCAGAGCAGAAAATCAACCCTCACCTCTCACCAGTGCATGTAATATCACCACACAGAGTAAAGTACACTTCATAAACTTGGAGGTGGCCATAAAACTGATGGGTTCAAGATTATACCATGGAGAATACAGTGACAGGAGGAAACCCTGGAAACTGACACAGTACTTTTCCTCACACTCTCACTAACAGTGTTTAAACTCTGTTAGCCACCAACAGCATTGTACAATTAGGTCAGCTTTACAGTAATTTTAAAATAATAATAATAACAAGAATAAAAAGGTGTATCTCAGGAGAGGTAGCACCCCAGATAAATGCAGCCCAAGCAAGCACATGTATTTTACTTGCAAAAAAAGCAAATCATAGAATCACAGCACAGACTGTTCTGTACTTTATTGCTGTTTGTGTAAAGAGGCCCCAATGGAACTTTCAGGGATGCGCTTTAGAACAGGCAAATATGTTTTTGTTTGTGACTCCCATTCTAATACAAAACTAAGAATCCTTGCATAAATATAGTTTTAATCTTAAAACTACATGGGAAAATGGACCAATATTGCTTTTGCACAGGCACATAATCCTAAAGGTTAAACTATGCAACAAAACTATGGTGCAGCCATGGCAAACCCTCACAACTGTGTGACTTTATTCCAATTATTGCTACTATAATAACCTACTGTTACCTTATTGCCATTAATGAAGTCTAGGTACATGCTACTGTCACACCTTCATTTGAAAAACCTAAGAAGTTTATTTTATTTATTTTAAATAATATTCCCCAGGTAGACACTGTATATTCATCCCACATTCCCCATTCAAAATTACCTAAGGAACAAGAGCCAGAGCCAAAACACATTGTAAGAGTTATTAAAAGACTCACAGACAGTACAAGGAGATAAAGTTTCAAGCCACCAGTGCGGCACAGCTCACCTTGCTGCAGCTGCTGCAAGCGTCTCTGCAGACGGCACATCCCTACCAAACTGCGTGAAATCTGGGGGCAGGAGGGCTGATTCCCCCGGGCCCACCTTAATCAGACAGACAACTGAAGTACCAGGCTATCCTCTGCAGCAAGCCACACAGGCGGAGAGAAGGGGCCAGGGCCGCCCTCCTCGCCCCGCCGGGGAGAGGGGGGTGTGGCTGTGAGGGGGTCGCCTTGTCGGGGCAACCCCTGTGCTGCAGGAAATCCGAAAGAGGTGATTTACGGGCAAGGTTCATTCCCATCCTACTGAGCTGACAGTTCAGCTGAAAAGTATTAATCTGGGCCCCAAAAGCTTGTTAAATAACGAACTTTACCCTTAGGCTGGGAAAAAAAGCCGGGGCAGGCGGGGTTTGGGGAGGGGAGGCAGTGTTACACAAGCTTATCAGTGCCCACTTGCTGCAGAACATGCCCTTGCAATAGCTATGTATGAAGAACTACTACTACTATTTATATCTGTAATGCTTCCAAGTCGCTGCAAATCTCTAGACAAGATGAAATTTACCTGCTCTAGACATGAAATTTACCTGCTTAAAACCATGATTCCCTTATTTTCTGCCCAGCTTTTCTTGTGTTGGTGGATCCTCAACTTCATCCACACTTCTTCAAGTGTTTCCTAAAGCTAAAGTTCTTAAGGTAGGAGTAGAGAGAAATAAATATATTGTGTAAAGAGCTGACCCAAAGGACTGTATAACCTGCACTGAGGCATCAGCTTAACATGGAGCAGCATGGCATATGGATGGGAAATAAAAACAAAGGAAGCATAACTTCTATGAACTTCATTGAAGTTAACAAAGTTCAAGCAGATGACTTTATATTGACAATACAATCATATTTTCCTTGAAACAATTATTTGCAGTTTACTTACTTAATCCTTTCATAATTATTTTAGATAACCATCTTGATATTCACTCATCACAGTAAAAAATATATGCCATACTCACTCACTCAAATGGTTCCAACAAATGCACAATTAAAGACTTCCAACATGACTAAATCTGCTTGGATCCAGAGTCTTTCTCTGTCTGTACTTACTACTTACCACCAGTCAGGCACAAAACCCTTTTTCTATTAACATAATCACTTAATACGTGCTATCCCACTCACTTCCCAGTCTCTTGACCTTTCCTTCCTTTGGTTTGCTGAAGAGTTCCTCTTTTTTCAGGGAGCACTTGCACTTCTATACAATGCAGTACAGTGGCAGCTCCCAAAGACTTTGAGGTTTCTTCAAGAAACAGAGTGACGGTCCACACCATGTGCATGGGAACACCCAGCATCACTAAGCTGAATACCTTCACTATCAGCTGTTCTCCCTTAGCCTCAGAATACAAAATATTCACTGTGCTCCAGTTTGGATTCTACCTTTTCTGCATAAGCTATTCTGAGGCTTTACAACTGAAATGCCAGTTCCACCCAGTAAATAACTGACTTACAGTCATGGGTTGGCTAGAGTTGAGGTATTTTTACCCCCCACTAAGTTTGGGGGGTTGTTGGATATTTTTTAACTTTTGTTAATAGTCTAAGTGATAAAAGTGGCAAGTTGAATTAATTTTGCATTCCTACTTTTAAATACTTAAGTTTGAAAAACTCTTGATAAACATTTAAGCAGTATCATCACTGATAGTGTATTAGCACTCAGAGCACTGAAATGTAACCATTTGGCTGTAACTAAAATACTTAAAGAGAGACTACAGTAGAATCAGTAGTCTCTTCCATGCAGAATATTACTTGAAAAGTATGACTTCTGTGTACAACATATGGCCTACAACACTTTGAATACCTCAAGTAAGTACAGCTAACATACACTATCAAAACTTGACTTTCCATGTAGTAACAGTGGAATCTCCCAAACTTTTAACCAGTAACACAAACAACATGGGAGGAGGGGAGGAGGAAAATTAGTCTAACTTTTAATTCACACACTTCCCTCCCTGTCCCATACTGAAATGAATAATGAATGGGCTGGGTGATGATTGCGTTCAATAAGCACGTCAGAAATCTTCAAAACAATGAGACGAGGGTAAGAGTTGTAACAAGCTCAGACATCAATGGTCTTCGTAAGAATGCCACATGATTATACAACTACATACTATGCATCTTTTTTATGCATCAGCATACCACAAACTGCAAAACCACAAGTACCAAAGTACCAAAGGTACTTGTATTTTGTTACGAAACTTACTATGCAAACAAAAATTAACAGAGAATTTGTGTCTGGAATCCGAGAATTTAAGCCCAGCCTTCACCGTGCGTCTGGGCAGAACTAGGATTTTCAGATTCGAGTGTCACCTTACACCTCCCGTCAACTCTGTCACGCAAGAGCGGCTCACCCAAAGCGTCAGTAACTCCAGAGACTTTCCAGGTTTTGTTGTCATCGTACCCCCACGCCTCCCTCGCGGCTCCGTTCCTGTGCCCAGCTGTCCCCCCGAGTGTTTCTCAGCCCTCCCTCCCGCACTCCCCAGCTGCCAGGGCCGGCATCAGCCTCGGGCTGTCCCGTCGCGGCTCCGCTGCCAGCGGCGGGGCCAGAATCGCTTCCCCCGGGCAGCCCCCGCGCCGCGGCAGGAGCGCAGCCCGCGGCTGCCTCTGCCCATCAGGTGTTTCGCATCTCGTTATAAATGCAGTTGTTCCCCACGTAGCTTTGCCCTCCAGCAGCCCTGAAAGCCCAGACACTTTATAAAAAAAATCCTTTCCCCACTTTTAAGGAACGCCCCTACTTCAAAAGGCTTTCCCAGATCTTTTCCTTGGTGCGACTTCCACGCTGTCCGTTCAAACACACTCGCAGCCACATGCCCAGAGGAGCGACCTGGCACCTAAGCGGGGTCACGGGCTTACCTTTGCGTCCCCCGCGTCGGGCTCCTCCTCGTAGTACCCCTGGCCGGACTCGTAAGCGGCGGCGGCGGCCGGCTGCCGGGGTCCCAGGAGCACGGCGCCGGCGGCGAGGCAGCAGCCCAGGGAAAGCACCTCCAGCAAGTGCATGGTGCAGGGCGGAGCGGGGCCGCGGGGCAGCCGGAGGAACGCAGGCGAAATTATGAGGCTACTTCTCTTCCTCTTCCCCCCTTCTTTCGCTGTCCTTCTCCCCCCTCCCTCCCCTCGCAATATCCAAGAGAGTAAAATCCGTGGGATGAAGAAGATGCAGTAGCAGAAGCTCCTAGACGCCTGCAGGGGAGTTCCCAACTTTCCCAGCCGCTTTGCAAATTCTCACCAAAGTTATCCAGAGTTTGCCAGGTAAAAGACCCACCAGGAAACCGGACATCCGAGGCTGCGCTCACTCGGGAGCAGGGGAGGTGGAAAGCGCAGAGAGGAGGAGGAGGGAGGGGAAGCAGGGAGAGAGTCAGCGAGCAGCAGAGCGAGACCGAGCGGCCGGTCGCACTCGGGGAGCTGCCTTCGCTCGGGCCGGGGGCTCCGGGCCGAGGGGCTCCGCCGCTCCCGCCGCCACGCTCTGCCGGACGCCTGTCAGCGGCGGCGCCTGGGGCTGCGCGGCGGCGGCAGGGGCCGCGCAGGGCGAAAGCGCCCTCTGCCTGCGCCTCTGCGCGGCCAGAGGGGCCGGCGGCCGCCTTCCTCCTCCTCCTGCTGCTGCTGCGGCGCCGCCTGCCGCTGGCGCCGCGGGGAGCGGAGCGCCCCGCACCGCGGGCAAGAGGCCGCCCGGGGCGCGCTGGGGAAGGGAGGCGAGCGGGCCCGGCCCCGCAGAGCTGGGCTCGTCCGCCCNATACTGTGTTCCAGTTACACTGTGATTAAAATTTTAAATATATATATATATAATGTACATTGCAATCAAAGAAACACACTATAGCCTTCTTGAATCTCAGCTATGCAAAAGGAAAGTTATATTNAGGAGGAGGGAGGGGAAGCAGGGAGAGAGTCAGCGAGCAGCAGAGCGAGACCGAGCGGCCGGTCGCACTCGGGGAGCTGCCTTCGCTCGGGCCGGGGGCTCCGGGCCGAGGGGCTCCGCCGCTCCCGCCGCCACGCTCTGCCGGACGCCTGTCAGCGGCGGCGCCTGGGGCTGCGCGGCGGCGGCAGGGGCCGCGCAGGGCGAAAGCGCCCTCTGCCTGCGCCTCTGCGCGGCCAGAGGGGCCGGCGGCCGCCTACCTCCTCCTCCTGCTGCTGCTGCGGCGCCGCCTGCCGCTGGCGCCGCGGGGAGCGGAGCGCCCCGCACCGCGGGCAAGAGGCCGCCCGGGGCGCGCTGGGGAAGGGAGGCGAGCGGGCCCGGCCCCGCAGAGCTGGGCTCGTCCGCCCCCGAGCTCCGCTCCGAGGAGATGAAACTCGTTTGTGGGTCCCAGCCCCGAAGGGAGAGCAACGTGCCCGGCTCGTTTCATTTGACTCCGCAACCAAGGGACGAAGTTGGGCAAAACACGCACAGAGAAATCATGCAAGGCAATTTCTGTGAATCCTAATCAGTTACTTACTGACCAGTGCTGGCAAATTCACTTAAGAGAGTATGCAGATATTTTTGCCTGGAGAAAAATAAGATTTTTTTCATGTTAGAGTAATCCAAAGAGTACCATAATTATGACATCTTGTAGCTGTCGTATAAGAGAAGTAACACCCCATTCAGAGTCCTAAATACTGTGTTCCAGTTACACTGTGATTAAAATTTTAAATATATATATATATAATGTACATTGCAATCAAAGAAACACACTATAGCCTTCTTGAATCTCAGCTATGCAAAAGGAAAGTTATATTCTCTAT
>VXBX01007081.1:45320-104970 GCA_013400415.1 Scytalopus superciliaris | reverse complement strand
GTTTTTTTTTTGGGGGGGTTGGTTTTTTGTTTGTTTGAGGTTTTTTTAGTGAATTGGGAGAGATTTCTACAGTACTGTGGGGTTTGGGTTTTTTTTTTTTTTGGTTGTTTGTTTGTTTTGGGGTTTTTTTTTGTTTGTCTGTTTTTGTTTTTGGGTTTTTTTGTTTTTAATAGCATACGTTTATTCCTGGAATTGCTATATGCATCATGTAATATACACAAAACATATAACCCTCCCATGTAAAGAAGTGGGCAGGTGGGTATTTTAAAAGTCTGATTTTATTATAGATTAAAAAAAAAATAACTAAATCTCTAACAAAGGCTCTTAGATTATATCATGGATGACCAACATACCCAATACCAAGTATTAAAACCCAACATCACTTCATTTCCCCTCTTTCAGACTAGATTCAGAATACTCTTCTGCTCCCAACAGATATGAAAAAAGGAAAAAAAAATCTGGGAAAAAAGTCCTACATGAAGCATTCTACCTACAATTATGTAGTCTTCTAAATTAGAAATATAGATACCTGAGACAAAGTATGTCTCCTGTATGTTTATCTCAATGTCTGGTTCCTTGCAAAGGAACTCCTCTGATTCAAAAGCACAGCTCTGTTCATAAGACATCCTTGTCCATTTATGCATGACTCATTATATATCCAGATCAGCTTTTTGAAGACTGTTGTGGAATGGTGTTTTCAATAAGAGCCTCAGAATTCCACGAACTAGTGGAGAAGCTTGCAGTTTCCTTAGTCACATAGCACTATGGTAGTCTTTACACTTAAATGTGTTATGAGATTTTTTTTTTAGCAAACCAGATGTGAAAACTCCCCACAAGTTGATCTGTTCCTTCTGTTGGAACCACATTTATGGTTATAATTTAAACAGCACTGCTTTTTCTTTGTACATGTCACAAGAATTAAATAAACGGAAACAAGACAACTGTGTTCCAGGTATTCTTTCATTTATAGCTAAATACCCATTATTCTATATAAGTGGTCTGACTTTCAGAAGTATCATGTTTTATGAGCTATTGAATTTAGTTTATCTGAAAGCAACACTTGATTTCTCTAATATTTGAGACTAAGCTTAGAAAATTCTGCTCAATACCTCTATAGGCATTCTCATTGCAAGCTGTAAATGCGTACGTGGGAATGAGGAAATTCCATACTTATTTATTCACCCTAAGTTTCTTGTGCAATAAATGCAAACTGCTCAACTGAATTAACGATAGACTAAAAAGACAGCACCAACCAAGACATGATTTTCACACGAGCGACCTATTATCTCTATTTAGAGCACTAATTGTCTTTTACAAAATTATGAACAGATAATAATTTCACTGCATTTTTTTTTCTCCTGAATCTACCATGTATGATACCATGTATGTGGCCTTCAGCATTGCATAATTAAGAAAAAAGTAGCACTTTGTATTAACTACAGAGACTTTTATTAGAACAAGAAAGAGGTAGTTGTCATTTACCTTTTTTTGCCACCTATTTGAGGTAATATTTCTAGGAAGTTGTAAAAACTATAATTACATTATTACATTCATTATGTATTCTTACTTCAAAGAAGAAAAAAATTGCGTGAAGTAACATATCCTATTAATCACGGAGATTTAAGTCCATATAATCTTTCTCTATAATTTCAGCTAGACATCTATTATAATGTCAAATACTATTAGTGAAGCTTTAGCTACTCAATATACGCAAAACAAGTTCTTGCATGAGAATTGACTCAGCAGAGCTATAAGACAATAAAAGGGCAGCAGGGCCTGTGGCCTCTGCTCTCCAATTCCATAACACGAAGAAAAAGCCAGTTCAGTAGGAGCTGTCAACTCTGAAACATCTCAGTTCGACATGATTTCACCGAAGATCAAATGGAAAAGGCTAATCTTATTTTCTAGACACTTAAATCTCATTTTCCCAGGCAGATTTACCCCAAGTTCATATAAATGTATCTTAGACAGAATATCTTATTCTGAAGTGTCTTTTTTTTTTTTGCTAATACAGCAGGCACAATAGCACTGAATACATCAGTGTCACAGTTATTGTTTCCAAAGATTAGGCAGAAGGCCACAAGACATCTATGGAAAGTAGAAAGCATGTTGCTAATACTTTTACAGCACACTTATACTTTATGAAAATATTTATTTATACGTGCATATCAGAAATTTTCAATTCATTATCCTCCCATATTTGTAATCACCCTGTATTGGCAGAAAGCAACACTAACATTTAGTAGTTCTACTGGGGCCTATTTTTGCTTTTGTTTAAAGAAAAGATTGACAGGACTGCAGTTTTACTAATACTCAATGTTTTGTACATAAAAGATATCCTGCTGCTCAGTCACATGCCTGCTACCAGAATAGTTAAAATAAAATGAATAAAACATGTAGCCAAAAATGTTGCATAAGATTGGTTACCTACAGAAAAACAGTAAAGAGTCTACAAATATGGGATTTAAATAAGTATTTTGCCCTTTTGGCATCTGATATTCAACTTTGAAAGCACTGCTTTGTCCTGCTCTAAAGATTTTCTTCCTCCATATCCATGATTTTTCTCATTTCCCTTCAGCAAGATTTTATTTTCAATTCAAAGACTGAAGTGTTAAAATGAAGTAAGAATCTATGTTGTTCTTAATTAGCAGAAAAGTTATTTACCTGTCAATCTGACTCAAGTTACAATGTTGTAAGTTACCCCTTGGATATAATTTCTATTATAAGTTACACCTTGGATATAATTTAATGCCTTTTCTTCATTATTTGCTTGGGGGATGGGGATGAGGAGAAAGGTGACATTCCAATACTAACAAAGTCCAAAGTTTAGTAAAAATCAGTAACAATATTTTCCACTATTATCCTCAGTGAGAAAGTTTTGTCCCTAGTGGTTTGGTGTGTTGGGGTTTTTTTGGGTTTTTTTTGTTTTTTTTTTGGTTTTTTTGAGGCAGAACAGCACATGATGAAGAAATCTAGATATTTTGGGTTTCAAATGCATTGGTCTTGGCAAAATTGATAGCAACATAATGCCAGTGTTTTGTGTTGCAAAACCAATTTCTGATTCTCCATCAAGTTCAGTCCTGTATTGAAAGCAAGGGAAGTGTTCTTTTTCCAACTTGGCATACTCAACAACATTTCTTTCTATTTCTTCATTCTATAGGAATGAAAATGTAATTTAAGGACAAGATGAGGCTTACAGTAAGTTGATTCTGTCATTACAAAAATCTTTTTTTTTTTTTTTTCCAATTAAAAATTAGTACTTATTTTGAAGAGAAGAAAACAAGCCAAGAATCTAGACAGGTAATACTATTTTAACAAACAGATCCCACAAAACCACTTCTTTTTAAACCATGGAAACTTACAGGTGTGTGCATTCAAAAAGGGAGGGCAAGGCTTAACTAGTTGTTTTCCGTCTGTTGAAAAAGAACTTTGCTTTCTGTATTTCTCCCTTCTAATCCCAGCTGATGGAAGAAACCCTCATATACCACTATATGCCTCTGGAAATATTTATACCTAGTTCTGAAATCAAAACAAGAAAACCACCAAAATACTCCTCCTTCCTCAAATAAAACATGTAACTTAATGTTTTGCAACACTGAAGAAGAGGAATAGCAATAAACAAATACTGTGTAATATGGGAAACTGGCTATAAAACCCAGGATTTTTCTCTCTAGATACCTATCATTAGGTAAGATTTTTTTTTTCCTGTTGAAAAAATATAGTAATTCCTTTTTGAACCTAAACTGATGAAAAATTTGTAAAGGTGGTTTAGTAGGGTTTGCAAGGCCATAAAATTCATCAGAAGCAGGGAATTCATAGCAACCTCTGTAAAACTCCAATATAGCTAAACATGACTATGAGGAACCTACAGCAAACTACTACAGAGTGTGAACCACAACCCAAACCCACGTACTACTAGCTGTTTTTTCCTTAGTACCACACAAAATGTCATCTTTATCCAAACTGTCAGTTCTTTTATAACTGAGCCCTATCTTCCAGGCCCATCCAAAACCACCACTCATTTCTGTCCGTAGATAAGTACTGTTATATGAGTAAGCATGTGGCAAGGACAAATTGAGAAAGATGGGAGTCTGTTATTTTCAAGCTTAATGGACACTGTACATCCTCAGCCCACAAACTTAAGGTCCAGGAGTTTGTAAGATTGTACATTTAGATGTAAAATTGCATATTAAGTCATTTAAATGACATTTCTTTCATCAGGCAGAGAAAAAATGTGATATGTATAATTTAGTGTTGTCAAGAAAATGTAATTGTACCTGAGGATTCTTCTGTGTGATTCTGAAATTGAAGTCTCTGAAACTTGCACTTGGGACAGAAAACTCAAATAACTTTCTGGATGTGAAAAATAGGGAAAACACAAAAAAACCCAACCAAACAAAAGTATTCATCAGAAATGTAAGAGAACTAGTAAACTAGTAAATAAATAATTAATATAGAACTGATCTCAGTTAAGGAAAAAACCCAACACCCCAAAAAAAGACCAAAACCCCAGTAGTTAGCAGGTGGAAAGATTTTTACTTTCCCCATTGAATTCTGGCTTATTACCATAATCTTTTAACTTAAATAACTATGGGACAAGAAATAAGTAAGCAAGAGAAGATACAAGAATAATAACAGTAATAGCTTATGCACCATGTATCAACTTAGGTGAATTATTTTGCTCAGATGTAAGAGAGTACTGCTGTCCAAATACAATAATTGTGAAAACTACGTAGAATGTCAGTAAGGGAAACCAGTAAATACCTGAAAGAATCTGAGCACATATGTTTTTAAAAATGCAAAATTCTCTTTGATGCAATGCATTAGTCATTTTAAAACTAGCTGATCAAATCAACATACAATTGCCTTCACAGATGATATTGCCTGTATAGTTTCAGTGAGAAACAGCAACCTGTTTGAACCAAAAGTGATTGAGAAGCAATAAACACGAAACTCATAATGCCTTTTTCAAACAGCTGTATTCTTAAAATAATGTTTCTTTTTCAGAGAAGTAAGACTTTTTTTTCCAGAGGTAAATTCTGACATATTGCACAAAATGCTTTCCTACATTCAGTTTTCTTGTTAGGTATCCCAAAACATTTCTGAAGTAGGTGTAGCTTGTATGTTGAGTAGAAGTACTGGGGAAAGAGTGTCTGTCTAACCTGCTATCTTGACCCTTACAGTGACCAACACCAGGTGCCCGAGGGAGATGAAAGCAACCAAATAGCTATACTTTCTCAGAATATTTTCTAGTCCTGAGCAAGATGCAGCTTAAAGACTTTTTGAGCAGAAATGTTATCTTTTCTTTTTAATCCAACAGCTCTTAAGTTAATATTTTCCAGGAATCTGAACTGTTCCACTCTGAGATCATGAAAATTTTCACTATCCATAACACCATGTGGCAGCTCAATAATATGTTGTGTGAAGAACCATCTTCCTTGTTTTGCTCTGAATATCACTGGTTTTATTTTAAGCCTCTCAAGATGGAACTGAAATAAATCCCTGTTCACCTCCTCCTCTACACATGATTTTGTAAACCTCCTTCCATATATCCCTTAGTTTTCTTTTTCCTGAAGGGTCCTAGTCAGTATGCTTTTTGTTCATGCAGAAGATGGTTTTGTTTCATTATGTTTGTCATTCTTCTCTAAACATTTTTTTCGTAACTGAAATTAATAAAAAAGAATGGCATAAATTTCTTGTATGTTTGTTACAGACATATAATCACAGCGGTGTTTTCTATTTAATGTCTTTATTACATTTCTAATAATTCTTAACATTGTTTTCCTTCTTTATTACTAATATCACAAAACTTGTCCTTGCTAAGTAGTATTAGCGTTTCCAGGACAACATAATAATGCTGCAATAATTCATTCTTCCTAAAGTCTCATCTGACTCATACAGACCATCTGGAAGCTTCTTAAGAAATAAAGATACACATACTTTAGACCTTAACTCTGTGAAGAAGAAAAGACTCAACAATGTGCTATAGCACCCAAAAGGGACTGTCAGTACTATTGCTGCTAGAATAAGATCAGATGCTCCTGTTACTGTCACTGACAGCATTTTGCTATATAATGGAGAGTAACATATTAATGCCCTCTAAGAACCAAAGCAAGAAAAATACATTTGCACTAGCAGATTCATGTCCTGCAAGGGCTGATGGTGATGTACCAGTCAGCATATCAAAGGCAGTTTTGTCCAATGAGCAACTTATAGTGACATCTGCCACAGTTGGTCATTTCTGGAAAACTACATTCCTAGGCAAGGATGTGTACATGTGAGATAAAATGTTCAGTTGGGTTTGTGGTTAAGATGTTGTTTCCTGCTGCCAGCTCTCAAAAGATTTATGGTTTTTCAGTTTGAGTTTTCTATTACACCATGAAAGATCCTCTAAAGTGACCTTCACTTTGAATTTAGGGTTACTTAAAGAGCAGGAAATCTTAACTGACCAAGTAAGATGCAGTCTTTTTGCAAGACCAATGTTACCTTTACTTCAGGCGTTTGGCTTCAGAAAGCTCAAAACAAATGAAAAACCAATGGTAGAAACAAGAACTCTTAATCTGGTGGAAATATAAGACAATTAACAAACTCAAGCAAGTACTAATAGAAAAAAGAGATCTATTTGTAATTAGCGAGCAGAGCACTCACTGAAACAAACGGTTACTACAACTTGTCTAATTAGATCTAGATACACTTTCTGAAGACATGTTCTATGTTTCAAAACTCAAGGTAACAAATTCTTACACATGGTGTTATGCCGGTTTGATCAGATTTTAATCTGGAAACCTAAAAAGTTTATTTTATCCCTTTCCCCCTTCCTGCTTCCAATAAAGCTTCCTAGTCAAACAAAGTATTTACTCATTAGTACTACGTGCATTTTTTAAAATCAGATGACCTTGTTCTCATAGCTGAAAAATGACAAAATGCGTGGCAAGGATCTGAAAGGCCTGTTAGCCTTCTTTCAAAATGTAAAGGTATGAACATGTCATCTTTACTAGTACTTCTTGACATTGAAATACTTGGCAGGGGAGGTTGTAGATCAGAAAACATTTGTTACTATTTGAGCTCACAGCACTCAAATTTGTAAGTAATATGGATTCAGAAATAATAGTACACTTTCAATTGTGTTCATCTTACAAATCCTGTGCTTTTCAGCTATGAGCTCTTGCTATATGAATTATTGAATTTTAGTTGTGGCTTCCTGTACTTCCACTTCTCTGCTTCTCTTTTTCATTTGCCTAACATGAAACATGCATGGAACATACATTGCAAATGCAGTTCAAATGGCATAAATGGATCCTATGCACTGTTGAACTCACAAGCTAATTTGTCCAAGTGAGTAGTAATCAACAAGCAGATAAAAAGTCTCATTTTGCAATTACCAACTTCTTGGTTTGTATCTGAAGTGCCTCGGAGACCCTACCTAATAAGAGGAGTTCTGAAGTAAATACTAAAACTGTGAACTTTCTAGAAGTGAAATATATTAAAAAAGAACAGTCAAGTGGTTCTATCAGCTTTTTTGAATTGTCCAACGTAAGATATTAATACATTTAAACATATGTTAAACTGCACATTGCACCATATTGACCAGTATGTAAAGTGTTTTATGATGGCAATATTTGTGGTCATGGCTAAAATTCATTATGTTTTTTTCCCACTCATTTATTCTCATATAACATTTAAAAGTAACTAACAGTGGCTATAGAATGAAAATGCTTGAGTGGTGTGGTCTTCCAAAAATTCACCTCAGAACCAATTCCCTTGGGCAAGATTACTGTATATTGCATTCTGCCTGCACTTTATGAGCAGTGTTGTTCGAGAGGAATGCCTGTGTTACATAGACATGATTGCTGGTGTGGCATGGTGCTCAAAGGGAGACTGGGGGGCAGGGTGCAGAGAAAAAGGAGATGTTCACTCCTGCTAAAAATAAGGAAGCATTACAAAATTATATTCAGAATATCATCTACCTAGAGATTTATTTCTGCTAGAGCAGGATAGGAAATTACAGTACTATTTTGAAATGGATGAAGCACAGATCTAATACAAAAGACAGTTTAGCAATCCTAAAAGAGGAAAGCAACTATTGTGGCTGATTCTGTAGTGGAAAGAATGTTTTTGTTTGACAACCAACATAACAGTTGGACAGCGTATGGTATGTAGTAAACAAAATAGAAGAGAGGACTACTAGAGTTGACAAGTCACTGAGACTGAAGTTGCCTGCTACAACTCTGCAGGCAGCAATACGTGCTGGAATACATCATATGCACCATTTAGAAGGACTTTACAGATGCAGACATCTTGAGAACTTCTTGCAAAAGGGAAGTGCTAAAACTCACCTTAAAAAGCCTCTTTTTGCCAATACAAAAAAAATCCCAAACAAACGAAAAAAAACCCCAAACCCACAACCAAATATGAATCTGTTTCTCTTGAGTTGTCTATTTTCCAAATTCTAATGGTAAAGAAAGTGTAAGATGAAGGTTCCATTGTACTAAGAAGAGTGATAGTTTGTCATTTGTGTACAAAGCAGAACAGCTAGGAAAAAAAAAATCACAACCTCAGTTCAAGACATTGTAAATGGAATACAAATAAGACCATAATGAGAAAATTACAGTTGGTGAAGCACAGACACTCCCACATCCCCTTCTCATTTTCTGTTTTCTAATTCTAAGAGTCTGAGATAAGAGACAGAGAACTGAAAGCTGGAAGAAACATTTTTCAAATCATTATAGTGAGATTATTTACTGTATATGAATCATTAGTAAATATTTTTAAAATTGATGGTGACAGCATTAAGAAGCAAGCAAGAAGGAACAAAGTACAACACTGTCAGCTCATGAGTTAATGAACTTCAGTTTGCTGGAGGTAGGTTCTAAAAGACAAAAAATGATATTGTAGGGGTCAAACCCAAGGAGTAGAATGATTTATTTTTTAAGTATCTATGACATATGGGGTAAAGGAGTTATCATGGCATTCAATTTAGGTTATATATGCTAGAATCCTGTCTAGTAAATCATTAGATTTCCTACGAACTCTAGATAATTTTCTAATACAAACAGAATCAGGTCCAACACACAATCTTTCCAGGAGACTGCAGATTAAACACTAAGCCAGAAACTAGTTACCTAGGGACCAGTAAGTATTGCCTGTTTATATTACAGATGAAGAGAGGACATTTGCAAGCAACACCCACTCACTCATTCTCATATATCACATACACAGTACGTTAGAAGGACTAAATGTTCAATGGAGTCAGTATAATGAGCCAAAGTTAGTAGTAGGATGGTAGTACTACTCCCATGAGACATGAGTGTTTATTTGCCATGTGGGTCTAGGAACTCAGGTCATACTCCTAGTCTTAGAATGACAAATATCGTTACAATTATGGGTATTTTCTGAAGTGAAAAGCAGCCCATGTGGTCTACTGACTACTTGAGTTTCTTTAAAAACAAATAGTGATTTAAAGTCAGCACTGACCACTAAATCCCTATCCCTTGAATGAAAATTAATACTTGGATCTACTCTGTGAGGGACTAAGATCTATGTATAAAAGAGATAAAACATTGTCAGCTATAACAATTAAAGTTAAGCTTGTGACAATCAATAAAGGCAGGAATCACATGTCTGTTTCAGAATTATAATTAACCTGCTTTATCTCAAATAACTTACATTTTCCATGTAAGACTACACTTGTATCTAGTACTAAAGTGTGACATGGCATGCAAAAAAGACATAGTTAGAAAAACATATTATGTTCCTACTTTCAGCAGTTTTCTTAATGATATCACAAAACCAAATTAAATAGTAATGTGAATAATCTACAAACTGCATACAGAACTGTATCTCAGCTTTTCTTTCCATCTAGGTTTCTCAGTTGTCATCCTACCTTTAGCCAGTTTGGATACAACTAAAGCTTCAAGGGGACAGAGACTTTTAAATAGTGATGCTTTTTCTCTCTACTCCTGCCTCAGGCCTTGAGAAGAAAATTTAGAAACTTAAACAGTCAAAACATGCTTTTCTTTAGTCCCTCTTTCCATAAGAAAAGGTTGCAAAATAAAGGGAAACATGTGAAAAGTTTGAGAAGGCAAGTAGCTAAGAGATTGAGCCTACATAAAAACTTTAGTCAAATGAAATAATTTAATTGGCTTATGCCTTAAATCAGCTAAATAAGCATGTAACTGGAGCAATAGAAACACTCTGTATCTGTAAAATATCCATTAAAGATCAAGTCTGGGTGACTTGGTCTCGAATTGCTATAAGGTCCCAGGTGTAAACTCTTATCCTAATTGCGCTCCACCATGACTTGCCTACTGCATATACTGATGTTCCACCTGTACACAGTCAGAGACCAGCACAGTTGCACAAGAGAAACTCTTTGTTCGGGTAATGTTAGGGAGAACTTTTTCACTCAGAATTGAAAATAAATTTACATCTGTTTTTTGCTCTTTAAACCCTATTTTGCTACCAGTCTACATTCATTAGTAGTGAAAAGAAAAAGAGCTGCAAATTGGAGACCTATGGATATTTGATGGGCTGTCTTCAGAACTGTTTTGGACAAAATGGATTTAGGCTGTTTCTAGCAGGATTCCTAGTAGCATAAGCAGTACTCTATGAAAAAAAAACCAACAAAAAACCCCCAAAAAAAAGCCTCAAAAAACCAACCAACCAAAAAAAAAAAAAAAGAAAAAAAAAAGGCAACACCCCGCCCCCAAAACAACAAACAAACAAAAAAAACCCCAAGGAAACAACCCACCAAAAAACCCCCCAAAAAAACAAAAACCCCAAAAAAAGGAATATTATGAGAACTAACACTCCAAGGCAGGGTAGAGATTCAACTCACCCTAAAAATCTCATTGCCATGACCCTTGAGAGATCATCACAAAGTGGTTAGCAGGCTTTAAATAAAAAGAGTTAAAATGTTGCTGAGATCACACTCAAGACTGGGAAAGAGACTGCGCTAAAATCCCTGTGTTCAAATTTTTAGCATATTTTTGGATTAATTTCCCTTGCTGCCTGATCCAGCAGCTGCAGTGATAAATTCCAGATCATTTGGCAAAATCCTTTCTTCGTCTAAGAGATACCTGAAGTTAACCAAACTAAGTTATTTTCTTAGGTTGTGAGCTATTTATATTTACTACATTACTGTAAACTGAGATGTTATGGAACATGGAAAAAAATCAGCAGTGCTAATTACCATACCCAAAGCTGCACAGGTAATTAAAACCATGGAGATAAATACTGTCCTTGAAATCACAGTTTAAGCTACTGTTTTTGCAGTAACCCAAGGCAACAAACTTTTAGGCAAGTATATCATTCACTCCCAAGAGCTCAGTTGTGACAGCGAATGTATTTTTTATTCACAGTCTGGGAGGCCAAGCAGTCCCTGAAAAGTACTATTTTTAAAGGAATTTTTGGAACAATTACTGTTGAGAGAAGAGTCTCATAAAGCTGCAGGGGCACAGCACAGGCACATTCTAAAGGTTTTGAAGTGGCCAAACTTTATGTACACAGAAAGCCTAAACATTTCTTGTTTCTGGGTCACAGGCGATCAAGACCTTTGACCTTCAAGCTATAGATCTCTTACGCAGGCAAATTACTTACACTGCAATACTTCATAAACAACAGAAGCCCTATGTGTCCCACCAGGCATTACAAATAGGGTGGGGTTACACTTGTGATAGATTTGATTTGGATGGAAATGAGCCTCCCTGAGAAGCCTGCTTAAGCCATTTATATAATGTCTGATCAATGGCATGGCAATGTAGTTTTAGAATTGATGCTGCTTTGCTGTTTTAGGAGCTTGGCTGGTATGAGTCAGCATATTCAATTCTACTTTTTTTTTAATATTAGAAAGATTACAAAGTGGATGATAAGAAAAATACATCCATTATCAATCTCTAATTTGGTCAAGGGTTTTTTGCTTTAGAGGAATCCAGGATTTCACTGCCCCCCCTTATATGGCCAAAAATAAATACTTAAAATATGATGTGGAAACAGAATAAAAATGCAAATTAGAATATCATCTTGTGTAGGTATGTCTAATTCAAGTTGCCATGAGTTCTCTACCATTTATTTGTTTTATGTATTCAGAGCCTAAAATAAGAAAACCAGAAGCCCACCCACATTTCCACCACAAAAAAGGACCAGAAGCTCTAATTATTTCACTTTTCTCCATCTAATAACATGCGTATATAACCCTGTCATATTTCAATAGGTGTTAAAGTGAAAAAAGGGGTAGTTCCTGTTGGAACCATTGCCTTTCACCCTTTATGTTGCATTATCTCTTACTTATTTCTCCTTCAATTCAGTGTCTTTAGGAAACACCTTAAAGAATCAAGAATTAAGAGATATGTCAAAATCCAGCACTCTATATTCAGAGTGATAAACAGAAAGAAGTAACAGGACAACTGCCCATGATTCAGTAGCACTTTGCTCAACTTAGAAAATGAGCTAGGGTGAAAATCTTGCTTTTCTTCTGCTGTTTTAATGCTTGGTGTATGGTTTTAGGCTATTAGAATACTAGCAATAAACAATTTTAGGCCGTTAGCATACTAGCAGTAAACAAACATTAAAGTATGGCTTCAGCCATACTAAGCACATCAATATATGTTGCTCATTTACCTGAGGTGCAAAAGTCAGAAGTTTGTCCTTCCCCTCAGGAGAGTGGTAAGTCACCAAATTCTGACTGTATTTTGAACTGTTTTTCTAAAGATGAAAGAGCTTCTGAAACAGCAACTGAAGGTTTATTGGGTCAAAATCAGGGAGCAGAATTAAAAAAAAAAATAAAATAAAAATATTCTAGTGAATGGGAAAATTTAGGAGGTGTGAGACTGTCTTGTTTTCAAGGTTTTGGCAACAGGAACCATGTCTTCTCCTTGGGCAGGTAATATAAAGTTAGACACTTATTATTTGACTCAATCTTACTCAAACTTTAGCACTGATATTTTGAAAAGACAATCCGAAATAACTTAATATTGTAAGAGATTTAACAACATGTTTAGGAAAACTATGCATTAAAAACTAACATTTTACTGTCCTTATTTTTGAATATTTTTTCTCTCTATGTCAGATGCTGAGAATTGTTAATTTAAAAAACTCTGGTCATTTGCAAAAGGGAAAAAAAAAAAGAAAAGCTTTTCTCCAATGTAGCATTTGTGTCTTGAGTGCCTAGTGCTATTTGGTTTGTGTTTTACTATCAGTTCAGATATCCTATAATTTTGTTACTTACCTTTCCTTAAAGGAAATCCACGTATTGCTTGGAAAAGCTGAGCATTCTTCAGCTCTGGAGGTTTTTAAGGACATTGCTAGACAATTTTCAGTTATCATAGGTGTAGTTGGTGCTGAGTGTTAAGGACTGTATTAGTAACATGAACCTTCTTATAGCTAGGCTGTGTGAAGTAACTAAAACCAGATCTTTTTCCTAAATAAAATTAATAAGGATTAACTAATAATGAATGAAGGTCTAAAGTCTTAAGTCTTTAAAATTGCTTTTTAAAATTCAATGCCAACATGAGAACACAAGTATTGTTAAAACCAATTTAACAGAATATTTCAAAGTGATCCCAAAAGAAAAGTGTTACTCAATAAATGTATTACATTCACAACTGACTTAATATTTCACAACTTTCGACTATGTGCTAGATTTCTTAAAATTTACGATAACTTTTGGGTTCTGCTGCTTCCTTTATTGACTGACAAATCCCGTCAGAGACTAGTGTTTCATACAGTGTTCTAGAAGAGTCCCATCAAGTTTTAGTGAGTATACTACCCTTTTTTTTCACCCCTCATTACCGGGTCTATTTATTTTGCAGCATGGCATATAGCATTATTTCAATGATTAAAGTAGCTTGTAGCAGTGCTACTAAATGTAAATTCAATTATTCCTAAACTAGTTTAATCCACACATAAAATGCTTAAAGATTTTAAGCAATTCCAAGCCCTTTTAAGAGATGTCAGTTTTTAAATGCATTTCCTGACTTATTTATTTCAGTTGACTGTATACTAGTAGCATATCTTATTTTTGTTATCCAAGTTGTCTGAATTTCTCTTTCTGTATTTTACTTCTTTATTAAATACTGAAGGGAGATGTGTGCTTATCTTGGAGACTTAAGTCTCATGTCTCCCTCCCTGACTGCCTCACAAACACAGACCACATGGAAACCAGAAAGAGATCTCGGTTTAAACAAAATGAATGACTCTTGCACATTGATGTCCTGTTGCAAAGATCATAAACATTTAGAATGGTGACACTCTCTCTGTCCATTTGGATCTACTAAAGGCTTATGGCACACATGATGTGTTTGTATGGAAGCAGAATAGCCACCGTGACCTTTTGAGCATTAGGTAATTTATTTTTATGTGGTAAAAAGCCATTATGTTTCAATTAGTTTTTATTGCAGGGCTGAATCTGAGACACAAAATGCTACAGACTGGCGAATCTCACACTTTTCTTACAAGTAGGAATTTTGATAGATTTAAACTCCATACAATTTCAGAGTGTTTTTTACCCTATTGACTAAAAATTTAACAGAATTTCATATGTTAATACATGACAAACAGGTATGCTTTACACAATGTACTTGTACATGATGATATGGTAAGGATGGCACACATGAACACTAACATAGTATCAGATAAATGGAATCTGAATCTTAGATATTTTGCTTCTAGATTAATAGCCTCCAAAGTATTTTAAAATAAATAAAATGAATATCTGCAAGGACAACATACAAGGAAACAATAACATATGCAAGAATATTATCTTCAGAGGTGTTAGTTTATCTGATTTAGGAATAGTGTATTCCAAAATGAACTGAATGTCTTTGTTGCAAAAATGTACTTGGATGGTCAATTAAGGTTTATTCATTTCCCTTTGTAGCTCTCAACTTTCCCCACGTTCTTAGCACTGTACTACTTAGTGCGTAATATTTTTACAGCAGCAATTTTAGTACTAGAGTCACTACTAACTCTTGCCAAAACACCCATTTGGGTTTTTGTTTTGGGTTTGTTTTTTGTTTGTTTGTTTTTGTTTTGGTTTCAGAATATCAGAGTTATTTAATGGTATAATAACATTTTAAAATTCAGAAACAAGATTCCTTTTTATTGTATTTAACACCAAGTCCCTCTCTCCTTACCGCAAATGCAAATACACTTGGACCAACAGTTTTGGTATCTTTTTTTCTGTTTTTGGCCAAAATGTTGCCTGTACACAAACATCCCAGACTGTTAGGCTGCACAAAATCGAATAATAACAGCAAAAAGCTTGATGAAGTAAGATAGGACATTTTGCTTTTTTGTGATCTCGTCCATTGAATTTTTCCAGGAACAGGAATAGTTACTTATAAGAAATCTGGTTGCTCACAAGAAAATTCAATATAAAATGCACATCAAAGTAGAATAAAAATAAAAATCTGTCTAACAATCCCAACAGTGTTCGTTAATTAGATGCTAACCAGCCAGATGTGCACCTGGGTGTGGGCACAGAAATCTGGGCACAGTACTACTATCTGTATATTCTTTCCCTGTGCTAAACTTTAGTCACTTGCCACGAAGGAGAAAAAAGTCAATTACAGATTACAAATATTTTACGCATTTAAAGTTGTCTTTTCATAGTGTACTTTGTATTACTTGTCTAAATCCACTGAATAGGGAACAATACAGTAATTACTTAGACATTTGGGTCCCAAATGTTTAGTAAGAGTAGAAAAAATGATAATGACCTAAAAGTAATTATCAACACTAAGATCTCAAAGAAAAACTGCTCTCTAATGACCATATTTCCACTCTGAGAAGAAAAAAAGAACACTTTTCACAGGAAGATCTCGTTTCATTTAATTTTTTCTCTTCACTTACCCCATTAATTTTCCTTCAGTTACTGACTGTCAGTTGAGGTATAGTTTCTTTCATTTGCCTATTCAACTTTTGTCACTATAAAAAAATGCCAAACCACTAACTAAGACTAATTAATTAGGGCACTCAAATTGCATTAGACAATATGTGCTACACCTATTCCAAATTCTTTAAAAAAGGAAAGTGTATTAAAGTACGATTGTCTGCATTTTCACCCAATCCCTAAATCCCAAAGGATTAACATGACTTTTCACAGTTCCAGAAATTATCTTGGATTTCCTTTTATCTACCTTCTAATTCCAGAAGTATATTCATTAACTAAAAATCCATGAAGCGGCAGGAAAAAAATCACTTTCAATATCTCTAGATAGCACTTATTTAAAACTGGTTTCTACTTGTAAACTTGCATTTGTGTTTTTCATTAGTAAATTATGTACCTTTAGACACAAGAAAATATGAAGACATTCACTGAGGTGAAATGGTTTCAGTAACAGCTCTCTAGCTAAAACATTGTTACACAGAGCAAGGTTATCAGCTTGAGTGATTTCAGTGGTTAGGAAGAGAAAACGTAGACCAAACTAAAACAGTGCACTTGTCATAACATAAATAGACCTGGTTGCAATTTGGCAATATATAATTCATGATATGCTCACTCCCATTGGTCTGGTTTAATATTACTGAAACATTATTCCTTCAGAAATGCTGAACTAGATTTCTTTTTACCATAAATATATTTCCTGTTTGTGATCTTAATGTTACTTTTTTCTCGGTTTTTCTATTTCATGCTGTTCCCCTATTTCCCCACCTAAAGGTTCTATGAAATAGACAAAGCACTCACACGAAAAAACAAATACTTATTTATTTAAGTATTATACATCAGAGGATTTACTCCTAGTCAAATAAGAACTTTCCCAATGGGTATAATAAAAATCAGGTGCTAAATGCACGTGCAAGGAAGTACTTTCTTAACCTAAGAATAATTCCTAAGACTAATTCCTTTTAATCTTTCCTAAACTCCTTTCCCATTCAGTACAGCAGAAAATTTGTCATTGAAAGAAATATTATCAACATTGGTTTATAACACTGAGTAATATTGCATTTATGATTAAAACTCATCTGGTTTAGAACAGTCTAAAATAAAGTTCAAATCGATGTTCTTCCAGGGACCAAATCAACTTCCTTCTGGAAAAAAAAAAAGTGCTGTCCAAACTTCTTTTTCTTTTTTTGTATCCAATATTTAATCCATATTTTCTAGCAGTGTTTTAACTTAGAAATAATACAAATATAAGCCATTTCTGGCACCATAATTTCTGCTACAGAGAGTGTTGTCCTTCTGTTCATATTACCTTTAATCTCACTCTTTTGGTAGAGTACTGAAACAATAAATCATTAAAATAAAAGTGATTCAGTAAGCCCAATTCCTCTACTACGAAGAAATGAGCGTACCAATACTGAAGCACATTTAAAGTGAAACAGCTATTAAAATTCTTTACTTTGTTACCTCACTCATACCTATTCCCTACAGCTTCAACTTGGAGCCATAAGTTCACTGTAATATAAAAGGGAAATGAATTTTACCTAAACAGACTGACAGAAGGCCCTGCTAAATTAGGTTTTGTTTTCAGGAAATATAAATCCAGGTATGTGACTACTACGCTTGAGTATAGTAGTCAACAGGAGCTTTTATACAAAGTGATCCTTTAATCTAGCCCTAAGTGGATGTTAACCAATCCTTACATAGATACAGATGGTCAGAAACAACAAAAAAAAATCCACAACATACCTCTCCAAGCTTCTGTAGAAGAGATTATTGTATTGTTAATCAAGCAACTAATCAATGGATATGACGGCCAACTGGAAAACTCAATCTCGGCAAAGCAGCTATTTGCACCTCATGGGCAGCTGTGCTTCATCAGCACGCAGGAATCAGGAGCAAGTGTCAACACCTGAATCCTCCTCTCCCTGCTGCTCAGGAAAACCCATGATTGACTAGAACAAGCGAGCAGATTAAAGACAGCTGGTTCTTAAAGTCCTTCCAGAACGGAAGGAAGGTAATAACTCTGCATTGAAACAAGGTTGAATAATACAGATCATCAAAGTTACTATTTTCTTTTTGTTAACCTAGAGGAATTTAAGGACTTTACATGTTGTTTGATGATGCTGGCAAATTTCCCAAGTGAAATATCTGTGCAAAAATAGTTGGGGAAAAGGGGATTAAGGTATTACTCTTTAACAATTGCTTTCACTTGTTTTATACCTTTTTTTATTAATTTTGTTATGATAGTAATGCTGACAAGTTAATTTTGTTTATTTCAATATATGAAGGATGTTATACTCTAAAACAGAGCTGCTAGACAACTGTGGAAAAAGAATTAGGTAGAGTATTTACATATGTATGAGGGTAGCCATTTTTACTAGAGCTGCCTCACAAACTGCTATGGTACTTGAAGAGATGAGCCCTCTTTGTTTACTGAGGCCATACAGACTCCAGACTCCACTGAAATTAAATACTTGATATGGATATTTATGTGGTTTCCCTGTGTCCTTTATTTCTCAAATTGTAGAAATGGCTTTGCAAGGCAGACCATAAATACTTGTGATGTTCTTCACAGCCTTCACCTCCCCTAAAACTGGGCAAAGTATGCTCTCCTCTCTGCTGAGCTAAACTATTTCTTGATTGCCAATTTCATTTTCAATAGCAGATTCAAAGAATTGCACTTAGTTTGAAAAAAGGTTCAATTTGCACTAATGGTAGAAGTGCTTCTCATGCTGTGTTAGAACTCTATAATGCATTTCTTTACATGATCATGGCAATGTATCCTCCAGCAAGCCACTAGGTTTTGCTCCAAAAGACATTTAAAAGCATTTACATAACTTTATCAGTTTTCTAGTATTATTTGCTTTACTAAATATGTTCTAGTAAATTGTAGTTATACCCAGGAACTGGGCTGGACTGGAGTCTGGCTGTTGTTGAATATGGTTGTCCAACAACAAGACTTTACTATTTTTAGCTCAAAACTATAAGCCTTCATATGCTTGACTGACAACTAAATGAAAATAATGTACTTTGCAATGCATCTTTATTATATTACCCTTCCTGTTCAAACAGGGACCTCTCATATTAACAAAATGAAAGGGAAAAAAAAAAAAGCTTTTTGTAAGTGGTTAGTACATTTTAAACACAGAAAAAAATCACTTGGTCATCTAGACAGATCACTTACAAGAGGGCTACAGAACTGTGTTTCATCAGTCTTGCAATAAAGCCCAGTAAATCTTATTTAAATGCTCAGGCTAAGTCTGTATGAATCTAAATGGTGCAAATTAGACATATAGGACTGTGGTCTTGTGAGGCAAACAGGGAGCGGAGGACAGAGACTGATGGGGAGAAAAAAGGGGTTTTTTTATTGAAATTATGCCTGGCTTATATAGCATTGGTAGTACTCAGGAGGGGTTTAGGGAAAAACCTCGGAGGGGTTTGCAATACAAGGTAAAAGCCTCCAAAACTGGGAATACAAGGGCAGGTATATGCCATATGTGGAAATGCTACCCTGCTGCACACAGGGACCAATCAGGGGTGGGTTACAAACCATGAGGGATGGAAAATTCCAGCAGGGAGACACAGTGAAACAAAGGAAAAACATATAGCATGATAAAATCCTCAAACTGGGTACAGACTTTCAACTACAAACAGTCCTTAAACATACCAAGGGTCCATATAAACACAGCAAGCAGCTCTCAGAGCTCAGGCAGTCACAGATCTGTGCTGCCTTCCACAGCTAGTCTCTTTCCTCTCCTCTAACATAGGACCAAGTCAAGAAAGGAGCAGTCACTGTCCTTGCTTCAGTAAGTTAATTAGCTTCTCAGTTTGGGGTAGCCCAAGAGTTTCTGCACAGCTTTCCCTCCTTCAAAGTTAACATGAGACTTAAGACACAGGACAGTTAATAGCTTGGTCAATACCTGGTACCATGGTCTTCCACAAGTGAGTGATAAATTTTTAGATGACAGTTCAGCAGAATTTTTATGGAATACATATATCTGGGGTTTTTTTCTTAGCTTTATCCAGCTGTTTAGGGTTTGGGGGTTTTGTTTTTGGGTTTGTTTGTTTTGTTTGTTTGTTTGTTTTTTTACTTTTTTAAGCACTGTTTTCTCTGTTGGTGATTTTCTGCATTTCATTAACAGAATGCACACGCAGAATGCATGACCTTCCTTCTTCCATGGAAAGACCTTCAGCCTTGATTTCACGGTCTTGGGATATTTCACATTGACTTAAAAATTTTAAGTTCTTGAGCAATTTGTACACAAGATTTTGTACAATCAACAAGAAAACTATGAAACTTTTTGAAGAGTCAAGACAAAAAAAGAGCTGACCAAACCCATTTGCAACACCTGAATATTTTGAGATATCTTTCGTAGGGTAGTGACCTTGTACTGTTATGTATCTGTTAGTAATGAATATAGCATTTTGGTATTTTTCTCTTAACCTTTTACATATCCAAGATATTAATGTTAATACTTTTCTTCATACATTTCCTTATCTGAGCAGATTAATTGCAGATTAATTTTTAATGAGGAACATTTGTTTGGCTTTATCTGCTGGAGAGTCAGGAGGTGATAAAGAAGATACATGTAATCATATTTCTGTGGAGATAGGTTCAAATTTCATTTAAGTAAAATACACTCCAAGTGATTCTTGCCATTAAAAATACCATTCCCCCTCTTTTATTTTTATTACTTCTAGAAAAGTCATACCAAGGAATTAAGACCAGTCTACAAAAAGAATATATTCATATTTATGCAGGCATCAATGAAAACATCCATCATTGCTTTTTAATTAATTGGATTCTTTTGCTTGATTGGACTTCAATCTTTAGCATGCATGGCAAGAACAACGGGTCTTTTCAGTGTCAGTCCTTATTGTGTGTACTTTTTCAGTCCCTGAATACTCTTCTTGTATAATTTTAAACACATACTTCAACCTGTTCCTGAGATCTTTTGATAAATAACATAATACAAATTGTCCCTCCTTCCTTGATAAAGGACCTCAGCAGCACTTCTTTTTTCTTTAGATCTTTCTTTCACAGAATCATGGAATCAACTAGGTTGGAAAAGACCTCTGAGATCATTGTGTCCAACCTTTGACCAAACACCACCTTGCCTATTAGACCATGACACTGAGTGCCACATTCAGTCTCTTCTTNTTAGCATGCATGGCAAGAACAACGGGTCTTTTCAGTGTCAGTCCTTATTGTGTGTACTTTTTCAGTCCCTGAATACTCTTCTTGTATAATTTTAAACACATACTTCAACCTGTTCCTGAGATCTTTTGATAAATAACATAATACAAATTGTCCCTCCTTCCTTGATAAAGGACCTCAGCAGCACTTCTTTTTTCTTTAGATCTTTCTTTCACAGAATCATGGAATCAACTAGGTTGGAAAAGACCTCTGAGATCATTGTGTCCAACCTTTGACCAAACACCACCTTGCCTATTAGACCATGACACTGAGTGCCACATTCAGTCTCTTCTTAAATACCTCCAGGGACAGTGAATTCAAGACCTCCCTGGGCAGCCCATTCCGATATCTGATCACCGCCTCTGTAAAGAATTTCCTCCTAATGTCTAACCTAAACCTCCCCAACACAACTGAAGGCTGTGCCCTCTTGTTCTACTGCTGGTTTCCTAGAGGAAGAGACTGACCTCTGCCTTGGTTCACCAGCACTCTCTGGGCCCAGGCCTCCACCCAGTTTCTAACCCAGCAGAGAGTGCCCCTGTCCAAGCCATGGGCTGCCCAGCTTTTCCAGGAGTATGGTATGGGAGATGGTGTCAAAGGCTTTACTGAAGTCCAGGTAGACAACATTCACAATCTTCCCCTCATCCACCAGGTGGGTCACCTGGTCATAAAAGGAGATCAGCTTGGTCAGGCAGAACCTGCCTCTCCTACATCTGTGCTGGCTGGCTCTGATCCCCTGTCCATCCTGTAGGTGCTGTGTAATGGCACTCAGGATGATCTGTTCCATAAACTTACTGGGTACTGAGGTCAGGCTGACAGGCCTGTAGTTTCCCAGGTCTTCCTTCTGGCCCTTCTTGTGGATGAGCATCCCATTAGCCATCTTCCAGTCATCCGAGGCCTCCCCAGTGAGCCAGGACTGTTGATAAATGATGGAGAGAGGCTTGGTGAGCTCTTCTGCCAGCTCCCTGATCACCCTAGGATGGAATCCATTGGTCCCATAGACTTGTGAGGATCCAAGTGGCTCAGCAGGGCACTGACTGCTTTTTCCTTAATTACAGGGGGGCTAATCCTGTTTGCTGACAGGTCAAGCACTGAAAAACATTTGATGACATAACTTTCCAGTAAATCTTTCTTCTTGATTCTTAAATAGGAGAAAAAGTTGTGAGGGATCACCTGCAAACATTTCTGAAGCAACACCCATAGCAAGGTTGCTTTTCAGTCAATGAAAGAGATTTGCAGAGGGAAATTAGTGTAATTCCAATATGGCAACCACAACAAATTGCTTTCTGTATTAGCAACATGTTAGAGAATACTTATCGTTTTCTTTGTGGAGGAATGTTGTAAAACAAGGCCTGATTGATCTGCTGCTTAACTGAGATAAAGTAAGTCTTTCACGTTCAAATTAAAAAGAATAAAATCAACAGTATATAGTCAGTCATAGCCCAGGAGAGAGAAGAAACCTTTGTATTGAAAGTTACCAACACAGACTACGACTGTCTACCAGAGAGATGATAGGAGTGGGCATGGTATTTGTATTAATGACACATTTTTATTTCCTGTTCTCCTTCTAAAATACAATTTTCTCAGGCCATGAAGCTGAATATCCTTTTGGTATTAACCTCTGCATCTCACAGCCATGCAAAGGGCAGTCCAGATTTCATGCAAAATATCAGAAAGAACATTTTGCTAGTTGGATCCAATTTTTGTTATCAGAACTAAAACCAAAACAAATGCTTCCTGTCCATCATGACTCATCTCATTCCCTGCAAGTGAAGGATGATTAGATCAAACACATCTGAATGATATAACCCAAAGAAGTCAGTTCAGTTTAAATCAATATTGAAGATCTAAGGGACATGTTATGCAAAGAAAGTCATTAATCTTAAGCAATAGGTTCTTTTATGTGTCTATTTTGTTCCTAACAATACACTCATATCTTACTATCATATTATAAACTGTAACAGATTTTGTTGCTATTTCTAGGCTTCTTATGTTAGCAGTGTAATATACTTTAAACTGACCCGTTGTGAAATGCTTACATAAGTGCTAACAATGTGCTATTTAGTGGCAAAGCCTAATAATAAAATCAGACACTTTGTGTGCAACTCAGATCTTCATATACAATAAGTCAAGCATTGGATGTGTTGGATTCTGTATTTTCACTCAACTGCTAGGTTACTTAGTTTTCTCAACCTTTTGTAGAATCTTTTTTTCTATAAAGCTGTTTGTAGAAACAGCATGTATTCTAAGAAGGAGTTCACTGATTAAGAAAAGAATCAAGAATATGTAAAATTAAGATCTGATACTGGATTTCAAAAGTCAAAGGATATTCAGTTTATTCAGAGTGGTCCAATGGAAATGCATAAGATATAAAAAAAAGTACTAGCACTTTGGAATAATTTTTTATGATAATTTTTTTTCTCTCACCCTTTTGTGTCTACTAGCAAGGAGAATGTTTATGTTAGCCACTTGTATTGCCGTGTTCTTGAGAGTACAGTTAGGTAAAGACCTTTAGTCTGCAGAAAGGAAAAAATACAACAGCTCCTTGTGTTCATTCACAGGATTTGGGAAGAGGAAGATGGTTACTAATAGGAAGATGAGGGTAATCCTTAGATAGTAACTGGCCAGGTGAGGATTTGGACAACCTGATTACTAAGGAGTGTTCATGAATATTTATTCTAGTCTTAGTGCCTTTAGAGAGCTAGAAGAGCTGTTACCATGGGCTAGCAACTACACAGTGAAATCAGACATTTTCTGCACCTGTCACTAGGAGTGGAGGCAACTGTGTACCAAACCAAATTTGGTAAGAAGGGAATCATGACCTGCTACAGAGTTCTCTGAGTAACTGATGAACCTGTAATTTATGAATACAAATTAAAAAAATCAGGTTCCTTGTACTCATTGTATTACTTTTATGTCTGGAGTTGAGATTCCATTTTACCATTAAATCCATGGTAACACAGCACATTTTGGTTTTGGGCTGCTGCATGTAAGATGTCATGGCTCTTAAAACATGTTTTAAAAGACATCTTTCCTAACAGGAGACATAACAACTAACTTGAAAATGTCCAGTTTTCCTACTGACCTCACACTTAGCTACCTTTGTCCCCAGAAGGTTCTAGAGCTCTTAATAGCAGCAAAGTGCTTTAGAACAGGATGTAAAGAATCCTTCACAAGTTGAAACTGTGTGGTAAAAAAAGCAGTTAAGTGTTAATATTTCATAACTACACCAATATCAACAATACAGGGAGGCATTCTGTAGGAAGTATATGGAACGGAAAAGGAGATTTATTTTTTTTTCCTAAAACATGCCTGTAGAAGTATGAATTGTAGTTGTAGTTGTCAATACATGTTTTGTTGGTGAGGTTTTGTCACTGATTCTTGCTTAGGTGACTTTTTGTTTGAAACAAAACAAATCAATCTGTTAAATTCAAAATCATCATCCTCAAAGACGTAAATAAAAATTTAAAAATTTTGTCTTGTACTATAAGAGGATAAGTCTGAAATAGGTATGAACATTTTCCCCACAGTGCATATTCAATAAGAACAAGCCCTAGGTTTTCAGTTAAAAGCATTATATGTCCATTCTATCTGAAATAAAAAGAAGATGCTTTTAAAACTGAAATTTAACCTCAAGCAGTGCACACATAGATGAAAAGTCTTCACTTTTCTGATGGTGTTTAACAGCCATTTAATGGGCAATAAATCTTGGTCCCTTAAATGCACTGTACTGTGTAGTTTGTCCTTGAACTCTCAAGTAATGCATTGGCCTCCTGCTGTTGATGGTACACCACACTAATATTACTAAGAGGTATAATTAGTGACACTAAATGTGAAGAGTATTTAAGTTACCAAGATCTGCAACATAAATGATCTGTTACTTCATATCCTCTATTCAACTACTCTTTATGGCAGTGTTTACATCTTCCTGCTGGGACATATTATGGTATGAAATACAGTCCAAATTAGACACGTGTTTAGGGACTGTCATGGTTCTCATCCAAATCAGAAGCCTGTGAAGAATAAAACACAGGTCATGGAAAAAAAGTAAAATTCAGTCTTCTTGGGTTTTCAAACACTGTGGCCTGCAGTAACTCATAGGCCTCCCAGTTCCTAAATGCTCTTTTCTTTCTTTCTTTCTTTTTTNCTCTTTTTTTTTTTTTTTTTTTTTTTTTTTTTTTTTTTTTAACTTGGGTACTTTTAGAAATAGCAATTCTACAGCACTGTGATTTTTTTATTGAAGAAAAAAAATATTCTAATTAAAAAATTACAACAATTTTATTTGCATGAAAATAAAATGTTTCCTTAGCATAAAGTAACAAATACTTTTATTTTATACATTATGCTATTAATCATTCTACTCATTATCCAATAATTTTTTATTGATTTCACAGTATGAACTGAATGTAGCAAGAGGGGAGTAAGGTTTTATTTTCGAACACTCCCTGGTTCCAAGAAGCGTGGTCCTGCACTCTGTATCTTTGTCTCCTTTGAGCTATGGCTGTTAAGGGAAAGTTATAACATGCTGCCTGATTTTACTGTTCCCACCAATTGGTATGACTCTGAAAACTGGGGAATGAAAAAAGACATGAATAAAAAGTCTTGCATTCCGGAGCAAGGGGGTATACTCAGAAAGGGGGGAAGCAGTGGGGAGAGGGAAACTAAGTCTTTGTCTTTCAAAGCATAACAGCATGTTTATAATAGAGGAAACACATATCCTTTAAAAACTGACTTGATTGGAAGAAAATTACTTTTAGCCAGCTACTGAAATCCCTAAGCACATGCTGGTTTGTTTAATGGGAACCGATTTTGAAAGCATTTATGGAATGTATAGAGGGATCCTGTCTGAAAACATATACAAGGAAGGCATACCAGCTGCACTTATTCCCTTCATCCTCACTGACATTAGCAATTTAAGATTTAGCCAAGCACAAAACACCCATGACCTTCTGAGCCATGCAGTCCCAAAAGAAAGCAGAATCAAGCTCTGCAGTTAGGCAAGCCATCATGAAGAAACATCACTGTACCACAGAAGACCTAAAATAAATCTGCAACAGTATTGAGAACTGTGGGACAGTCAAATAAGAAAAATCATAAATCTATGTTTTCTCCTATGTTGCAATACTCTATTCTCAGAATCTTTATCCCTGTAAAGCTAGTCAAAGAACAAGACTGAAGAGGACTGTAACTCAGCATGTTTGGTTCCTATTGTTTGCCCTGACATCAATTTTTCTAGCTTTAAAAGTGATTCAAAAGCAAATGCTGAGTAGTGCTTTTACCTGCTTTCTCCCTGAAAAAATAATCCATGGTTTACAGAGGAATCTTTGTACTATATGACTCTGAATACTTCCTGATGTAAATACTGAATAAGTCCTCTTAAATGGCCAATTAGAATTTTGGAGTAGTAATGCCACTGCCATTCCTGCTCTCTAGATTGCTCATTATTAAGAAGCATCCATTCAATATACAAAAATGTGTTTTCGTTCTTGAAGTGTTACTTTTTTTTTGTTTTAAAGTTTGTGCAGAATAACATAAAATATATATACATAGTTTTTTTTATTACTCATTAAATTTCCCTTTTAACAACTTTGTTGCTGTTAGTCAGAACTTTTTCAGTGGCCCAGTTTACAGCATGACTCCAAACAGGTGTATCCACATTATGTGAGGGAGAAAATGAAAAGAGCAAAGGAGAGAGTGAGCTGCTGGAGAAAAAATGCATGTGGGAATTTCCTAGCTAAATCACTAATTCATAGTTTCAAAACCTACTCTAATCACATTTGTGTGGGACATTTTATTACAATTTGCTTAGTTACTAAGTTTTGTCACATCGGAAGGATTTCAACAGAAGATATTGAGAAAAATTCCCAAAGCAGATTTTGGCCATTTACTTTTGACAGGAAAAGCACTGTCTAGGGAAAGAGCACTTCTACAAGCTCCTAGGTCCCTGACAAATTATCTTCTCCATCAGATATCCCACGGAATATCACACCATGGTGAAATGTGTATTTAAGGTATTCAGCTATTCCAATTACAAATTAAACAAACAAACAAAATCTTTGGGATTAATGGAACTATTATTCACAATAGAAGAAAGAAAAATATCCATCTCAACACCTGAATTAAATTTTCTAGGAAAAGATTGACTCATTAAAATATAAAAAAAAAATTATTCTTTGTGAATATAGGCTCACAGTTGAAATTAATTTTATGATACTTAAAGTTCTAAGAAGATTCTGGGCAACATCCATCTTCACAATAAGAGGAAATTTATCCCCTGAAAGAGAAAATTATGGGAACTTGCCCAAATGTTTCTTGGGAGTCCTCAGTGTGTTTTTTTTTTCATGTCCTGTCACAGGAAAAGTAGAAGGAATGATGACTAATGTTGCTGGCATTATTGGCAGAATTGTAGCATATACATAGCCATTGAGTTCACAGTTCTAAATAATAATATAATAAATGTGCTTCATTAATGGTGTCCATAGCATTATAAAACTTTTGCATGCTTTATGAAAGTTCAAAAAGTACCAAAATCACACTGAACATGGGGAATTTGGGGTGATTTTTTTCACTCTTATTTTAAAAATAAGTGTCTTTCTTGAAGATCTTCTTATGGATATCTCCAAAATACTGATCAATAACTCTGTCCTCCTCCAGAGAAACTTTTTACTGGAAGTGACCACCTACAAAACCCCCAGGAGGAAGTAATGAAATAATAATAAACTTATGAACAGTAATCGCATTAATATTTGTGGTTAGACCTACATGGAGGATAACCCTAATACTGTTAATTGTTTGTATTTATGGGACTCAGAGAACAAGAAAAAAATATAAAATTTGACAATTCATATGAAACAGTAAGGATGAAGAAACTATTCCAGTTATAAGAACAACCTTCAGTAAGGCCCTAAATGAAAATTGAAGTGTGGAAAAAGGGGTGGAACAGAGAAAATTGGTTGATGGCATGAGGGGAATGAAACACTTCTTGTGAACAACCATAGGATTACATATGGTTGAAACTTGAACAAAAAGGACTAAATGCTCAGAGCAGAAAAGATAATGCTGCAAATTAATCAAGATGTGAGTGCTAAATGTGAATATAATTCAAGTTATAGGTGTCTCAATGAAGTGGAGATGAAGAATATAGAAATGGGATAGGCCAGGTGACCAGTGACTAACAGTCACAGTCAATATATCTATAACATACAACGTGGTTTTAGCACCTAATCTTTTGTTATTTTAGGATGCTTCTGAAGAGCTGTCCCCATCAAAGAATCTACAGCTAGGTTGTTCTTTGAAAGCCCATGCTACATCCCTGTTTACCACCAGCTCACCTGTGGTGTGTCCATATGAAACTCTGGCTGGGCTGACCTCAAGAATGTTGGCTATACAGTGGTACTAGCAGTCACACCATCAATTGTTATCCACCATGCTGGTATTTGCCTCCTGTTTCAGAAGACTTGTCTGCCTTGACTGGGTGGTATTTGCATTGACATTATGCCCAGAGATGTACTAATGAGCTATTACTGTCAGCCTAAAGTAGACATTGATGAAAAACACATGCTGAGTTTGCCTAAAATTTATCTTTTTTGATGCTCTTGAAGGACGTAATAAGTTTTCCTTCTATAAAACTACCAGTCTCATGGATTGTATGAAGTTACACTTATTTTCTTTCTTCACTAATCTGTTTTGATATCATAATGGTATGATGTGCAGTACATGTTTAGGATCTCAATATTCCACAAATAAAGTAGAAGAAAATGGAATAAATGGAATTATGACAAAGTTATCCCTCTGACTTCCTCAGTTATCATGAATACAGTTGTATCTCTAAGAGTCCAGTCAGCTGTGTCCAGCTGTTTTTTCAGGACACGTCATTAGCAAATTCATTATATCAAAGAAAAAATGTATCAGTTTTCTTACAGTTTTTTAAAGAGTTTTGTATACAAAAATAGGTTAAAAAATGAATAAGTGTTAAAGAACCTTTTTTTCATGTGTTACAAAACAAACATAAAAGAGTGCTATGCTACTTAAAGTAAGTGTAAAACTATTGTGTGTGTTCTTAGACTTCTGCAAAAAAACCCAGTTTCCTTTCTCTGATTTCTCCCCTGCCTTCACACAGAGTTAACAGGCATCTGCCTGAAAGTATTTTTGGCTAGATAAAAGAGTTTTACAGCTCTGGGGAAAATAACCTTACTATTGCTCTTAACTATCCCCTTGATACTTTCATAAAAATGTTAGACCAAACAGAATCTCTCCAGGAAATTCCTCAACTCTAACCTTTCAGGGTCAGAGAATGCAGCAGACAGTTTGTTGTCTTGAACAGTGACCTCAGTGCAGTTCTACTCCAAACAAACTTTTAGATGCTATCTATGTATTATCTCAGGGGAATTCAGTGCTAGCCCTTAGAGATCAACAGTAGCACTTTTTGTACCACTTTCTTCACTTTCTACAAAGAATGAGGAAATGACTCTTGAATCCATTAAGTTACAAGTATGTTGTAATTATTGATTCTCTTAGAATAGTCCCAAGCTTGGCAAAAATTCCATGTTGAAAATTATTTTTGAGAACCTAAAATGCACAATATTACAGTCACTATGATTTGAACAATTCTGAAGCTAGAGCCAGTTTTGTGCATATTTAGGTTATTATACGACTGAAATAGATTTTTCTGGGTCACAAAGAACACTTCTGTTGTAATACAGCTCATGTTGTATAATTTCACAAATGTAGGAAATTACTTCTTCAGAGTGCTTTCTAAAGGGTCAATTTCTTAATTCATACAAGCCATTATCAGATAGAACTTACTCAAGATGAAATACAAATTAGAAAGCCTTGCAGAAATCACTAACTTTGTTCATTTGTGGAAATGAACAGAAAAATGCCTACTTTGACATTTTTGAGCCTTTGAATTCTGCCCACTAAAACTTACATATTACTTATTATTCCATCAATGTACAAGTTTTGTAAAAGAAAGTTTTGCTTATATATTTAATCATTTTAAATTCAAAATCCACAAAACTTGAGAACACTTTATATAGGGAGGAAATTATTCAGTGAGTTTGTCAAATACACTAAAGCCATCAAACTAATAAATATTGTTTGAATGAATTCACATACTACAGTAATCATGAGGTTCCACTACTGCTTTTGGTATGGAGTTTTAAGTCAACAAAAAAGGTTGTTTTAGGGAGACTCCTATGAATTCTTGGGGCTTCACAGGACAGGACACATTACAAACTTTGATCAATCTCTTCTAGAAAAATTACTCAGTGGCATATCTTGCTAATTTACCCACTGCTTTCTCCCAGAAGGCCAAAACTTAAAGATCTCTGTATTGCTCCAGCTGTAAAAGCACATCTGTCAGTTTTAATTAGATAGACAGCTTCCTATAGTCAAGGGGCAGACTAATGCCATTAACCTTCAAGCATTACAAGAACTTTTTGGTGTTCAGTTTTCAAATGCAATACATAGCAACTACATGTGAAGATGATAAATGCCACAAAGAATCAATGAAGTACATGATATTATTTGTTTTATGTTATTTGGGGTTTAGGTTTTCATAATACTTTAAGTGCTGATATAAAATCGTTAAAGTATTCATTTCCCAAGTAGTAAATTTTTAAGAAGAAATAAGTTCCTTGTGGTTTACTGTAATCTTACAAACCATAAACTAGATGGGAAAAGTATTCAGCTGGACAAGAGAGATCTCTCTTGAATCTTTAAACCTTGCAGTGTTTGTCTGTACTAGCAGAAAACATATCTGTGTCTTTGTGGCATTCTTAACTTGATAGACAAATGGGAGTGGGAATCAAAATGCCCCTTTCTCCCCTCCACATTATATATAAACTGTATATCTGAAACATCCCAACTAAGATAGGAACAGCTTGAATGACCTGGGTAGCAAGGAGACATTCAATACAGTAACTGTTGCACAGTAGTAGATAAGATTATTGTGCTTTCCTATGTCTTCAGTAGTTAAATAAAGTTGCAGATACTTTCTGTCATTTGTAGACCTGTATGTCCTCATTAACAGATCATGTGTTAAACAACAAGAAGCCTATCACTCATATAGATCATAGCTCTCATGACAAAGGTGGTTTATTTTTTCAAAAGAGATACCTGTGTGAGATAATGCTGAGTGCAGATAGAAATCTACAAATTAACTGCTTGCAAAAAAAGGCTTGGTTTTCAGCAAAGAAGGAAACTTAAGCATAGGTAAGTTTGGTAAAGTTGGAATTTATGTATATGATGTTATAATGTAAAAAAATATAGAGAAGTAAAATGTAGATGTTCAATAAATTTAGTGTTGCAGCCACCACTTCTTTAAAACAGTAAGAACATTTCAAAGTTTCAAAATAAATAAACTGATTACATACTTTTAATAGCTTGATTATACTCTTTTTTTTTTTTTTTTTGCATTTAACTTTGCACTGAAATTGGATGTATTAAACAATGAAAACAATGAGCTGAGTTTTAAAAGAATCTGATGCAATTCTCTGAAGTTCAAAGAACACAATCCCCATTCCCACTGACTCCTGTGGTGTCTAAGGATATTCAGTTATTTGACTAAGACATAAATGAAAGAAGTGTGGCAGACAGCTTAATGCAGAATGTCGGAAAAATTGTCCTCAGGAAAGAACACCCAGATGTGTCAATGGATATAATAAACTTTCAGTTTTATGAATCAAACAGTTCAGTTCTGGGGTGTGTCCTTCATTACTCAGTCTACCTTTCCAAACTGGGTCTCTAATGGAAAAAATGAGATTTAATAAACAGGTTTTTTTTATATACATTCATTTAAGACTATTCCCATGCTGCTAATGAAGTATTATTTTATTGGTCAGATTAATCCACTGTTGCCAGTAGCAAAGCTGTCCTCGATTGGAGATTACTTGTTATCAGCACAAGGTAAGTGACCATTTATTGAGCAATATTAGTAGGGATAAAGGAGAAAAAAAACACAGCTAAAGATATCAGGAACCAAAATACTGTGATTAAAAAAATCTTTTGCAAGCCATTAAGAAATGTATAATAAAAAATACCAAATGTTTTCAAGTTAGAAATATTTTTAAAATAAACAGCTGCTGAAATTCTTATCTTTTTGTCTTGAGACTTCTGTCTGCCCAATTTTCTTTCCATCCTTAAGCTTCTCATTGATGAGCATGTTTTCTAGAATGCTTTTTTCCTAGTATGTTTTCTAGAATGAATTTGATAACGCAGTGTCACTAGAACCTAAAGAGACAGCTTGAATCTATCAATAATCATGAATTATCTCTTGTTTGCAATATGCAATATAAATACAGTTTCTATCTGTGGTTTCTACCCATATTCTGTATGGTCACATGTGACTGCCAAAATTTGGCTTCTGATAAACAAATTAGCTTGTCCTGTGTACTGCTGTAGCCTCTACACTCCCATTATAGACAGTAGCCTTTCTTGTCAAAAGTTTAATGGAAATGGGGAAAGAGAACTCTTCCACAGACAGCTAGAAAACTAGGGATCAAGTTTTAATACAAACACTTTTATTATCTTGCTGCCTTTCGCTGAAGACTTTTACCACTAGACATTCTCTCTGATCTAGTTAACAACTTCCATCCCTTCCCTGCCCCCATTACAGAATAATTAAAATACGTGGGATGGAAACCGTACTTATCTTTTCATGAGCTATATGTTGGTCATTAGGAGAGAGATAGAAAGGCTGAAGGAACTTAGTTTCAGTTTTCTCAGTCAAAACAGTGTATTGAATCTGTGTCTTTGTTATCTTAGGAGAGTGCTTTAATCAGTAAGGTACTGTATAAAAACAAAAGTAAGAGGGCATCACTACCACTACTCCACTTCTTGACAGGTTTTGAAAGAAAGGATACAGGCACTTGTCTTCTAGAGTAGAATTTAGACTGTGAAGTTTGAATGGGAGGAGGCACCTCCCTGCAACACCGTGAAAAACATCTAAATATAGGATAAGGGTTTAAATTAAACCACATTCCTGTTTTCAGGATTATGTTAGGCCAGCAGGAAGAAGGTCTGCTGCAAGTGTGGCTGAACATTTCCTATGCACTATAGAAACTGGGGGACAATGAAGTGAGTTAGGCACAGAGCTGCTCAGCACTGTAGCATCAAGCTTGCTTGTGTTTGCTTGGTTTTGTTTGTTTGTTTAAATCGAGCCTTAAATTCCATTCTAGATACTCCACAGGAAAACTAGGAGAACCAGAGACTGAATGTGTATCTGCTGAGTCACAGTTCCTGGGCATAACCACAAGATCAACGTTCCTAATGAGGAGCTACAACAGACATGAGTCACTGTGGTTGTGGTTCTGCAAAGTAACATTTTACCTTCTAATTTAATAATTGTCACACTGTAAATATGTTAATTTGTACTTTTGAATAATGTTTCATATTTGGCTTATTATGTCTTTTCCTTCGTGTTGTTTCAGAGAGACTGAAAATTTCTATTTCAAGAGAAAAATATTTCTTATAAATTGCATATAGTATATCCAGAAATAAACAAAGCCATTTCTTACACTTCTTACATTAACATTTACACTTCATTATTATGATATTCCAAAAATATTACCAATATTACATAAAACACATACATGAGAGTAGCCTTTCGAAAGAGTACTATTTTAAAAATGTTTATAAAATAAATATTGAATACTCCTAGCATGCATAAAGTTTGGCTAGAAGAAATGACTTCTAAAGCCTGCATCTCACAAGTTAGAAAAGGGGTTATCAGTGACCCAAGACTAATACATGTTTTGTTGTTCATTTACTGATGCTGAAAACTATGTTTTATAGTTTGTAATTTTTCTTCCCACTTTAAAGATGGCAGGTTTTCCAAACAAAAAACTCTTGGAGAAAATTCCTAGGTACTCATCTATTAGTACATAAATACCACTAAGAGTCTGCACTAAAATAAGAGAACAGGGATGATTAAATGTTAAATATTTGGACAGCTCAGTTGAACACTAAAAGTCTGCGTTTACCAAGTCCATACGCAGTGGTATCTGAAATAATGGAAGGGTAAAAGACATTATCTTACACCCCACAGTGCAGTAACTGTTGGGAAATGGGCGTCTTTTTAAGTAAAGACAGCTGAACACTAGGCACTTTTAACACAATAGAAACACAGCTGGGTTTAGTCCATACTGAAAATATATTCTGAGTTAATTGGGTTCACTTGTAAGCAAACATCTTTAATTCTCTTGCTAACCAAAGCAGGAATTTTTATGTGTCTCTTACATATTACCAGTAATCTTTAATGGAATGTCTTTACGGCTATGTAATCTACAAGAAGTGCCAAGGAAGCCTGTCCTGTTGGCCTTTTATTTATACCTGATTGCTTTAGAATCATTGTCGACTAATGATACTAAAAACTGTGGTAGGTCAAACAGATACAAAGGTATACTGGTACCTATTTCAAAACACTTTAGAGATTATCCTCAAATCCCTCATAATTTCTTCTAGTAAAGACCACATTGAATCTCAGAAGAAATGTAACATGGAAAATGTGTTTAGCAAAATTTGGAAACTCACTTGCTACTCAAATTATGTTTCAGGCTACAAAGAAATGTTTGTTTTTCAAGAAGGAAATCCAAAAGAGTCCTTAAAGATAAATAGCTTCTATACAATAAGAAGCCATCTCCAGTAAAAATCCTCTTCATTTTGTTTCAGAAATATTTTGCAGTCCCAATGTGAACAGGGCTCTGATGACAATGCAATCTGCAGAAATAAAGTGTGTTTTCTGTACTTCAAATAATTTTATGATTCTGAGGAAAAAAAAAACAAGCATTACAGTAGTGTCCTAATACACACAATAGAAACAAAAATGCTTCCCTGCTATTCAAGTGAGTTTCATGAAGTTGCTCTTTACATATACTTTCCTTTTGTTTACTCTTCTCCATTGTTCATGTCATTTGATTATGAAAGAAGTTATTTTGATACAAATTTTTATTTAGATAGTGTTACACTTCTACATTATACTAAGAATGAAAACAAAGCAGACTTCTGCTAATTGAATCCTAAAATGTCCCAGAACACCACAAGTGGAACACTGCACAAAAGTTACTAAGAAGTTTAAACCCCACACATTCCAAGTGCTCTCAGATGCTTTTTCTTTCTCTAGCAGGGGTACAAGGAAACAATACAGTTTACAGTTCATTATGTTATCTGTTATATTCAGTACATGCAGTAGTTATGTGAACTATGGTAAGAGAAAAGTAAGCAACCAGTAGCATATTCCAAGTTGAATTCAAGCTTTGCCAAAAATAATGTACATGCTTCAGTAGGTTTTGGCTGTACACCAAACATGAGACAATTTGTACTGGACTATTATTTGTTGAATTGACTATGTTATCCAGTTACAGATTTATTTTCTTTAAATGTAAGTTTGTGCATTTTCATGTAATATGACAATATGTCTTATAGTATAAAAATACAAGAATATAAAATATCATCCCTTAGTGTTCCATTCTAAACTTATCTGTTTCTTACAGAAAGAATTCTACATTGTAGAAAATTATTTATTTGTTGTAGAAGCCTAATACTATAAAGCTAAATTTCATTGATCATAGCACTCAGTGGAAGCCTTTTGTATGCAAGATGATTCAAAGGCATTTCTAAATTGCTAATACAAAAAGCCATTGTTTCATTAACATACTATATATATATATATATATATATATATATAATTGACACTACATACATATATATACAAATATATGATTGTTAATTGCATAATGTATGTGTGATATATACAGAATATAGCAGATACTTTACAGTATACAGTATATCAAAGATAGTAAAGATAAATATTACATAGGCTGCTCCATACCAGTTGAAGTGAATAGTTCCTAAATGAATCTTCTGTAAATAAACTTGATTCAAGGTCTTGGATAAACAAGACATGAATGGTGCTCATACACAATGAGTTCTATCAAACAATGAGTTCTATTAAGAATGAGAACCATAACCATCTAAAACATCTTCATCTGTCATTGGCTATTTCTGAGTGACTAGGCTTCTCTGTTGTCATGTGAATTCTCTCAGGGTGATGACATAATAAACACATGTGAGTTTGGTAAACCAAGTTAATCACAATAAAACTTACTGTTGCATATGTTCAAAATAACATTATGAGTCTTCAGAGATGGTGCAGCACCTAATATAAGTAGCAAGATTTAAATGTGACTGGACAAATAAGTATAGTATCTAAAAATTCATTTTTAAAAACAAGTAGGAGACATTTCTGCACCTACAGTCCAGCCTTTCTCTGGCTTTTACTTTGCTGCCCAAAATACCCCCAGGTGATTCTTCCCTGTTCAGCAGTCCATAGCAGTGACAGATGCTACTTTTTCCTTTTCTTGTATTAGCTCATGTCCTCACTTTTCTCCCCTCTCCCTCTCCCTCTCCCTCTCCCTCTCCCTCTCCCTCTCCCTCTCCTCCTCTCCGTTTCTGACAGAGCTCCTGCTAGCTGCCTCATGGAACCAGTGATCTAGCAGGTACCTTTGTTTTGGTCTTGGTTCCTGAATGCTGGTCTAGAGCTGTAAAGAGAAACTTGCAAAACCACTAACTGTGCCTTTGCTCCACTGTGGAAAAATTTGCATACATGTTTCAGTTTTGGTACAGTTCCACACATTTGGATAAATCTGTGCCTTCCCCCAGTGCGTTCTCTGCTCTTGCTGTGAAACAAGGAACATCCTCTAATACCTATGGCAGTCCTAGATTATTTCTTTCTTCTTGCACTTGAGGCAAACTACCCAGGCTGTGTAGTCTGATGAAAATTTGCGTGGGTTGGGGATTTACATGTTCATTTATGATTTAGGAGGCAAAGGTCTCCTCCTGGTTGTGTCTCTTCTTGTTGTGTTGCCTTGAGAAAGTCATTATAGTCATGGACTTCTGTTCTGCCACCTGTAAAACTGTCACCTACCAGTGAGGCACTTTGTGCTGTGTGAATGGATAGTTATGGAGAGGAGGTTGAAATGAATAATGTAGTCAAGCAAAGCTTAACAAACACACTTTGCCCTAATTGCAAGACACTACTGTCAGGGTGCAATAATAACTGGCATCCTACAACTGTGGGAAGAAAGTGCTCAGTTCATGCTAGGAGTATTCTCACAGCCACCGGATAATTTCGTTGGAAGCATTATTTTGGTTTTTACTGGAACCTTTACCTGAAGGGATATTAAGTGGAACACGAAATCCCACTGACTCAGTATGACCTCTGCTGGCCAGAGTCCTGCGTTAGTAGAAAGCATGTGCTACTCAAACTTAACCATCTAAAGGCCTGTTAACCTGGTTAGATATTAGCTTTGAGTAAGCATAATTTAATATCATACTAATTTGTAATAAATGTCATACCTCAGCTGAAAATTTCTCTTACTTCTTGTCTTAGAAAATTGTTAGTAAAATAGAAATCAACATCTAACCTGAAAAAGTTCATTTATAAAAACAGAGTATATTCAACAAATAAATGCAGGAGAGTTATTTTATACTTAGCAATTTTGTAAATCAGCATAAGGGTTGTAGCAAGTTATTATCCCTCTCAATAATCAATTAATAGAACCACTATATTTCTAAATGTTAGTAAATAAAAATGCATCTTTCATTTGGATAATGAACCCTTTCTACTGTACTGAAAAATATATCTTATGCTTTTGGTCTAGGTATTTTGTGCACAATAAATGATTGCCTCTTCCTTTACTTCTTCAAATCTGTGCAGTTTTAAGATCTTCTTAAACTTTCTGGACTGTGAATAACCAAATAATAACCAAAACAATAGTAATTTTGGCTCCTTCATTGTCACTCAGTATTTAATATTTCAGTTGGTAAGTAATGGTCAGGTTCTGGCAAAATCTACAGGAATGATAGGACTACATATCACAAAAAAAATTGCTTTGACATCTATGATTGGTAATCAAACATCCTTAATGAATGAAAGCTTAAGGATTTCCAATCCTCTACTCTTTCCTGCATTTAAGACTAATTGGTGAAAGACAAATAAGCAAAACAGTAATAGAAATAATTGGATTGAGGTCAGTAGCTTCTGTCTCATCATCAGTTTTATTAATTACTGAAAGATAAGATGCTATTCATGGGTTAGATTCATAGAAAAGGTAGAGAAAGATCACAGATGACCTGGCTGTGTATTTAAACTTTTTTTAGTTGAATTTTATTCCAAAATGTCAGACTCAGGGTCTAACCCTGAAGTTGCCGAAAATCACTGAATGTGTAACCTTCTGTGAGTGAAGATAGTGAGGTGGTGAGAAATTTGGAGTTTGGGACACTTAGACATGGCCAAAATTAAATGAGCTTAAGAGGAGTGGGAAAAGATATTAGTAAATGTGTGCTTATCTCCAGGTAAAACCTTTCTTTGCTAACAGGCAGTTTGTAAGCATGTTTTGACTGCAGTGCTGGGTCTCTGATGTGCAATCTCACTGAGTTTTTGAGCACCAGGCACAACTGCCATTTTTAATGAGAAAAGCTCAGGCATGCCTAACTGCAGAACTCTGGATTCTCATCTAAACTGGCACCTAAATCACTGTTAGGATAAGAGAGACGTGTCTTCTAAGATTGAGTATCTAAATGTGCACTGCCTTGCAGAGTTTTTAACTTGCATGTCAGAAGCAACATTATATTGCTGGGAATAGCTCAGCACCTGACTCAATGAGCCTGATTTTTTTTTTTTTTTTTTTTGAATTATAGCACTGAAATGTACATCCTTCTTCAGGTATGAGTCTGCATCTGGGACAAAATCCTTCCAGGGTGAAGATGGCCTCAACCAGTAACAGAGTGGTCTTTGGTGTTCCTATTCTACCTTGCACAGTCCCCTATCCAGGGCATGTGCTATAACGAGTCTGTTATGGTATCTACATGACCATGGGACATTATGACTCTGATATACACCTGAGCTAGTTTCCTACAGGTAACAGAAGAAAAAACACCAGCACTCAAGTTTTAGGACATGCAAAGGAACAGCAAATTAAGGCTTTTGGAAGAGCATACAGTGGCTGCTGGCATAGGATAAAGCATATGCTGCTCTCTCTTTCCTATTGATAGTCACAGTAGCTGGGTATGATAGAGTATCTTCCCAACTTCATTCAGCTGCCTACAGTTTTTCACCTAATTCTGCATCATCAAGGAAGACTGGATGTGTAACTCAGATTCTATAACAGCTGGGTATTTTGGCAGTAAGGGAGGAAACGCTTAAGTACTTGTCTGTGGATCTAGTCCTAGCTTCGCAACTCTGTTGCTCATGCACTGAGTGTGTACTGTTGAATATTTCAAGCCACATGCAAATCCAAACAATCAGTGTTTAATAGTGAGATCCATTTCAGCAATTTCAAGTCAAACCCCACCATTTTGTTTGGTTAGAGTCACATTTACTTAGGCTAAATACTTGGTTAAATTTCATTCTGTTTTATCAACTTGACAAAAAAAATAATTAATTAGTAAAAGTATTGAGAACTTAAAATTTTGATAAATTATAATTAATGTATTTAATCAGAAAAAGAATTCAACAATTACTATGCAGAAAGGAAAAAACATGAGCCTACAGCTGCCTAGTGCTTAGGCAGTGGCTAATAGGGTTAAATTATTGTAGTGGAATTTTTAAGAAGGTGAGAGATAATCTTCCATTTAAAGTAATCTTGGTATATAGAGACATTAATCTCATGTTATGCAACAGCTTGGTTCTTGGTAGTCATTAATAATACTTTTCAGTTACTGCTACAATTAGCTTAGTCATGGTTTCCAACTAATGCATCTCAACTGCAAGCCTGCATAATTATATTGGTAGATGTAAAATGAACTATAGCCCTCCTAAAAATAATTACTATTTTGTAGCATGATATCAAAAATAATACCTTTTACTGTTTGACAAAAAGTTTTATCAACACAATCATTTTACCCAAGAGGAGGTGATACACCAAGAAAACTGACAGAGCAACATAGAAATGCATTTCACATCCACAGGAGAGCAGACTATGATGTGTATTGTGATACCATAACACTAAGTAAGCAAACAAAAGTTGTTTGGCTTGATTGCTTAGAAAATCTTATTGTCTCACCACTGTTTATGACAGAGGTGTTTTATCATGCATAACTAAATGTTCACATATGATGAACATTATGGCAATTGCCTCTGTTGAGCACACTGAAATATAAATTACTCTTGTGTCTTCAAAATAATTCCCTGCCAAATAGAAGACAAAACATTCAACCCAGTGTAGATATTTAAGAGTTCATATAACATCTGAGAATGAGGAATTCAAATATTCTCTGTTGGTCTAAAAATTAGGATGACTTTAACAGTTGTTTCAGATCCCTAAGAAGAAAAGCCAAACATCATTAATACATTTTATTATTTAATAGTATGACTGAATCACATTTGTAATCCAAGCATTGCAGTGATATTACATACTCTCTTGTTATTAGGATTCCAATGTTCTAATTTTGTCTGTAACACTTGAGAGCTTTTCGGTAAGTGCCCATCCTCTACTGTTAGGACCCCATCCATTAAAAAAAGTAAATATTACTCCATTAATAGTCTCTCTCTGTTATACACAGTTTCTGAAAAACAGGAGTGACTATGAAATCTTAGACTACATTTTCCTTTCACTCTTTGACACATGTTGTGATAAGGCTGTTCTATAAATCACTGCCTTGATTGTCTCTCTGCTGCAAGGACATCACGCTTTTATGAATAACATGTAAGTGAGCATAGAGAAGGTGCTTCAAAAATTATATTATCAGTGCTTCTTTAGTTTCATTTTTGGAACTGTCTGTAATACAGATTCAGTCTGAACTACTGACCTTCTCCCATAACAATGACTGCAATGTTTCATGTTACAAGAAGTTTGAATTCCTTCTAATAACAACAGCTCTTTTTCTTTTCAAACATATTTCAGAATCTGAACTTCATGTTCCTACTTGAAAACATAAGTAATGTGAACAAATATCTTCCTATTCTGTGGGGAATGGGATTTATGATAAGAGAAAAACAGGCACTAGGAGCAATATATGCTCTACAAATAAAAAGGGAACAGTCAGCTAAACCAGTGTCGTGACGGAAAACAGAGTGGCCTTTGATAGATCTGTAAGAATATATTTCTTCATCATGAGAAAAAAAAAACACTTTGGAGTTGGAGAAAGATCTGTAAGCTCTAGCATTAAAATGCGTTTAAGATCAATACCCATCAGGAATGCAGTATACTAATAAACTGTGAAAAGAGATGGAGGAATGAAGAGAAAAAACAAGGTCTAAATTTACTTCCAAAGAATATGACCTAATTTTGGTTGAACTCTGACATACTTCTCAGCTTGCTAGTGTCCAAAAATGGCATAATATTTTACCAAGATTCTCCAAAGCAGAATACAGATTATTCATTTAAATTAAATACCATAGAATATCAATAGTTTAAATTAAAAGTTTCTATAACTTCAGCCTTATGATTTATTTCCACAGAAGAGTATCTAAATCCTCAGAACTACTTCAGTATCAAAATCCTATCCAGGCACATAGTTTTCTTTCTGGCAATGTGCCTAAATATCTTACCTTCTTATTGGGAACATGGGTCTTAAAATTTTTCTATACATAATTTTCCATTGTTGATGAGTACATCCTATATGCAGTATTTTTGTTATTTAAGCTTAAAAGAAGGTTCCACTCATTTAACAAGTACCTTTCTGCTGAAGAGTATTCAGAAAATATTACATAACTACTCTTTCAGAATGATAAACATTTGATTTCAACATCAAATGAAAAAAAAATGAAAAGGTAAAAAAGTTAAAGCTAACCACTGTTCATCCTTTCCAAATGCAGATGCTTTAAGGCAACAACACTTAAGCACTTATGACTGACAAATTGGTTTATGAATCTAAGACCAAAGCACGTTCAAACTTGATGCTGTTGAATTAAAATTATTCTTCAAAATAATTCCTTATTTCAGATTTCTGACGTCTTGAAAAAGGCTGTTGCATAAGCTTATTTACTGATCTGTATTTATGTCATTCTGAGTGGCTATCATAGAAAAAATATTTATCCTGACAATAGCTGGTTTGGCACAAATTAAAACTGTAAGAATGCTTCAGATGGTACATTGTGATACAACCATTTTTTCTTAGACTATAATTCAAAAGAATGTATTCATGCTGGTACATGATATTTGATTCTGTATAAGATGATTTAAAAAATATCCTGAGATTGTCTAATATGAATTTGGACCAGCTGCACAACTATTTTACAATTCTAGGAATCAAGTATTTTCAAATCAAAATGTGACTATGAAGTAAGCATATTCTCCCAAATCTGACTTGTTTCCATTCTATATTTAGAGACTGCTTGATAAACTTTGCATAACTAACACAGATGTTTAATATCTTTAGTAATTTGATGACATAATTTCTTGGACCTCTAGATCTCATTATAGTATGTTCTTTTTAGATAATGATTGTATATTATACTTAACATAATTTTTAAATTTAGCTTTGTGGGAAGAGAACAATTTATCTGAGTGAGAAACGATATCTGGACTAACAAATTTAAAATACAGACTGAAGTTACATGATTTATTAAACTTTCAATGTTCCTATCTACATGAATACTCCCTAGATTTTTCTTGTTGTTTATGAGAGAGTAGCCAAAATTTCAGTAATGTAGAAAAGATCCCAAACTAAGTCAAACTCTACTCTCAATTATACCTAAGCCATCCAAATTTCACTAGATCAAATCAAAAATTAAATAAAGGGAAAGAAAAACCTAAATTATTACTTATAGATAAGGAACTTCCTGAAAATCATTCCCTTAAAATTATTCCCTGGAAATATGACCTCTTCTTATTCTAAAGAAATAATCATTATTTCTCAGAAACATTATCTGGCCTGGTTGAACATCAGCCATGTCAGCCACATCATTCCAGCTAAGAGGTATTCTGCAGTGGAGGGAACTTCAAAATGTGTTACTGTTGCAAACCCAACCGTTGTGTGCTGAGTGAGTAGGAATGTACAGTATTTCAGTGATTCCTTTTCATTATACCCGTCATTTTCTACTCTCCAACGAGGAGAAATCAAGTATCTTCTGTTGCTTTAGGGCATATAGGGTGGTGAACAAAGCAAATAGAATGTTTCATAGGGTAAAATTGCATCTCAAATTTGATTTTTAATATGGTAGATGAAAACTTTAACTTAGCAACCTGACAGACAATCATTTAAGTCAATTGACAGATTATGTTAATGGACATTTTATCAGACTCTGGATCTGGGAATAAGTTTATCCAAGTTATTGCTTCCCTGAAAGCAAAGTGGGTATTTTTGATATTGTGACTATTAGCATGCCAAATCTGTGAGCTTCACATTAGCTATGTGATGAATATCCCACATAATTAGCCACTGGCCTGTTTAGAAATCTCAGTCTGCTTAAGGAATTGATTTCTCCTCTCTCTATTATGTTATTTACAAAGAGCTGTCCAATTCATACTTGACATGACATCTATATGCACATAAAATAAAGCATGTCAGGCTCAGTAAAAAATTTGCCAAATGGCTTAATTATACAGGAAAGTGATTTGACCAAGTAGTGTTACTATTGAAGACTGACAAGTTCTTTAATCACTTACTCTTGAAAATATTTGCCTCAACAGGCAGGATATTTTCTCAGATATTGAAATTTATCAGACACTTTAATTACTTCCTGTATCTACTAATTTTTTTTTATTTCAAAACATTTTAATGACTTGGTGCATTGCCTTTTGGCTTTTATTCAGAAGCTAGAAATAATCCAGAAGTTTGTTTATAAAATTTGACAGTTTGTCTCCTTATTACCCATGAAAGGACTGGATTTGTCAAAATTATCTGAAGAATTAACTTTCCCTTGATAAACAACCAGATGCCTGTCACCTAAGAAAATCCTCCTGGGAAGGCTGCTTTTCTTTAAGCAAAAGTTAGAATAATACAATGACCCAGTTCAAGGTATCTGTTAAAACAGGAGCAAGTACCACTCTTAGCTATCTTAGCACGGTGTGTAATCTGATGCCTAAAGAGAACTTTTAAAACTGGAATAAAATCTTAATTTACGTCAAGTAACAAATTATATGTAAATTGCTTCCATATGCAGTGGAAAATGTGTAGTCATATTTTTTGATAAAGTATTTCCCTAAAAGACAAACTCCTGATAGCAATATTTTTTTACAAAACCAAATTCCAGTTCTTTTCTATATCTTTTCTAGCTTAAAATTATTGCTTAAATTTAATCATTAACTGTACTGATAAATCTTGAACATTCTGCTAGAACCACTTTGTTATTTATGTAAATAATATGTGACAACAAAATATGTGAAGACCATGAGAAAAATCTAAATGGTAGCACCAGAGATATTACACCTCTCATAACTCTCATTTCACTAAGCCAAAGTTGCTAAAACAAGACAGCATCCCAATTTCCCTAAATTGTGAATCTTCCATGAAACAGCTATCAGAAAAGTTAGATATGAGGAATAATTTCCCATGTGTTAGGCATTTCAAGATAACACTGGGGCATTCAATCAGATAGGCAAGTACTCTTGTATATGAAAAAGTATATAAGCTTAAACCTATACCAAATTAATCTCTAAAAATAAACAGTAAAATAATTCTTCACATAAAACTTATTTTTAGACTAAAATCTGTAGTGATTTTAAAGTGTCTAAGAACCTTCAGATTAAATTTTATATCTTGTGATATTTTTAGCATAGTCCAATTAATTTTTAATGGTGTCTACATTATTGTATTTTTGTTATTGTTTCTAAAAGAGTTTTTTTTTTTCAATACATAATACTTATAATTTCTGGGAATGAAAGGCAGAATTTCTTTAATCCATATAGCACTAATTTCCAAATTTGGACAATAAACTCTTCTAAAAATTTCAAAAGTGGACTGATTCAATTTGTATTTTAAGTGCTACTACTATCCAGTGGAGATCAAGAGTCTAATTCTAGAATTGTAATCCATCCCTGAAAATTCTTAAGGTTGTGATATTTTGGGGAATATTTGGAGCTGTTTTGACAGCTGTACCTTTTGAAAGGCCTAGTGACACTGCTGTTGGTAGTTCTTGCCAGGCATTCAGTGGGAAGTTGGCATTTACTTTTTTCCACAAGGCTGTATATATTCCTGGTTGTTCACACTGCTGTTATCTCAGGAAATAGGCTGGAGTGTCCTTCTGTACTGTAGTTTATGGTCTTTACTGAGATCAGTTGAAATTGCAAAAATGAGGGACTGCAACTTATTTTTTGCTCATTTTGTGATATAAGATCGGGGGGGTTGATGTTTATGAATTTTCATATTACATATTATATTTTGTTTTTCTGCAAAAATTGTGATAAATGAGCCTTAGTTTTGCTTAGCATGATATGATGAGTATCTACTTGTAAAATATTATAGTCAAACTTCAAAATACGTTCCAATTAATTATGGATATATAGATGTCTGCAGCAATAATCTATATAGTCTATATTTCAAATACATAGTTCTTGTGTATACCTACCAGAATAGGAGATATAACACTTCTGTTCACCTCCTTACAGACAACTGGTAGAATTAGGGAAAGTGAAAGCTGACTCTTCAGAAAGTATAATCTTCTATTTGCCTGTTTTTGAAATCCTGTGTTTGCTTTCACCTACTTTTATTTACTTATTGTGACTAGCAAAACTTCTAAGGCACTTTCCATAATTGTGGGGTTTCCTTGTGTTCAAAATGTCACAAGTTTTCCAGCTTTCTGGGAACTGTACAAAAGTAGAGCTTTTGAATACTGGGCTTCTAAAACACAGTGAGGCCATTCTGTAGCAAAAGAATATATGTAAAGTGATTTTTGGATACTGGATGTAAAAGGTCCAATGCAAAGGACATTATCTGTAAGTTAACTGTTGTACTTACTGGATACTGCATGAAAGAGAGAGGAAAAGACTGAAATAAGGAAGCTCTAGTTTGCATATGTAATGCTTTTAGACAAGGGTACTCCCAATTAGCCACACAGAAAACCTAATCAAAGTATGAATTACAGTGTTAATGGACTAAATATTTGATAATAGTATTTTATAACAGTATTTAATATAAAAAAAGGGCAAGCATCCAGAGACCTTACAGTTTTCTTAGATCAGGTAAAAAAACTTCACCTCTTAGCAGGATGTCCCCAAAATTACAGGCAGAAAAAATTTCTTTGGACTTCTAGTTCAGCTCTATCAGTGTTCTTATGCTTCTGTGTCTGAACAAGCTTGAACGTTATTAGGATGGGATTTTTGTCATTTTGTTCAAAGTTCACTTTATAATAATGTCAAGATGTAGCAATGGCATAAAGTCTGTGCAATTAGTTGTAGTTAAAGGTTTTTTTTAAACACTGGGGAATTTCTTTTGACACAAAATAACTTTGCTTGTGTTTCATACATGTTTAATTTTGGAGTAGAGAAGTTGAATTAGACAAAGAAACAATTATTGCCACTTCAAACAGATTTTCCTTTAACATATACGTCATATTTTTGGATTATATTAATTTATTTTTTTTTCCCCGACAAGACATTTGTTATTTCATCGCATAGAAAAGACCAAGAAAAGTCAAAACAAAGTATTTATTGTTTGAATATTTCTCATTGAACAACTCATGCTATTTCTACTGGAGAAAGTTAAATCACAATTACATTTGGAATTTCTATCTTTAGAAATCAAGTTTCAAATACTTTTTTCCATTTTTTTCACTTTGCATGAGGGTTGCAGTATAAATTTCACAAATAAAACTTCTTTTAGCACTTGGCATGTTTCAAAGATTTTTTTATCTCGCTTCCTGCTTTTAATTTCAAACCAACTTCTGCAAGAAGTAGTCTTTGGCAGCATTTTGCAGTAGCCAGTTTGCTTCTGCAAATACTAATTGAAATATATTATGGATAAAACCCAAAGTAAATAGCTGATTATCTCAACTAATGAAAAGTATTTGCTGTAAAATTGTTTTCAGAGAGATTTTGATGTCAACGTGTTTTGCTTGACCTAAACCACTGTATTTCTCTGATTCAGAAGGCAGACCTAAAATTCAGAGAACATCAGAGAACAGTCATGTGTAGGTGTGTTTTTCAGTCATTGTGCTAGTCAATGAATGTTTTCCATGGAAAAGTTTAGAGAAAATACAACTGACTAAAAATGGAAAATAATTCCTTTTCCAAAGATATCTGAATCTGGAACAGAGCTGCTCAGATGAGCCAACATATCTCCTCATTATTTGTGGTTTAGTAATAAAAACTGGGCTGAAAATGAGTTTTACCTCTAGCAAATATTACTGAATCTTTGCAATGCATCACACATATTAAAACATTATGTCCATGCTCTCAATAACAATGTAATACATGAACTGTGTTGGAACAATGTTTCTATCCTACACAGTAACAAATTATAAGTAAGGCTGAAACTGTCAGGATGTTAATGCAATGGCCAACAATGCCTTTAAAAGATTAAATACTTTTTTGAATTGTAAATGTAGCAACACAGAAGACTCCATGCCTCATTTGCTCTTCATATTGTTCTCCTTTAAGTAATGCAAAAGCATGTTTTGCATTTGTCCATTAAAGGATATGAGCTGGGCATCAGAATTCTGCAAATTAGTTTAAAGTAGAAAGTGCTGTCTTAAAACAGCTCTACTTAGCATGTCCAAATATTTGAATATTTACTGATTTCAAACAACACAAGAGTCCTTTCCTATGGTCTAGACTGTTTCCATACTCCTTCCAAAGCACCGATTGTTTCTAAAATAAGATCTTTTCAAGGACATCTAAATAATTTCCTGTCACATCCATATCTGACTCTTACCAGTACACCAGCATGGAATTCAGTTATCAGCTGGGAAATGCAGACATACTAAACTTCAGTCTGTGCTAGGAAGCATTCTGCATGTTGTTAGAGGGCGACAATTACAGAAATGACATAAACGTTTCATGGCAGAAATATGAAGTACTTCTGTTATTTACTCAGCATAACATTTTTAATGAAATTTTTTCTTTCTGTCTGGGTAATAAATGCAAAGCCAGACTTTTTCAGTACTTCAGCCAATATTACAGGATCTTCCCTTCCAGAGTTTTGGAGCTATTCTAGCCAAAATTCTATTCTAAGTAGAAAAGCCATTCACACCAAGGTTCTCTCCGGACGTTTTATATCTCACGGTGTCAGTGACTCCAGTCATCTCTGTTTAGGTACTCAAATCACTCTCATGGCATTTTATCCAATATTATTTTTAAATTAGTAATTTTTGAAAACATGTTCATTATCTTTTCAATATTTATCAACAGAGGCATCCATCAAAAGACAGCATAGCTAATTATAATTTCAGTTCCAGTGCTATAAGGAATGAATTAATGGCATTCAATCCAATATCTATGTTCATCTTGCTTGCTAGGTCCTCACATTCACTTACTAATTCACCATGTATATATTTAAGCTTCATCTAAGTATTTGATTTTCAAAGCAGATATTTATGAATCTGAATATTTTAATATAAAGTTGTTCTGAAATACTTAAACAATTGTCCACTAATTCTGATGCAGATATTACCTAGTGAAATCAGCAACTGATACATTTCACCTAATTATATGCATTGGGAAGGATCATAAAAATTGTCTTTTGAACTGACCTAGAAGTAGGATGCTGTCCTAAACCTGTACACTCCTTTTCTGGAAGCAAGGTGATAAATTCCAGATTTACTCATTTATGTTTGTCCAGGCAGAATGGGAACTCAAAACATAGGCAGTAAGCAGAGATAAACAGGTCTTGTGTAACAAATGGCCCAGATGAAATACTCAGGATATAGTTTCAAATTTTACACAGGAATTTCAGCTGAGCTCACATCCTGCAGAAAGTGTTTTTACTGTAAAACTTTCTAGGTGTTCTGCACTTACAATATGGCTAAAAGTAAAAACAGTTGACCAATACCTGGCACAATTTTATTCTAATCTGTTTTCATATTCGTGGTCAGAATACGACTACAAAATTGAGTCTACTGAGCTTAAGTTAGGAGTCTTCCTTTGGGACTGAACTTCAGCTAACAGAATCAGGCTTGAATCAGAACTCACAGACAGGAAAACGTACCTGCCTTTGCAGAAAGGTGGCAGTTTGTGATATCAGTGTAGCCTAAATGGATAGTTAAGTGCCTAAAGTGGTCTCTATTATCACTACAGTACTTTTGAGGAGCCCAATTGAGTGAAAATCCAACTACACATCTATCTCCAGGTATCTTCTAACTGAAATGTGGCAGTTTTATTTTGGTCATATTTTGACTTTATCTGTCTTTTCTCAGGCACAGTATTTATTCTAGTAAATGCTGATAAAAAGAGGTCAGCTGTGTTGTTTATGTAACTTCTATTTCTGTCTTATTCATGTTCCAGTGTTACCATTACACTTTACAATCTTGAGCAGAGGATTATGAATTCTCGGTTTCTGGCATTTTTCTTGAATTTTTTGACAGTAAGAAAAAAAAGCAAACAAAAACAATCAGAGTCTGGAGGAGTTCAGCAGCTTACAACTTTTTATTATTTTAACACTACAGTTGTGGTCAGATTAACATGTCACTAGCACCATCAATCTAAAATGCAACCCTTCCAGGCATCCCTCACCAAGTAAGTCAGGATATTTAAAAAACAAAAACAAAAAAATACTTGTTTGTGCAATATGTCCTTTTGAAACCTCCAGCTAAGTAACTGAAAGACAATGGAATGGACTTGGGACTGCTCACTACAGCTACCAAACTTTAACTTAAACTGTTCTTTGCACTTGCTCACTTATAGAATGTGTCGTGCTAATTTGACTATAGCAATTATTTTGAAACAACCAGTACCAATCAGGTTTATGAATGAATCTGATGATATTAAGTGTCTGGACACTTTTCATCTTTATGGTATTCACTCTTCCAACATACCTTTGAAGGTATTATTAATTATTAAACCCCAGAATCTACAGATTACATACACAGACACACTGCACTTTTGAGCTGTAGGCACTGCAACATTTTGCTTTTAAAATCTCATGCAAACACTGCAGCCATTAGTTAGGCAAATCAAAGGTATACCCTTAAATATAGTCTGGGAAGAATTAGAATGGAATTCAGAACAGTGAGGGTGTTGAGCAGAGGCCATCTGAGCTAAGGACAAGTAAGTCTATGTGCTTAATCCCAGTGCAGTGCTTCAACATTAACAACTTCATTGACTGCCTTTCTTGTTTTGCACATTATGTAGTTAGGTAGAGACAAAGGCCTTATAAGTAACTTCATTTCTTTCCTAAAAAGGAGAGAGTAATTAAATAACCTCAGCTCCTCCAGCGGGAAAAGCTTTATTCTCATTTTAATACAAATATTTTTAATTTTGAATATGCCTTAAATTACCATATATTTGGTCAATTTACTAGTTATATTTGTCTCAAGTGTGAGAGTGAGTGGTCTTATTTACTACCAAGTGCACTGGAATGACACAAATGATTTTCATCTTCTGAGGTTTATGTGGAACTTCATTAAAATGAAACTCAGTGACACTGGAAAGACATAAACCTGCAGATTCACAACTTTACTAGACGTAATACTATCAGAAATTCTAAAAAGAAGTTAGAAACATCTCTCCATGCTCTGTGAACTGTGAACTGTGCCTCACTTCTGCAACAGGCTTGCTAACAATGTGACTCAGTATGAACAGAAAGAAGAAAACACAAAAAGTTGCTTTTCTTTCCAGACAATACGAAAGTCATAGAGCAAGACTGAAGGGGAAAGATTGGCGAGAAGGATGTTGGCTGGAATTTCTAAAACAGAACCTTCCTTCATCTGTACTTCATATCTAAAGCTTTGTATTCACCCTTGGCTTTATTTCTATCTGGACGTGAAACTGTTTTACAAAGCTATTTTCTCTCAAAATCAAATGAGATTTCATTAAGGGAAAAAGAGGGAAAGAAAGATTAACCCAGCAATTTGCCTGATTAGTTGTGTGGAATACACTGGTAATTTTTGCATTTCTCTTGTGCCTACTCTAAATCTTGTATCTTGTCCTATATATGTTTCTCATCCTCATCTCTCCTTTCTGTCAATGGAAAAAGGTTGCCTTGTAAATTATTTTTAAAACATATATGTAAGATGGAACTGTTCACATATTTACACATTGTTTTTTCTGCTTCAAATTGGAAAATATCAGCAACCCATTCTTTCACATGGCCAAGTATTATGTGCAATTATGATAATGATATGGTTCTGTGATTTCTGAATTATGATTTGATAGTTGGAAGTAGAGATGGTAGCTTGTCCAAGGACAAATTTCAACAGAGACCTTGATAAGAATGCCAGTAGAAGCAAGATTCACACATAGGGGATTATTATTTGTACTGATCATGTGCTTGGCACTGACTGAATAAAGCTTACAAAATAAAACCCAACTGCCTGGTTACTAAAAGGCTGATCAGTGGTCTGTTTGGGTTTTGTCCCACTTTACACCCCTTCAAACCAATGGTGAGTTTATAGTTTATCGCTGATCCTCTGCACCACGTTTACTTAGAGTCCACTTCACTGACAAGTCTGCTAGTGTAAGCAGTGAAGACGAACAGAAACTTTGAAATTAACATTCTGACTGACAGGGATGATCTGTAGGTTCCAAGTCCTATGAAAACAGGTTTCCTTGCCACAGCAGCTGTGTTTTAACTGGCATAAATACTTTCAGTATAAACGATCATTTTATTTTTGTAGAAATATTAAAATTCAAGCAAGAGAGAAGTATTGTTATATTAAAATTTTCCTTTTTTTTTTTTTTTTTGCCTACTATGAGAATATTAGGCAAAATGAAAGAACCAAGGGGCAGGATCAAGGTCATGTTGAATATTTCTGTTTAGCACAGAAAGTTGCTATTAGGATAAATAAGCAAACTAGAAATTATGATAGAATATATGTGCTCATACTAGACTAAGTAATTATTAGGACACATTTTTTAAAACTGAAGGTTCACAGACAATTCATAAAGGAAAGGACAAAAAGATAGAAATGTTATGGAAAAGCAGCTGCTACTCTAACTGATATACCAAGAATATTTCTGTTCAATTAGTTGGTTGAAGTTCATTAACCTGTTGAAATGTGTGATAGGAAATGCTGTGTTGACCCAAGTATCTTAATTATTTTTCATATTTTGAAAATAGACTTTTCAAGGACAAAGGATTTCAATAACTATTTTAAAAAATTCACTTTGTTCTAGTATTAAAACTTCAGTTTATCACAATATTTTTAGAAACGTTGATTTTTGATGGAAAGCAGATTTTGACAATGGCAAAATTGTTTCCTAAACTATTTTTCTCCACGGACACTTTGAGCTGTTGAAAACCAAAATTTTATTGTGTTATAAATAAATATATTTCAAAGTATTTTCTGTGTGTACATGCTATTGTACTGATTGATAAAAGATGTAGTTTAAACTCCTCTTTTACCATTCTCCTGCTCTCAGACAATTAATTTTTGAGGAAATTACTTTACACAAGAAAACCATGATAAATCAAAGATGATCTTACTAGACAACCCAATGTTTACAAGAAAAAAGGCAGCTACATTTTCTACTAAATATTGAACAGAAATTACATGTGATGTTTGATTCAGCTATGTCATCCAGAAAGCTGAAATTTTGGTCTCATTAACATAAATAACAGCGAGAACTTCTTTTCCAATAAGCTTCTGTTAAGTCATAATTTACTGATTCTGTTAATGTATATTTGCAAAACGAAAAGTGATGATTTTATATTTATGTACTGAAGACCACATATTACTTGCAGTGCTGTAAACATTTCTTTCTTGAGACCCACATGGTAGATCACATCTACTGAGAATGTAGCTGACATTAGTGTGTGGATCAGTGTTACCTAGAAAGGTTCCCACACAATAAAGGCAACCTTTTTGGTTGGGGAAAAATAGCAGAGACACTGGAGTCCAAAATTCTCTGTTGGCATTCAGTAGCTTTTTTTGCTGTCCATGTAGTAACAACAGCCGAACATTTTTCTTGATCAATACTTGGTTAAGAAAGTAGACTTTTCTGTCTGGCAATGGAGGGAACTGTTTGAATGACACAATCTTCATTCATGTGTTTATGAGCAAAAAGTTCAATCTACAGGTATTTTATTACATTCCTAAGTATTTGGATGATTACTGATAGGTATTTTCAATGTGCTTGGCATCCCCAAATGTTCATGAAATGTAGAACGAATGCACAATGACAATTCAGTGGGATGTACAGATGCTATTTTATTCTGCTTAAAGAGCTTCTGTCAATAAATCAGAAAGTAGAAAAAAACACCTTGAGATTCAGGTGATCAGTCACATCTATCAGGAAAAATTGATAGCAAGTAGGTGTATTTCAAAATTCCTCCAGTTCCTAATTTACTGCTAGTGGGAATATTCTGCTATGTTCATAAAGCATTTGGAAATTTGCTGAACCCTTTAAATACATGAGTGATATATTTAATTTTGTTTCTAAACATGTCTAAGAATCGCCCTTCCAGAAACAGAATAACACAGGAAAAATGGTGTGAGGGGATCTGAAATTAAATTTCACATAAATTAGCTGAACAATTAATGTCTTAGTCATTGAAACATTACTGCACTACTTTGGCCCAACAAACAGTTCGTTATTTATAAAATGTGGCAAAGCACAACAAAACAGAAAAGGCATCACTAGCATTTATGGTTTTTACTGCAGTGCAAGAACCCAGTGTTTTACCAACCTCACTGAAGTCTTATGGGCAATTAGGAAGTGCAAGCTGGATCTATTTTTTCCACAGATTTGGCAAGAAATTGTCATCTGCACCTAAGAAATATTTTTCCAATGAAAGTGTTCTTCCAAAAAGGTTTCATTTTTGCCAAAATTAAATTTTCTTAGGGGAAAAATATGAAGATGTTACCAAACACTTTTAGAGGTGATTCATGCCAATAAGCTGCACTTGCACTGAGGATAAAGATGAGCTCTTAACTTGAATGGCTTAAACAGCTGAAGTAACAGGCTGAAGGTTTCAGAGCATTATTTCAGAAATATTTAGAGACTGACACAATGTTTCTTACCCCCGTGAATCAATTTTGAGTGAAAGTCACTAATCAGACAGAGGACTGTCTTCCTTATGGATTGTTCTATCATATAGAGCCTGTGAGAGTGAACTGTTGGGAGCCTGACAAAATATACTGAAAGAACCCAAAACAGGACTATCCACATAACGTTAACAACTGAAAAGCAGTATGAGATAAAGAGTTGAAAAAAACTTTAACTTGTCTCTAACTTTGCCAAAAACTCATCCGCTGGAATAAATTTTCATCAACTGTCTTAGTGAATAAAATAAAACTTTTAGAGTATTGTGATAATCTATTTGCTGCCATCTGAGCACTCTTTTGTCGTTTCTTTCTCTATCTCCTTTTCTTTTGCTCTACCACTTTTCTCTCTCTTCTTTTCAGTTGCTGTTTACTAGTTATAACAGTTATATATTCCACAGTTATTTTTAGTCAATACTGAGCAGTAGAAACTGAACAGAAAGAGGTTACTCTGTAAGAGATCTGCATAAGACAGTGACTTAAAAGATACACTACCAGCATCCATGAAAACAATCTAGAACAGGAAAAAAAACCCTTGTTTTAGTAATGTGATGGGGGTGAAATCACAGCTTTAGCTAGAGGAAAGAAGTAAGAAAGTTAACGACATGGTAACTAAACGATGAATTAGGGAATGAGAAGTTTGATGAAACAATTTGTCCTGGGAACTGATATTTCAGGGCTACTGTAAAATGTTCACATAGTTGCCAATGACCCTCAAATTCCCTTACACTGTGTAAGTGCTTTATGTATTCTTAATTTGGCTTTCATGAGCCTGAGGATAGGAACAAGATTACCTTGCCATACATAAATAAATAGTATTTATTTAGCACATAATCATTCTTGAACAAACTACATGAAACTTTTAAACATGTGAAATCGTCCACAGCATTTCATTCTGGCACAGGTATTCTGACAAGTCTTTGACACTAGGGTGAAATTTTGGCATCATTGAAGGTAATGGCAGACCTCCCACAAGTTTCTAAAAATACAGTTAATATGTAATGTAAATATAAATATAAATAAATACATATACATGGAGTTCAGAAACAGATGCTTTTTAATATAGTTGTGGGTAAAAATAATTTTCATTCTGTGATATTGTAACTTATTTCTAATCTCCTCTAACCTCTGGGACATTACAGAATGTTATATATGCTTCTAAGTAACAGAAATTATGTGACCTCTAAGGAGATTGCCAGCATATGTTCTTTTGGCATATTGTTCCTGAAACAGTACAGAAGTTTTAGATAAATGCTTTTGACGTATTGTCAATTCCACCATGATCAACCATTATTATCAGGTTTTTCCTTGTCATGATGGATTTTGCATTTATTTGGTGTGAAATCTAAATCGAAAACTGAAATGTGGAAAAAATCCACTGAATTTTGGAATAGTGTAAACACAGTAGAGCTAAGATTGGATGAATGTTGAGAAAAAAATTCTTTCAATAAGCCATCTGTGATTCTGAAAACTCAGTAAGGAGGCCAGCACTTCAGCTGGTATAAATCAGTGAAAAATGATTGAAGTAATCTGAGTCACATTAATCTATTAGACAAAGATTCGATCTCCATTCTCTTCTGCTGCTTCCTCCATCTCATTCAGAATTAATTTCAGAGCCCATTATTAAATAGATTTTTAATGTATATTTTATTTTCATTATACTTGAATAAATTACTGGAGTTAGCTACTTCACAGACTTTCAGTGATCTGAAAAGTCTGCATGATTTAGTGACATAAGCTGGGGTATGGTAATTTTAAACCAACTGCCATTTCCAGTCAGATTATATTTCTAAAATAGAAAAAAATTTAAACTTAGCTTATAGTATAATTATTTTATTAAAATAGATTTCCTATTTCTCTGACATGGCCTCAGTTGAACATGAGAAAAGCATTAGCAATTATTAAGATAAAGAAACAAACTTTTAGATTACACACTCTCTTGCAAACCAGCATTGAGTCTACTATAAAACATGCAAACATACCCATTCTAAATATTAGTTCATAGATCAATCATACTTAGAAAAACATTTTCCCATGTTTTTAATAGAGTATGACAATTAAAGCACATTTTTCCCAGTGTCAATATATTATTCATATATCTTCCACAAAAAGTTCATTTTACTTTGCTTTGATCTTACTCATAGAAACATTATTAAAAATACTCCCTTATCCGTTTTAGCAGATATTCTGAGAAACTGTTTAGGGCAATCAAAATGTTATATAAGTAATAAAAATTATATTTTCCAACATATAAATGACAGGAGTGTTTATGAAACCTATATATATATGAAAAGAAATTATAGAGATTAAATATAAAATTTCATAGGTCACACCCTCTATTTTAAATATGTTAATAAAATCTGAATTATTCAAACTATCATTGGGATAAAGTACATTAGTATAAATTTTTCCATGCAATTTTCCATCCTGTAGCAGCATTCTACATGAGTACATGACACAAATGGTCAGGATGGTCCTTTCTTAAGCAGAGGGCATTGAAGTTTTCTTCTATTTCTGAAAATTAGAAGATGTATTCTAATGAGAAATACCTCAGGAATACAAAATTAAAAATTCTAATTATATTGCTCCGAGCTCCTACAGTCTATTTCAAAACATCTGTCATGATTTAAACTCCAGTTGAATCCAACTTGTGCAAAACCCAAGAACAATAAAAGCTACGTTTATTATTGCTGTCACTGAAATACATGGGAAATTATGAAATTACAGTGGGTAAATCATCATTAATTAAATGTATTTATTCAGACATGCATCTTACTTTATATTAAAATAACAAGATAAAACGCAAGATCCTCACTTAAGATCTTGAAAAATCCAAATTATTAAATTATTTAAAGTGTCTAAAAACATAGAATTGGTGTTTCAAAAGCTCAAAGTTAAGGAGACAGGAACGTACCAGAAGTATCTGGACAATGCCCTTAATATCATGTTTTAAATTCTGGTCAGCCCTGAAGCAGTCAGGCAGTTGGACAAGATGATCATTGTAGGTCTCTTCCAAAGGAGATATTCTAGACTAGCCTAGTCTATTCCATTAAAGAACCGCAAGAGAACTATAAGTCTCACAAAGTACTAACAATCACATTATAGAGGAATAAATCCATGTATGTTTTAGGTCCTGTTCCCGTAAAATGCAATGCTGTCTGAAAACCCTCAAATACTGGTAGGTAAATGGTTGCAATATGTCCTGGAAGGCAACAAATAAAGGGGTTTGAGGTCAAAGAAGCAGATACAATACAAAATGTGACAATTTGCTGTGACAAACAGTCAGCAGGTTTTTTCCCTTTTTCATTCCATGTCAAGTGACACCATGGCTGTCTCAGTAAGAAAAAAGGTGTTACAACTCATGCCACCAGACCTCAAACCACTTTGGTCCGTTTATGCAACTCCTTAAGGAAACACTGTTTTAGTCTGCCTAGTTAAGCTAATAGAAAGATTGCCAAATAGACTGAAAGAGTTCCTAGTAAGATTTGAACTCCTAAAAGATCAGATAAATAACGCTTATCCTTTATAGAAAACAAGTTCAAACACAGTATCTATTTTGATTACTATATTATGTTCAACATTACAACACTGAACTGAGAGGAGTAAGCAAAAGTCAATGTGGAATTTACACCAGAATGCAGAGATGGAGCTTTAGGAGATTTAGGAAGTCTTTTTTCTCATACCACTTCAGGACACATTTTTTTTTTTTTTCTACAGAATACAGCACCTAGCTGAACTGGTAAATAAAAGAAGTGCCATTTTAGAAAATACCTAAAAATTAAGCTCTTCCAGCTTTACAGGGTTAAAGGCTTTTTTTTTTTTTTAAATTTTGTTTTTAATTAATCTTCCTGGACATTTTATCAAGTTTATAATAATGAGTGTGAATAGAATTTTGACAATTTATATGAAAGTCATTATTGTGGCAGGAACATTTTTTATTTATGACCCCATGTATGAATGCAAATTGCAAAAGAAAATTTTAGCTATTACAAATCTGACTCTTAGATCATTTACTATGTTTTGGTTTTTTTGTTTTTTTTTTTCAAGATTTGTATCAAGCTACCTCAGTAGCTTCTTTTTGAGAATGTTTAGAATATGAATATCTATTAAAAGGGAGAAACTACTAATAAATATGGAACAGATTTTGGATCAGTATTATACTGAAATTAAATGTCTTTTAAAATTATTGAATATCTTTCTTATTTTTCCTGTTATTTGCTTTCTCTGTGTTTTTCATTACATTTGTGTTTTAGCCCAACATACAGAAAGCATATTTCCTGATTTTTGTTTTATCACAGTCCATAATGACACCATAGTATCAGTACATTATTGCTTTTATGAAATCATGTTGCAGTTTTCTAGAACAAAAAAGATGATTGCAAACTGCTTACACAAGAGTATGAATCACCTTCAGTTATACAGTATGTCTGGAAGAAATAAAATTTTAATTTCTTTATTTGTTATTAAATAATGATAATAATGAATAACTATTATATTCTTCTGTTTATTATGGGAAGATGTATCTGTATGCACAACAGTATACCATTTTACTAGTTTATGAAATCAGTTAGATTTACAGCCATGATCCAGGTGGCCCTTATATTCAAATACAAATTTTCTCAGTGGAATTCTTAAAGTTACTAACATGGCTGAAGTTTATTACAGTACAAATACATTGCTAGGTCATTGCTTATATGACACTTATGTTGTGACCCACTCCTTTGTCTCACATGGAGATCCTAAATTACCTAATCCAGGAGTACAGCTTCACTTCAACAAATGATAAATCAGATATATAGCTTGGCCACTAGAGGAAGCGAATTTCAATTACTGAGTCCGGTGTGATGTTGTGTTGTGGGGCAGTCATAAAGAAAATAGATATATCTCGTTTTGACAATTCAAATAGAATAGCCAAAGAAGAAAATAACACAGCTTGTGCCAATAAGTAAGGTAAATACAGTGCTGATTCACATAACTCAGAATGCTGATTTAAAATCGTTATAATCTTTCTCAGTTGCCCAGAAACTATCATACTATATTAAATTTATCATCTCTACATAAAACTAAGAACATCTGTCCCAGACACAGACTCAAACATCAGAATTTTCATAAAGCATTCTCCAGAGCAAATAAACTGGCTGCAATTTATCCTTCTAAAAGTTGACAAGATTTCAAAGGAAAGAAAATGTCTATTAATAAAAAAATTCAGTTATTTTGTCAAACAAGTCCACAGATTTTTAAAAAAATAATCATTAAAGATACAGTTAAAAGAGCTATGACTGAGCTGATTATCAGGAGAAGCCACTCTTTCACCACAAATATGACATTTATTCTTTCATAATAAATTTCTGTTAACAGAAATAAATTTGCTTTTCAAGCAAGGCTAAAGTTTGATGTTTCTAGGCATCCACCTGATCTCTGTATCTTCAGCCATCAAAACATGTGAATTTTCAATATAAATAATCACATGTACACAGCTTTTCATGCACCTTTC
>VXBX01007081.1:27765-43630 GCA_013400415.1 Scytalopus superciliaris | reverse complement strand
ACATGTACACAGCTTTTCATGCACCTTTCTTGCCTTGGCTCCCACTGGCTCTACCAGCTCTCTACATCACATAGCTTTTTCTATTACATACCCGGTTTTGGAGAGAGAACTTCTTCTTTTAAATTAGTTAATGTAATTAGTTAATTGCTTTCATTAGAATGAGTCCTGCATCAGGAACAGATAATTCTCACTTAAAAAAGCATACCTATATCTTGTTTGAACTGCAAGGTGTATGCCATACTCATGATATTCTATTTCTGTGCTTGTTTATATATGCCCTTTACATTTACACCATGTTCTATTAATACCTGTTCTGTTTTCCACACCTGTAAAGTAGTCTCACAAACTAAAGATGGGAGAAAATTACTGATGTATTATTTTTAAATGAGCAGAACTTGAAGTGACTTAGCTATCAATCAGAATTAGCTGTATTCCAGTATAACACTTGTTACTCTAAGATGCTTCCTTCTGACTTGCACATTCCTATGCAACTGAGTAATTCTCCTGGTATGTCAAAGACTTAGACAAGAGTTTATCGTAATGTCTCAGACTAGATATTCAGAGTATGTGCAGCCAGAAAAACAAAAATCCCATATACAGGAATTGCAAAGTTTGCAAAAAATTACATGAAAATCAGTTTTTACTTTTGTTGTCTTATTTCTTTGAAATGATGAATTATTTTCCTTCAGTGTAGCTAAACCTATTTGCTACATTTTAAATCTCCCTTAAAATGTCAGCTATACTATATTTTACAGTGTATTTTGTAGGACAGAATATGCAGTGACAATTATCTATATTTGGAAGGTTCTCATTACTGTTGTAATCTATTTTGTAGCACAGGATGACTGGTTCAAAATTTAGAATAATTACAGAATACTGTTTTCTTCCAATGTTATGTCTCTTTGTTCCTGGCTGATGCTAAAATTCTCTTTCTGTTTTTGCAATCTGATGTTGTAGCAAGAATTGTATTCCATAATTTTTTCATTTAAAGTAACTTTTGGCAGGCTTTCTCTAGCACTGAACTATATGCATATGGGTCATCTTGGATTGGAGGAAATAATTCTTACAGGAAAGTTGTAAAGCTGGGATATTGTCTTCCAGAAATATGTGAAATTTAGGGGTTTTTTTTGCTTGTATTTGGTTTTCTCTTGTTCTTATGAATTTTTCCAGCACTGCACTGTATTTTACAAATTCTGAGTTAAATTCTTTCCATTCAACAGAAAGTCATCCACTTCATCCAGATGTTGCTTCACTTAGTTACATGTTATCCAATGTTAGTGTGCTCTCATTTTCAAACACAGAAAAAACTTGTAGTTGTTTTGCTATACAAAAATATTTGAGAACTTTTCTATAAATCTATAGAAGAGATGTGGAAAAAGATGTGATTACTTTAGTAGTAGTAACATATGTCTACGTCTGGGAGGTTATTTCTGATGGTAAAAAATACTGAGGAAAAGTTTCCAGTTCTTGAAAGGCAGTCAGCAGGAAATACAGTGCTGGAAATACGTCATATTTTCATTAGATGAAATTAAAGGAGTCTGTGAAATCCTGAAACTTTTTTTTTTTTAAATCAGTGGATACCACGATTGTTTCTGATAAAACTTTGCTTGTGTTAGAGTTTCCTAGCAGATATTTGTCAAGTTTCCTACAACTTGCTTATTTTGTCTCTATATCTTTTATCTGTATCCCTGACTTGTAAATCTCCAAGATGTCAGTAGTCCACACTGTATATATAGAATAGCCAAAGAAACAATTTTCAAGACATTAGTGATGTTAAGAATTCCTCAAATCTTAGCTTATCAACAAACCTGGAAAATTCCAGTTCATCAAACTTGAATATGGTTTGTAAAAATTAACATGATTCAGCAAACCACAAACAGCTCCTGTTACAGTCTACTGGAACTGCTTAATGATTCCGAGAAACAGAACAGTTTAGTTTGGAAGGGGCCTCTGGAGGTCACCTGGTCTAAACCTCCTGCTCAAGCAAGACCACCTTGAGCAGGTTGCCCAGGACCTGCGTTCAGACAGCTTTTGAATATCCCCAAGGTGTCTCCACAACCACTCTAGGCAACCTGTGCCAATGTGAATTCACCCTCACATTAAAGTGATTCCTGATATGCAGACCAAATCTGTGTTCCAGTTTGCACCTGTCACCTCTTGTCCTGTCACTGGACACCACTGAAGAGAGACTGGTTTCATCTTCATAACTCCCTTCAGGGGTGCGTATACATTGCTGATAGTCCCCCTGAGCATTCTCTTCTCCAGACTGAACAGCCTCAACTCTCTCAGTCTTTTCTTATAGAAGACATGCCCTTATCTTAGAGGTCTTTCATTGAACCAAATGTCTTTCATTAAGACATATGTCCATGTCTCTCTTGTACTGGAAAGCCCAGAACTAGACACAGTACTCCAGTTGTGGCCTCCTCAAGGTGGAGTAGAGGGGAAGGAACATCTTCCTCAGTCTGTTGCCAACTGTTCTCCTTAAGCAGCCAGATGATCAGGTCTCAAAATGTTCTAGTACATCAGATTGTTTCTCCCCAGGTTCAGCACTTAGAACTTCTCTGTGTTGAACTGCATGAGGTTCTTATCAGCCCTTTTCTCTATCCTGTTGAGATCACTTTGGTGACAGCACAACTTGAGGGCATTTCAGCCATTCCTCCCAGTTTTGCATCATCTGCAAACTTGCTGAGGGCAAAACCTATCAGATCATTCAGATCATTAATGAAGATGTTGAACAATATTGGACACTGTATTGACCCCAATGATACACTGCTAATTACTGGCTCCAATTAGACTTTGCACTACTGATCACAACTCTCTGAGCTTGGCCCTTAAGCCAGTTATCAGTCCTCACTCTTCTCATCCAGTCCATACATCATCAACTTCTCTTTGAGCATCTGAAGAACCTGGTCTAGTGAAAGGTGTCCCTGCCCATGAGCGGGAAGGTTGGAACTAGGTGATCTTTAAGGTCCCTTCCAACCCAAACAATTCTATGCTTCTGTGATTCAATGATTTTATGGGGGACAATGTCAAAAGCCTTACAGAAGTCAAGGTGGACAATATCCACTGCTCTCCCCTCATCTACCAAACCAATTGTTCGTCATAGAAGGTTATCAGGCTGCTCAAGCATGACTTCCCTTTTGTGAAGCCATGCTGACTGCTCCTAATCAACTTCTTGTCCTTTAAGTGTTCAGAAATTATTTCCAGAATTAGTTGTCCGATCAACTAGTGGATCAAGGCGAGGCTCAGCAGCCTGTAGTTCCCTAGTTCCTACTTCTTGCCCTTCTGAAAGGTGTTTAAAACACATGTAGATGTGGCACATAGGAACATGTTTTAGTGGTGGACTTGGCAATGCAGGGTTAAGGGTTGAACTTGATGACCATAAGGGTCTCTTCCAGCCTAAATGATTCTATGATTCTTTCACTTAAAACATATAAGAATATAGACAATGAACTTAACATAAAAACTTTCATTGTTGAACCATTAATTTGCAATAAAAGAAACAGGGAGCTCTGTGTGTGCATCTCTGTGTGTGTGTGTGTGTGTGTGTGTGTGTGTGTGTGTGTGCATCTGCTCCCCCAGCCCCTGGGTCATGTTACTTAAACTCATCATGGGAATGTTAGGTGCATTGCTCTAAAATAACTGATTGCACAATGCTTATATTCCACTAAAAGCTGAACAGAGGGACAACATAACTATTTTGGACTCTTTTACAACTCTGAAAGTGGAAATTTAACTGAGTTTGCTTTTTTTGTATGGTTATAGCACTTATTACTTTGTCAAGGCAAGCCAACTCATTTTACAGAGTTAGCTTACATAGATGACTTCTGTGTGAGATACCTGTGCTATCTCTCAGCTGATTAGCTGTAGTGCAACTTACAGTGCTATTGCAGCTCAACACAGAGCTGTGCCTGAGCCAGCTTACTTTTGACCCAGTTTGAAGCTTACATGGAGTTCAGAGTATCACATATTGACTAATTCATCCAGACATTGGTGAAAACTTTGAGAAACACCAGCAAGGATCTACTGGAAGACTAAAGTTTATTTTGAAAAGCGTGGTTGTTGGTGTCAGTCCAGCTCTATTAAACTTGGTGTCAGAGCCAATGATTCATAACTGTTTGTTCAACAAATCTTAATCTATGAACAGTGATTACATCAACAAGTTTAAGTTGAAACACAAAATACAATTTAATCTGATTTATAACTCTGTATTTTTGCTACCACCTGTAGTTAGATTATGATACCCACTCTTTTAATATACACATAAGCACTGCAAAATCAAAAAGAACCCAAGCTTTGCTAATAAAACTTTTGACTTTCTTTCAGGAAACACTTCTTAAATAGCTAGCAAAGAAATGAGATGAATTCATGACTAGCAAATATATGGCAACCGTCAGACTCTTAGTCATTATAATGACAATAAATAACAAAACCCTCCCTTCCTGTATTAAGACCAGTGACTAAATGAGTAAATTCACACTTGAGGCTCACTGAAAACCACTTGAGTAAGTTCTAGGAAGGCATTCGTGAGTAGGAATCCCAAATAGAATAAAAGAAAAATTGTCTATAATACTATTAAAAGAAATGAGATCAGTAAGTCCAGCTCTTTTGGGGAGTAATAAATCCAGTATCTTTCCTGAGACTGTAGAGAAACACATGTTAAAAGAGCACAAAAAAGTGCAAAGATGAGAAGCTGTGGAGCTTCAAGCAATGCCTTTCACTGTAGTATAGGTGAGAGATGCTGAGCATTACCAGTAAACCACTTCTCTCTTTCCCTGCTTGCTACCAGGGCCCTGAGGGCACCTCTGAGTCCTGCCTTTCCTTCTGGAGCCCCTCCAAGGACATCAGTGGCATCAGTGCCCTGAAACAGGCCAAGCTGCATTGCCTTCTGCCTCCCCAGAGCCCTGCCCTGCTGGGCTCTCACTCCCAGCCCATGCAATGCCCTTACAGCAGGCAGGGTGCACAGGATTGGGGCTGAGCTAAAACAGGGCTGCTCCACCAGTGGGTCAGGATCTGCAGGACAAGGAAGACTTAGTGCACTCAGGATCCTAATACCTTCATTTGGTAACAATGTGCAATTGAGATTTCATTTTGCCACTCTTAAACCAACATAAATTTAGATTATGTTACAAGCTGCAAAGTAGTCAGATAGAAAAATTTCTGATTTCAGAATTATCAGAGTTTATTGTGATACACATTTTAATGCCTTATGTTTTCCAGCGGGATAAAAATAGGTTAAAAGTGTTTTGGTGTTATCAGCAGCTCCAGTGAATGTCCAAATGTATTGCAGAAGTACAGCTTCACTTATTTTTGCTTCCAGGATGCTACATTAAGAATGCCTTAAAATTGCTGTTGTATTTTGTGTCAAGCAAAAAAAGAAAAAAAAAAGCAACAGAATTCTCCATGCTAACTACCACATTTAAAAGCCTAGGAAGACACTCCTATGTCACTATTTTTCTTTTTAGCTGTATCACTGCTGATATTGCTTTTGTGTTGATCAACTGTACTGTCCTTGGACATTTAAAAATAATTATTATTTTGACCTTCAAAGTTATTATAATTGGGGTGGTATTTTCTACATAGGCATACAGTAATCACATAAATAGTCACAGAAGGGAAACTTTAGCCAAACTTGTACAATATGTCAAGAATATGTGGTTTATTAAAGATCCTTTCAAAACATCTATAGCTAGAGAGAAGGGACAAAAAGTAAAAACTTTTTAGTCACTTTAATCTTGGAAGTATCATAGAACTATATCATCACAGAATGGTTTGGGTTGGAAGATCATCTAGTTCCAACCCCTCTGCTGTTGGCATGGACACCTTCAACTAGACCAGGTTGCTCAGAGGCCCATCCAGCCTGGCCTGGAACAACAAGTATTTTGTTATTTACCTTTCAATCTCATGGTTTCTGATCAAATTTTCGTGTCTACTACAGCTACAATAAACTTGCAATAGTTGGAGCAGATTTCTGAATAATCTGATTTTTCCCGGAGTTTAATCAGACTGTGGTTGTTTTCGTTTCTGGGCATAAGTCAAATCATCTCCAACAGACTGGATTTAAACCCAGTGAAAATCTCTCAATTTGGTACCAAAGAAGTACATGCATCTAGAATCATTAAATCTCTTTGAAAATAATTGCTTATGTCTATATGCAGAATAAGAATAAAGCCCAAAAAAAAGTAATCAAAAACTTACTGAACAGTTTAATACATACAGCCTAAATTCTCTAGACAATAAGGCATACATTAATCCACAGCATTGTGAAGGGCACTAATAAATTTAAAGAATGGGGAATGGAAGCATGTGCTTCAGAACTATGCAAGACAGTGAAAAGCTAACATTGACTTGATTCTATAAAATATGCATTTCAATATTCTCATGAATATTGTGTATACAAATCTAGTGTTCTTTAAACAAATACATCTAGTATATATAAAAACAGTATTAGTCACTGAAAGAAACTAGGCTGACTGTTTATGAGTTTTAATTTGCCATGTGACGAATGCAGTGAAATGCAATGAAGTGCAATGCAAAATAATTTGAACTTTGAAGGACTACTGAAGAGCTAAAGAAACATCATTAATCTCAGCTTTTATCTGGTAATGAACAACTGAAAGCATTTGGCACTAGGGAAAGAACCTTTCAGAAGGCTCTATGCAGTGAAATCTGAAGGAAACCTTCCTAGTTGTTCACTCACTTTAGATTAGGACTACAATTTATTTAGCTATTTGATTGCCAGCTGTGGTTGGCAATCACATATAGCAATAGTCCAAGGACAGTATCTGAAAAAGGATTTTGACATTTATGTCCAAAAATGTAGTCCACAATACCATACTGACTGAGCATGTAGACACTTCTTTCCCACTTGAGCCAATCTGGGACCCAGTGGGAAGTTGGTTTCTGAGATGCCTGATCTGTCTGCAATGAAAATGCAGACATGCATTTTTTTATGGTGTAAATTGATCACAGAAGGGAATTTTAGCTAACAAGGTAATGGTCAGAGCACTTGCCTGGGCAACAAGTAACTAGCACCAAGACATCTTAACACCTCAGTACCTCCCACAACTGGATTTCAAAATAATTTTTCTTCATTACTTCTGTTTACTGGTAAAATGCATCTTCTATTGTTGGATTTGTACACTTCAGTATGAGAGAAGAGAAATTACAGAACCTCTTTGATGCACATGTTGAGTTACATTTTACTAAAGTTAATCTCAGAATTCACAGAGAGACAAATTAAGCCGTTCCCTTCCTTGTGGGTATATAATCCGTGCAGGAAGACATTGTTTCACATAAATTCTGGGAATCTTATGGCTGCCTGACAATCACATATAAATTCATTGTTAATGGAGCATCACTGCTGTATGTACAGGACCTCTGGGAAAGAAGTTGTGGGCAGGGTAATAGTTTACATGTTTGATTTCTATTCAATTATTTTATTGGAAGGGTATTATTGAACCTCACTAGCCCTTTAACAAATGGCCTGACTGTAATCAGTATACTATTCCTGCCTAGGATGTCTAGCAGTCTATGATAATGTTAAATGATAAAGGTTAGCATACTTATGAATGTTATGCTGCATATGCAAATATTTTATTTGGATGGCAATGTATAAAAACTATTCCTGGCAGTTGGTCTTATAAAAATTGTAAAATTGTCTGATTTTAAGTTTTATATGACACCAAGTACATTTTCCCAGTACATAAAATCCATTTTGCTATGCTGCATCAATGTTGCATCTGAAACTTTGCACTATATCATTTTATAAATATTTGCTGTGTGAAATTTAGTTCATTTCTAGAAAACTGGCTTGAGTTTGGGAGCACTGAAAACATCAGCTGCATAAATTCAATGTTAATGGCATTCATTGACCTTGACCACATCTTTCACTGTTGGCAATAAATAAGTCAATTTTACTGTAATAATTTCACCTTATTGTAAATATTTCCAGTGGCGTGGGACCACTGCTATTTAACAGGAAGGGAGGCATACTGTTAGGTCAGGAAGAGAACAGACTATGGGAATTAGGTTGCTGGGGGAGGATGTCTAGGTTTTCTATTGAAGGTTTTGCCCTGGTCGATGTGTGAGCTATCAGCATGACATGGGTTACATTTCTTTCTTTACTGGAAAAGTTAAGAGGTTACATTAACTTGTAAAGTTTTTCAGATTACTCTGCCAAGTTCTACAGGCAACAAGAAAAGTTCTGTGTATTTTTTAAGGTAAAAAAATCCTGTCCCATTAAAAGCTTTTCTTGATGTTGTTTACAGAACGGGAGAAAATATTTGAGTTGTAAGGAAAATGGTTGCTTAAAGATGTGGAGGAAACAGTCAAGGGAAATATATTTCAGTGAGCAGAGCAGGAATTTGAGGCTAGCTAGGCAATCTAACCGTAACAAGGAAGTAAGAAAGTGGAAATACAAATTGAATAATGACCTGAAGCACATAACTGTGATTAAGAGGCACTGAAGATAGCCTCTATTGACTGTTAAAAGAAATTAGAGGATGAATTGGGATGGAAAGATAGGGACCGAAGAAACAAACAACGTAGGATATTACACTGGAAATAGAAAGAGGAAAAAAGATTGTAATGGGAAACTAAGGGATTAGAACAGCTATTGCAAACCATTAATAATATGGAAGAAGATGGAAGGAAATTACATGGAAACAAAGATGACCAAGAGCCACATGAACCATCTAGTGACTAAAAAGTGGACATACACAGTCAGTGTTCCTGAACCTCATCTGTTCCTGAAATGACTACCAGTATTTATCAAACTCACACGCTACAGAATACAACTTAAATACAGGCATCCATCTAGGAATCTGTCAGTACCTTTGTACAATTTTCAGTTCTCTCTCCAGTGCTGGAACTCCTCTGCAATGAAATTACAGGTTCTCAACCAACAGTAATACATGGTGGCGTTCCTATTCTTGCCTTGTTTCCAAAGAAAACTGAGGTTATACAGTTGCATATCTAATGCCTTTTACACCAACTGGCCAATGTCCACTGATTTTTTCAGAGAGAAAGTGTCTCATTTTGCTGCACATTTTGTAAAGTGCAATGACTGGATACAGATCTCATCAGATCTGCTGGGCAAAAAAGGAAAATTAAGAGAGTCTTGTTAGTGCTATTGTGCTTGCTACCCAGCTCCTGCTCATCAGGATACATGGAGCTTTGCATTGTTGAGTGTGTTCATTGATTTTCTAACCAGGCAGGACATAAGAAGGAGGTAGAGCTACTGGAATTTCACGGAGCGACCTATGCAGAACTGAAGGCACCAAAAGGAAATACCAAACAAACTAGATGTATTGAGGGACCAGAAGATAAGAAGGGGAGTCACAGGATACTAAAGGTAATGGGAACTAATAGGAAGAGGAATCCTTAAAGAGCATCAGCATTCAGTATGGCTTTCACTCCAACCCGTGAACTCTGAAGCCAAACTTCAGTGAAATCCTGCATCACTGAAAGCTAAAACACTTTTGTTTCTAACTCCCAAGACTTTCCCAAGGCTCATATCTACACTCAAAATTGCACAGTGAAGGAATATGGAGTTAGAAAACCTTACCAGTAGCCTGCTAAACTCAGCTTGTTCCTGTGTACATTGGGCACTAGACGCCTAGTGGCATTTTTAAAATGTTTGTGCCTCCCAACTACCAAAAGACTTTTGAGATGCAGTTTCTGGTTTAGAAAATACTGTTCAGTTTGATTTCAAAATTCTGTATTCTGTAGATAAGCAAGGAAATAATAAACCTCTTAAAAGTTTCTCTTCATGATAAGGAATTAAACTTCTGATGTTATGCATAAATGTATTCCTCCTCTGCATAGTGACTAAAATGTTTTAATATTGTAATTTAAATACTCTGTAGGCTTCCATTAAGAGCCTGATAGTTAGGCTTTCAGTAGGTTGTTGTAGGGAATGAAACTATTTCTTGGCAGCAGACTAGTAATTTTTTACACAGTTTCTTTAGGAGACAGCTAGTGAAATAATTTGCCTCCTTTCACATGGAATACAAAAGCCTGAAATACAATGCAGTTACAGAGGAGGGTGAATAACAAAAGATAAAAGTACCTAAGTTAGACAAGCAAATGTAGTCAAATTGTTAACAGCTTTTTTTCTTAATTTTTCACAAAATATTGATCTCATTCTTATTGAACTGGTTTTCTACTTCTTAGACTTTCTTTATTTCTTGTCTCTTTCTAGACTAGGATTACAGAGAATGGGCTGTTTGGCAGCCCTCCTGGTTTAGTTTATCTCAATTTTAGTAATACGTGGTTCTTGGCTAACTGAAAATATGTTTCCCTACAGTTAAGACAAGCATTATGCAAACTATAGAAAAATCAGCTCTGTGCTCTCCTGTAGTCTTGGAGATCTGTATTGTATGATTTCCAGGAACACAGAGTGATTTGTATCAAATTTATTAATTTCAGACTACCACAGAGTGGAATAAATGTTTTTCAACAAAGTATACTCAAAGTTATCACTTCATAGACTTCCACATAAACAACAACTGATTTGTTCAAGTATTACTTTACACTGGCTGTGCAGGGGTCACATTAAACATCTTTCCTCTCAAAATATATAACTCATATCTGGTGCCTCAACCTTGGGATGTCTTCGTGTACTGCCATATCTATCACTGTTTTTTTGGCAAAAATCTTTTCTTCTATCAGCTTTCAAACTTCAATGCATATTTTTTACATTTTAGGACAAATATGCACTTTAATTCCTTCCTAGCTTGTGCCAAAGTCAGAGACAAACAGTTGACTGTTGCTTTGTCTTTGACAACAACTTAGAGATTTAAAAGTAAAATTCATCACCAATAGCATTTTGGTTCTTTGCGGGGCATCCATGAAAAATTTGGGAAAACAAACTTACAGGAAAAGTGTTATTTCTTTCAATTTAGTAATATTACCAAATATAGCAGTTTGTATAAATTCTGCTTGTAACCCAAGAGATGTGTTTCAATTTCTGAATAGGCCTATAGTGGAAACATTCTATGTTATTTTTTAAGGAAAGTATAAGCATACAGTTTCTTAGACATATTTACTTGATCCAATAGTGGATCAGATTCTCTCCCAACTCACATATCTGCAATCACTTACAAATTCATCCTGAACAGAATGCAAAGTGTGGTTATTCTGATTATGTCACAGGTTCTCTGTAAAAATGCAAATAGCAGTGTAAGGAACTGGAGAATATTATCTACCCTTCTATTTAAAATTCTCATAATTTAATTGTTTCATACTTTCTGCTAAAAATATGCAAAAAAAAATTCATTTCAGTTTAATAAACTAAAACATGTAATACTGTTTCTCTGATCAAAATCTGTATTAAAAAAACCTGAAGATACAGGCACTCAACTAACAAAAAAAGGGAGAAAGTCAAGACAGCCAGGAAAAAACAGGAATTTCTCTTGTTATATGCAGTCTTTCCCGTTATGTAAGCTACAGAATACCAATATTTTAAAATTTAAATTACAGTTCTACTATTATTTAGAAGAAACAAAAAATATATTTTCATATCTCAATTGAGTAAGAAAATTTGGTAGTGTTAAACTCATATTACTTTATCACCTACTGATACCCACATACTGCCAAGAACCTCAAACCACCTAAAATATAAAAACTCCACCCCTTCACATGAAGAGTATAGAGCCTTCCATAATCTTTATTCAGAGAAATAAACAATGCAACCACTCTTTTATAAGTTCAGATTATAAATGTTAAAGATATTTATATGATAATTGGAAAAATAGATATTTCAGCAGCATCTCTAAAACAAAAAAATAATTTTTTTTCCTAAAAATATGATACGTTAAACATGTTTGGACCTTCAGGTTTAAGACAATAACAGATTTTTTTTAATTCATTTCCACTTGGAAAACACTGATCATCTTTCCCCATGTTTCCTGACTTTAACTGAGAGAACTTCCTGCTAAAAGAAGGAATAGAGTTTGGCAAGTGAACCCAGGGAGCTGGAAGCTGTCAGACTTCATCTGTAGAAGTTTAAGACATTATATTATTTCTAGTGAATTGAAATTAAGATGATTGTATACTATTACAGCATAATATAACAGTAAATAAAGTGTACTTTTTAAATTAAAATCTTGGGATTAGGTTACTACTCACTAGAGAGAAAAATAGAGCCCCACAACTAATTGAACTGTTGGACAAAATCTGTTTTTTTTCCTTACAGTTAAAACAGTAAGAAAGACACGGAAAAGTAAACAAAGCAGAGAAGATCATTATTTCTGCAGAGGAAAATCATTGTCTTCCATCTAATAAAATTGCTTTTAAGATGTTCTCTGTAAAAGCTCAGTAAAGAATGCATGTCCAATTAAATGAACATCTAGAAAGGAAAATGGTTTCAGAATATATTCATGTTTGTCATAAAACACAAAAGAAAATCCTTTAATTTAGTGGCAAAGTAAATATGTTTCATTCATCCAGAAGAAAACCCGATGCACAGGCAGACATCTTCCAACAAGTGCCCAGCTTAGGTGTCACTACTTCTCCATAGTGGGCTGATCTCTGGTGGAAACCATAACCCAATGGTACTAATGTCATAGTAAAATTCTGATGTCTAAGACACGAGTCTTCATTAGGTAAATGGACTCTGTGAAGCTATGTTTCATTTTATACCACACCAATGTTATGGTTTTACACTTCATGGAATTTTACAGCAGTTATTTAAGGAATGGGATTTAGCAGGCGTCTATCTTATGAAAGATAATACTATGTATTTTTTGTTTACTTATCAACCCTATTGTGTAGCAAAAAGTAATGGGCTGCTAATAGTACAACAAGAAATGAAAACTGCTGGTGATGATTTTGGGGTTTTTTTTTGTTCTGATTTTAAAGGATAAACATGGCACCAAATGTACTTCACACTCAGCTTTCAAATATAATTGGAACTCTGTGTTATACAAAGTGCTTCTGAATTTTTGAGTTCCAGTAGCAAAAAAACTTTCTGTGCAGATTGACAGGTACTAAGGAGTTTACTTCAAACTGTGCTTCAAACATTTTTTAACTAAAACATACAATTCTCTTGAGAAAATGCTCTAAATAAACTAGGAAGAAGCAGCAATAATTCCATATAGTTTCAGCATACTAATGATGGATATCTACACCCTTCTAGTTACCAGAGCTTTTCTCGTCTTCTATATCATCAAAGTGTTCCCTGCAAAGGCAGCTCTTCTGGGGAAAAAGAAAAATTAAAAACAAAACTAAACTAAACAAAAACAACTTTAAAAACAACAAACAAACAAACAAACAAACAAACAAATCTCACAAAGTTAAAACGTAGTGATGCACCTGACCTTCTTACATTCAGGGTTGAAACCCTGCCTTCCCAGAAAAAAACAGAAAAACTTCCAGTAATTATCCTGACTTGATTCTTTGTACCAGGTTTTACTTGGAATAGAGAATGTGAAAATATAATTTAGTTAATAAAATATAATAGTCATATAACTGCTCCAGTAAGTAAGTTTGAATAGCAAATTTATGCTTCTGTTAAACAAAATATAATATTTTCTTTTCCCTTTAAATAACATAAGCTCTTAAGACACTAAGTTTACTTGCCACTTGTGGTAGACAAGGAGAACTAAAGACTCCATAACAATATGTATTTTAAGTGGATTTTGTTACCACATGTGGAATAATTGCAAAAGGTGGTGTATGTCAATCAAACCCAGGAAAAGACTCCAGTGGTCTTTGAAGCAAACTATTTCTATTTCACAAATGGGTGCTAATCATAACATAACAGCATCAACGGTATTGTAGCTATCTACTCTCAGATGTAAAGTGATGTTTATGACACTAATTGATTTTTTAATAAAAACAACGCTTATTCTTTGGCTTCTCAATATAAATAAGTCATAGTAATCCTTGTATTAAGTGCTACAAGGCTCTGGAAAAATGCTGCATGTATGCATTACCATTTGAAAAGGTAATTCATGGGAAAAAGGCTTGCTCTAATCCAGCAATACCTCATGTAAGTATTTGACAGATTCAGTTGGCAGTGGGTGATTATTCCTGCCAGATTGCTTCACAAAGATGCTCCATATCTCTTCAGAGCACTGAATTTTGCCATATACATACACCTTGATGGCTTTGCTGATATTAGCACTTAATAAGCCAGTTTGATTTTATTTTCATATAGAAAATGCAGTTTCTAGGAAAGTATCTCAGTACAAATTTTCTTACCAATATTTTTACCTTTTCTTACACTAAAGACCTCAGACTGAAAAAACAAACAAAACCCAACACTTTTCTTGGACTAGGGAATGTGGAATGCTTTGGGATTTGGAATAGGGATGCTTTGTGTTAAGGCAGCCCTTTCCCAAGAAGGTCTGATAAAAATAATAAGACTTTTAGGAATAACTCTTTATTGCAATCATTGTCTTAAGTTAATGTTTGCAACAAAACCCAAGAAAAAGCAGTGCTTTATTCAAGTCTCAACATGAAGCAGTCCAAAATTTGGGCACTTTGTGCTAATAAAATAGTATCTATTTTCAGTGTAAAGATAGTGATACAGTTTCTACTCACCTTCACTTTGTATCAGCTCAAAGGTGAAAGTTGGAAATTTCCTACTCATTGTGCTGGTTTTGGCTGGGAGAGTTATTTTGTCCACCACAGCCAGTATGGGGTTTTGAATTTGTGCTGATAACATAGTGATGTTTTCATTGTTGATGAGCAGTGCTTACAGGCAGCAAGGCTTTTTCTTGCCCCACCCCACCTGTGCAGGATGCACAAGGAGCTGGAAGGGGACACAGGCAGGACAGCTGACCCCTTCTGACAAAGGGATATTCCATACCATAATCCTTCATTCTCAGTATGAAGCTGGGGCAAGAGAAGAAAGAGGGGGGGGGAAGTTTGGACTGATGGTGTTTGTCTTCCCAAGTCACCACTACACATGACTGAGCCCTGACACATGGGCATGGATGAACACCTGACTGCCCAGGAAGTGGTGAATGAATTCCTTGCTTTGCTTTGCTTGTGTGCATAGCTTTTGCTTTCTTTAATAAGCTGTCTTTATCTTAGCCCACTAATTTTCTTACATTTACTCTTCTGATTCTCTCCCCCATCCCACTGGGGAAGTGAATGAGCAGCTCAGAGGTGCTTAGTTGCCAGCTGGCGTTAAATCATGACACTCATAAAGTGACTTGTTGAAAATTATTGCAAAAATGTACAATGAATATTACAATTGATATTGGTAGTTCAGGGAGCAGTTCCTTCACAAAGAAGCAACCCATGAGAATGAATTATTACCACACAGACTGGAATGCCCATCAATCAAAGGTACAAAGTTACTAATTGAAAAAAGCTCAGGACTCTGAGGGAACTGCCAGGCCTTATTGCTCCTGCCTGACATCCCCTACAGCATCTGCCCACACTGCCCACAAGCTCATACAAATACAAGATTTTGGGAGAGTAAATGGTTACGTGTGTTTAGGAAACCTCATAAAAATCATTCCTGTAATTGAATCTACTGCTGTAGCACAGGTGAAAATTTTCCCAGGAAATTGCAAACATAGGGCAGAAGTGATCTAACCAAATTTAGCTCAGATTCTCATCTGCTGTGATGCAAGAGTCATAGTTGGCTGTAGATAACATGCAAGAAAAACATCAACAAAGAAATTTCAAACAGTAAACATATAACTATCCTTAAATATTATTTTCTTGATAATATATTTGATGACCAAAGATAATTCGGCTGCTGTATATTTTGTACTGAAAAAAATAGTAAGTTCCTATAGCTACAGAAGTTAGCTCAAGCATATATGTCCTTTATAAATATACAAACCAAAGAGGTGGTGTGGGTGATTTTTTTTTTTTTTTGGTTTTCTAAAAGAATTCATTA
>VXBX01007081.1:0-27757 GCA_013400415.1 Scytalopus superciliaris | reverse complement strand
TTTTTTTTTTTTTTTTTGGTATTCTAAAAGCATTCATTACTTTCCAGTATCCCATTCACTTTTATTTTCCCCCAGAAATAACATATAAATAAATTAATAAAATAGATTTTAATTATTTGTAGAGGATACAGTCCAAGAACCTGCATTGTCATGGAGTCCTTTGAATAATATGAAGTGAACTCATCACTCATTTATCCAGAAGAAAAAACAGAATTCTACAGGATTAAAAAATACAGTCTTGCCAAACATACAATATAATAATTTAAATATTAGTAAAGAGGAAAATAAGCAGTTATGTTTTCCAAATTAAATATTCTCTTCATTAATTTAACTAATGCATTGCATAATTTTGGATTTTTTGACTCAGCTTGTAAGTAGGCTTACCACAGACAAGAGACAAGCATTTATCATTGCATTTGGCAAAGAGCTGTTCAAAACACAAAAATTACTTCTGCTGCAAATTCATAGAAATTCAGTTCCCTTAGAGGCAAATGAAAGCAGTCTGAATTATTTTTTTTTTATACCTGATAAACAGTATATAAAACCAAGTATTAGGTCACTGGGCTAGACCTGGACCCAAACCTCCTCCATCTGTTTTATGCATCCATTATATTGCTAATAATTCATAATATTCTATCTTTCCATATGAATCTGTTAATTCAGAAGCCAGTTTAACTCCACATATAGTTCTATCTATGTTTCCCAGGACCATATTAAATTAGACTATTTTCTGCACTACTATTTTCAGAAGTATATGAGGTTTAGATGATGGCCACAAGCAAACTTATATTACCTTCCATATGGCAAGTACTTTATGACTTTTGAATAAGAAAAAAAAAGATTTAATTTCTGCCTAGAAATGCGATTGACTAAATGTAAGAATTAGGCCCTTTAAAATGGGCTGAAAATTACCTCAAATACCCTAACACTGCTGGCTTTGGAATTTTTTTTTTAATCCAGTATGGTATCCTGAATGCCATTGCTTTATAAGTAAAAGTTAAAGCAGTAGCCACTTTAAAAATACAAGCTGGAGTTTTAAATATTTTGGATGAAGCCACACAAAATGCTTCTTCTGCTTCATAAAATTAAGTATGCATTACAGTTCTAAATAAATCTTCCCATGAATTCAGTGAAAAAAACAAAACAAAACCCAGATTATTCTTTGTATCATCATCATTAATACCACTCCATAAACACACGAAAGGACAATCCTAGGTCACAGAGCCAGGATGAATAGTAAGGTTTTTTGCCAGTTGGGCACATCATTCCTAATTGTACCTATTTCAACCATCTTTCCCTATTGAAACACAGCTAAACCGTTATTATTTTGTCACTGCAAAATAAGATATCTTGTTGCTACTAGATTTTGGCAAAAAGCCAATATAGTGTAGTCCAACATTACCTTTATTTTGTGAGGTAACTCTATCACAATGCAAAGAACTAAACTGATCATAGAATCTTTTCTTTGGAGTCTAGAAGTCTCTTCGTACAGTAAAACTATCCACACATGAAGGGTTTCCACTTCATAGCATTTGCTCCATTAGTCCAGTTAGGAGGTCAGTTGGTAGTGTTAAAACTACATTGTGTAACCTGAGTAGCCCATAGGGTACAATATATGTCTGCCGTTCACACAGTTCAGGAAACAGTGTCAACTTATTCATAGCCACGTCTGCCTCAATGATTAATTCAAAGTCAAGATGGTAAATCAAAAGATGGTAATCAAAAGTCAAGATGGTAAATACTTCTGATACTCATGAAGTTCTCTTCAGGGTGAACTGCTATTAGTCTTACCCAACTGAAGGCTAAAGCTAACACATCTTTCCAAAACATATTATTCGCTAACACAACAAAAATAACACTGAAGAGGTTGTGTAACATTGCCACCTGGTGACATTTTTTGTAATATTTCTATTTCCAAACTGTTAACATTAATTTTTACCTCTGTAATTGTTGTATGGTATTCTTCTTCACAACTAAAAATAATTCTAAAATAATAAACCTGTATGCATTTAAAGGGAAAATACTCAGATTTCATTAAATATGAAAAGTTAGAATATTCTGAAGTTATTTCTTATTAATCTCACAGTGAGGTTTCCCGGGCAGACTGGCAACAGCCCAGAGTTCCAAGTACAGAATCACTTTCACACTTAGAATTATATCAATAAAAAAAGTTTAAACTGACTCATATTTTAGCATATTATTAGACATGGCATAAAACTTTGCGCTTCATTTACCAGGCTGCAATCAAATAGAAGAATAAATAGTTCTGTTGAAGAAAACATAATTAAATAGAAGACTCTGTGTGAAAAATAAGCTGAGTTTTGGCAGGACATGAAATACTGCAGCTATAACTCTGCACACAGCAGTTAAGGTAATCTTAAAAGCTTGGAGAAGGATTATGGGTGGCAGTAGGAATTATGTGGAATTCCATTCAGTGCCTAGAAAAGATTACTGCTGGGTGTTTGGTGACACTAGGTCCATCAGAAACATTAGGTAAGGAATGCACATTTCATAAGCATTGAAATCAAATATCTCTTATGTAGTTATTAAAAGAATTTCCAGGGTTAGAAATAATCAGTCTCTTCAGGTACTTAAAAGTGATCACTTTTCTGTAAGTAAACTTTTATCCCAGGTGAAACTGCTAAATTTTCTGAATTCTCCATTCCCCTAAAATTCTGTGAAATCTATAGATCACTTGCCTGGTTAATCACATATTCTCAGCTTTTGTGAAAACAAATAACTCTAGTCACCTGTCAAAACAGGCAACAACAATGTGATTTTACATATAAATGTGTGTATGTATATATATTTATGCACCACACACACACATATATAAAGTGATTACACCAAATTTGTTTGAAAGCAAAATTAGTTTTTCATTGGATTATATTTATTTTTCCTGCTTTTTAAAACAGTATTTTGCTTTTTACCTAAAAATGGAAGCTATTGTGAAAAGTCATTTAGCACCCAGGTGGCAGTACTGCCATAGAGGAGGCAGAGCCTACATCGCAAAGACCTTGCTTTAGACTCAGCTTCTGAGTGGGCACCATGCCAGTCTAACAGATGGACATCAATAAAGGCAGCAATGTGCCCTTGCATGTGTCTCTGCATCCACTGTGTTTGCCTAGGGAAAGGCTTTCATCCAAGATTGTCCAAACAGCTGTTCATTCCGAGTTTCTATCCTTATTGTTAAGAATAGATGTCAACACTAATCCATTTTTAAGCTAGATTAATTATTAAAAAAAAAAAAAAAAAAAAAAAAAAAAAAAAAAAAAAAAAAAAAACAAAAGAAAAGTAAAGCAGCTTTTTGGCTGGTAGAGTGTGAGCAGAGAAAAGTCAGTATCTTTACACAAGCACTGAACTTCATAAGGCTCCCAGCTCCAGCTTTCAAGCAAAAGAAAAATTGAAAAGCCATGGTTACCCAGGATAAGACAAAGGGATAAAGCTGTCATCAAGAACAAACCCAAATATGGAGGAGACCTAGCTTAGTGTTATACTCAGTCAGATGCTAGTGCATTTCTGCCTCTCTGATCCAGTGGTGGCTATTTGGACAACCACTATTTCACATAACAGTTCTTAGCAGTTCCTGCTCCCCTTCTAGTCTCACATTCTCGTGTTTTTTTGTTACATCCTTCTCCTAAATATGTCGTACATGATGGAGAAGGAGCAAAAAGAGGAGGTTCACCATTCAAATGATGAATTTTATGTGAATTAAATGCCTCGCAGTGCCTTGGTACTGTGCCTCACACTGCCAAGCCTAATCCCACCTCCACTGCAGTGATGGGAAGAAAATTAATAAATTAACATAAAGGTTTCTGGTAGTCCAGAACCTGCTTTCTATGTCCTTTCTCTTTGGCACTAAATCAATATATGCTGTCTCACAGTGGAAGACTAAAAGGCCAGAGTTTTTCCCACTGACTTTATTTAAGTGAAATCCCACACGACCCAGATCATACAGATGAGGTGCTGGTCTGTGAACTTTCCAAATCTCGTGGCTCTCAGACTATCAGTTCACAGAGTTAGACAATTGACAAATTACAGCCCTGAAGTTACTGACACTGTATTGGCAACAAAAGATACAAGGCCTGCTGGTTCAGAAGCTCTAAAAGAGGTGGCTGAATGCCTAGATACATGTAGTGTCCAGCAATTGCTACATTATATTTCTTAAGTCTTTTGGATGACAACAAAATGTAGGCTTCTGTGGTTGATTCAGCGCACCCAGCCTGCAGGATTGACACATAAATATTGATTCCAGAAAACTGCCAGGGTCCCCTGTGGATTTCATAAAAACTCAGTTATGTGGATCTCAATTATGATTATGCATATTGTTTCAGATTTATTAGATGCTACAAAAAGGTGACAACATCACTGAATTAAGAACTAGAAATGCAATGTAGAGGTTTCTCCATATGTCAATAATAATTTTCCTCCCATTTTGTATATAGTGTCTTTCCAGCTGGTTTTATTCCTTGTGCTGACTGTGTGTGTTATATTTGCAACCTGAATATGGTATCTACCAGAAAGGCCCTATTTAGCTATTTTTCAAAGCTGGATTGAAAAAAGAGTATCATGTTTCAGACAGATGACTTTTTTTCCAGGCCAGGCTCTACTTTAATCCTTTCCTCCCAAGGGCAATATTTTGGGGGCATAGTATATAATCTATATTCAGAAGCAAAATGAAACAAAGCAGAAAAGTGATAGCATTTTCATTTTTAAAACATCAACTCTTTGGGGAAATGAAGGTTTTATTCCTATCTTTTACAGTGGCTGAATTTCCTTTGCATGCTCCTGGCAGTAGGTTAGTCATTAGTTGGAAGACATGGCTTCCATTCTGACTCAGTGCAATGGAAATGTTGAATTGTCCACCAACAGCTCTTACAGTGAGTACTTAAATAAACAAAAAATCCTCTTCTAGAACTGCCTTACCAAATGAGATCATGCTAAACAGAAAATTTTCAGGTAAAGGAAAGAAAAATATTTCCAAATTTCCTTTGTATCAATGTTAAATTGTTTGTTTTGCTAAACACTTGAATCTTAATGTATAATATAATCACATTGTGAAATCTGATGTAATTAAGTGTGCCTCCTCAGCAAGTTTGCTGATGAGACAAAGCTGGGAGGAGTCCTGAGTAGCCCTTCAGAAGGTTGGAGAGATGGGCAGAGAACAACTGACTGAAGCTGAACAAAGGCAAAGGCAGGTCCTGAACCTGGGGACGAATAACCCCACAAACCAGTACAGGTTGGAAAGCAGCTCTGCAGAGAAGGACTTGGGGGTTCTGGTAGACAGAAATCTGTCCATTCATGAACCAGCAGTATGCCCTTATTGCCAAGAAAGCCAGTGATATCCTGGGGTGCATTAGGAAGAGCATTGCCAGCAGGTCCAGGGAGCTGATCCTCCTCCTCTACTCAGTCCTAGACAGCCACATCTGGAGTGCTGTGTCCAGTTCTGCAGAGGGCGACAAAGATAACTAAGGGACTGGAACATCTCTCTTATGGATGAAAGAGCAGGACCTGTTCAGCCTTAAGAAGAGATGACTGAGAAGGGATCTCATCAATGTGTGTAGGTATCTGAAGAGAGCATGCCAAGAGGATGGATTTAGACTCATCTCAGTGGTGCCAAGCAATAGGACAAGATGTAATGGGCAGAAAATGATGCACAGAAAGTTCCACCTGAACATGAGGAAGAACTTATTTGCTGTGTGGGTGACTGAGCACTGGAGCAGATTTCCCAGAGAGTTTGTGGTGTCTCCCACACCGGAGACACTGAAGAACCATCTGGAGAAAATCCTGTGCTCTCGGATGACCCTGCTTCAGCAAGGAGGTTGGACCAAATAACCCCACTGGTGAACACATCTTTAATCATTCTGTGATTCTGTGACCTCTGGGAAAATAAAATTACATAAAAGTTATGTTCCTTTCCCAGTAAATTACTTCATGTGGCCTTCACTGAATTTCCATAAGATCATGTTGCATTGCAGTTTTGACTGGGGAAAAAAAAAAAAAAGCACATCACATGACATTATTGTTTTAAAAAATCTTTAATGTGTGTAGAAATGACCCAAGGAGTTAGCTGGGACACATTTCAGAAAATGATTGTGGTACTTTCTGCATGACAAAAAAACCCCTCTTTTGACTCTTATCGTCTTAATGTTTGAAAACTCATTAAAGAATTTATAAATCAAGTTTCTACATCAAAACTTAGAGTATCCATGCAGTGTTTTGCTCTATTGTGTAAGCCACAACAATTACAGATTAGCCTGGTAGATCTTTGGCTCCTATTTCCCTAATTTTCTAAAGGCAACATTTTTTATTGGAACTCATGTGTTTCCCTGACAATCTTTCTCATCTAGCCTTCAAAGCACAAATGACTATGAACTTGGCAGCTTTAAAACATCTTTCAACAAAAAAGTCTATAAAACATTTATTAATACTCTCTGTATTGCTGGCAACACAGCAAGTGGGGAAAGAAAGGCAACATGAAGAAATTATAACTCTTCTGCTTCTTGATGAAAGGAAGTGTACAGATATCTGTATATACAACTTCAAGTATTCCTGTATATATACTACAAAATATGTTGTGCTGTTATTTGGGCAGTATAGTGCTGGGACACTCTTCCCCAAAACTCTGCTTCTTCTTTTTCCCTAGCACTCTGCTGAAATTGCTTCTTCCTTTAAACAGTGTTATTTCTAGTCAAGCAGAGTCATGTTTGGTCCTCTAAATTATACTCAGCTTGACTAAAACCCAACTGAATAGAGTAATTCTGACTTTAACAAGTGTGTGCTTTATGTCAAATGAAACTTGTGACAGCATGTGCAGTGCTACATCTTATATATAAGATAAATGTGCACACTGAAATACATATCCGATCTTCTGCATGGATTATTCTACGCTTCTATGAAAATTGCATTTTAGTTCCCAAAATGCAACCACTATAATCAAGAATCCTTGGGTAAAAGGCTGATATATAAGAAATTAAAAATTTACTGAAAAGCCAAAGTATTTTCATACATAGATTGTTTTTCTTCTAATATTATCATTGTTAGTAGGCAGTTCCATATCTAATAAATAGAAAAAACTTCCTGCTTCTCATTAAGCAGCCTACTGTCAGTGTCAAACTCTTGGACTGGAGTTCATATTAAGGGACTAAATGCACTCTGTGCTCTATTGTTAAGAAGCATGCTAATTCCCAGTAATAGTAAATCTTGATACCATCTTCAGGGGCAACAGGAAGCCTAATTCAACTCTACTCCTCTGCCTTTGCTCCTGTCTTTTTCTTCCTCATGAGGGAAGTAGCAGCGCTTCATTGACTGAGCCTGCTCATTTTCAGGAGATGCTCCTGAGAAGCTGTAAGTCACCTCTGCTAGAAACTACAGCCAATGCAAGCTTTGATTCTAGGCACTGTGAAAGGACACACAAAAAGATAGTTTTTTTTCTTCAATTTACAATGAGGCAATAGACAAAAACAAAGCACAAGAGAAATATATTTTCTGTGTCTTCCAAGGGAAGAAATGAAGTGTAATGTGGTTTACTTGCTCAGGAGAAAACAAATAATCAGAGTCCAGATTTCCTGAATCACTTTTGCCATAAGACCATTCTCTTTGAATTCTGATTCCTGCAATGAGTTAAAAAGACTTACACACATACAGAGGGGATTCTGTAACTCAGTATCAGACACACTGATGTAGGATTTTTGGTGAGGGCAAACTTCTCTGTTCTGGGTCTGTTCTAAGGTTGAGACCTGAAGAAAGTGGGAGAAAAGAAAGGGAAAGAAAGAGGTGGTAGACAGAATACATGCCTCTCTTAAGTAGAGTTTTGTTTGAAATATGTACTAGCCTAGACTTCATGTTTTGAGAAGGCAAATAATAGCAAGTTTTATATTTTCACCTGAAAAGCATACAAAAAGAACATGCTACCCCTTCACTTGGTGCTGTTAAGTTGAACTCACTGCAATGCTAGGCATTGAGAATAGAGAAACAATGAGCAGAGATACACAACATGACTTTTTTAAACTACAAAATCCGGCCCTTTTTCTTTTTTTTTTTTTTACTTCACTCTTCTACCTTTCCTAAGAAGATATTAGGGAAATACATAAAACAAAGTATTTTCTCAATTGAGTAATTGCAAAAATGCTCATTTATCAACAAATACTTGTAATGGGACCTTTATTTAGAATTTAGCCCAGTATTACATTTGGTGTGTTGGCAAAAAAAGGCTATTTTTAGACTCCATCTAGATAATAGTGTGATAGTAGAAGATATTATTCTTAATGTCAAATTTTAAATTGGTGTTTATTAATATGAATTAAAAAAAAACCCGAACACAAACAACACACCGGTAAATTTATACTTGTACTTCTTTGGTTTTCGTAGTAATAAAGAATGTTAACAATTGATTTGAACCACTCTTTAAGGTTTACTCAGAAATACTAATATTAAGTGCTGTACACATTCAATTTACAGCATTTACTTTCCTTGGGTCCCTTTCCGGTTGTGTATTTTCTGGATGACAGATAAAATGGGCAATATAGCATTCATACATTACTTCAGTGAAACAAGAACCATGAAGGTGCATCAAATTGACATTTCAGTTACCATACTCAAATGGTAACTGAAGTGTATTTCACTTATTACTTTCAGAAATGTTTTATATAGGGGCTACCGAATATGTTCATAGCTGACTGCGAAGGATTACAGAATGGTACAGTCTAGAATATGTGTGTGTGTGTGTGTGTGTGTGGCTAGCCGTCGCGAACGACGATGCTTTTTACGCCTGCGCGAATGGATTTATTACGTGGAGCTCAGCGTGCGCGGAACTGGCCCCACCCCCTTTAGCCCTGGGACACTCTAAGCCTTGGCCGGGGCAAGCCCGGACGAAGTTGGCAGAGCGAGACCCGCAGGACTCGAACCGGCGTCCTTCCAAGAAGGAGCACGGATCCAGGGGCGGCGGCTTTACCCACTCGGCCACAGCCGCCGGCACAGTCCAGAATATAATTCAAATTCATTAACAGTGTTTTAGCTTGGTGATCAGCCAGCCAACTGGAATTTGGAAAACCTGAAACTTTAGTTTTTATTTTGAATCAGTTTAGTAGAGTTCATCTGAATTCTTATACCTCTCTTGCTAGATAATCTATCTTTCTTTTTGACCAGAAATCCCATCGTCTGATCTTTTCAATAACACACAAACCACTGTTGAAATTGACTATTCTTTTTTTTTTTACAAATTGTCATGTTCCAAGTTAAGAATCTTCCATACAGTTCTAGTTTCTAATTCTCTTTTATTTCTCTGCTTTTGTTTAATGTTTTTCAAAAATAATTTATGTTGCTCAGAACTTGAAGCAATTTTCTTATATGCTTATGCCTCTTAAACAATAGAATTAGTTACCTATTGAAAATCTACCTACAATTTGTAAAGCAATGAAGGCCCCAAAAATATTATTAAAGAACATTTATAAAACACATTGCAAAATTCTTCTTAAAAGCAACAAAAAATTATAAGTGAACAAGACAATGTTCTATTGTGGTGCAGCAGGCATCACAATTAAAAATACTTCCATGAGTATTAGGGGTGGGACTTGATTTTGGATCAGAGTTCCTACTTGTCACTAATCTCTGTTATACCACACTTGTATGAAAAAACCCCAAAAACTTCTGTTTGTGAAATAATGACTAAATGAATTCAAAAATCAAATTATACCTTTGTGAAAGGTATAATCCACATGAACAACTATTTGTACCAGTATTCAAGCCTGGATATGCCCTTCATCCCAGGTCTCTAGCTAAATTCAAATGTCCACATGATGTTTAAAGGTCTCATCTTTCATAATTATGTTCAAATCTAGCTCTTTTTGTCTCTATAGACAAGCAAGTAAGATGACCTTATTTTGATAACTAAGCGCTTCTCCCCACACTTTTATAACAGTATGTTGCACATAGAAATTTATCATAGAATGTTTTCTAACAACTTTATATGTGCTCCATGAACTAAAAACGTGGAAAACCCCATAAATTCTGGGGCTTTCTTACTTTCTTTGATTTTTAAAAGCATTCTGTATTTCTTATTCCTTGATTTTAATTTTAAGCATATTTTCTAGCACATTTAGCATCGTTCTATGTGTATGTGTATGTGTATGACTGCCTACACATATAAGGTACAATATATAAAAGGTACAATATTATCTTGTTTAACAGAACTAATAGGGAAATTTAGGGATAAGTTACATCAATCATGAGTAGAACATCTCACAGAAGCATTACCATACCACCATACCACCTCCCCTTCAAGCTTTTGTTATTTATGTAAAGAAGACTTTTGGACATCATAAAGTTAATTCAAGAGTCCATAACATTCAGTGTCTGGGTTTCTTAACATCGTCCTGATAATACTAAACAACTATGCTGATTAGATTTAGAGTGAAATGTGTACATGAAAGGAACTAATTACTATGAATGGGGACTAGGTCTGCAAGATTTGGATACTGGTCCACACTGCAGTTTTCAAAGATCTTGACCTTAACATTGGATGAGCATATAGCAGGACAGAACAGTATAGAAAACTGACAAATAATTTGAGTTCCTCACTGAAATCCACATTTCCTCACCATTTATGCTTTGTGTAGCATGTGGCTTCATCTTCTTGTAAGTTCAAATGCAACAAACTAAATATTGTAATGAGTGCCTCCTTTGCACAAAACAACTGCAATAAATATTCAGAAGGAATATTTAGACAATCCTCCTTTTTAAATTATAAAAGACACCCCTTTAATTGTCTCCTTCTGCCTTTCACTACACTGAAAAATATTTTCTGCCCCAAGCCAGTTAATGCTGATGCCTGGTGGGGCATACCTATATCTCAAGATATATGGTGGATGCTGGCATACAAATTGCTCTTCAGTTGTTATGAATTTTTCTTTCGTGTAGTATTGATTTCCCAAGGGGGAAAAAGAAAGACAAATTACTCCTAGACATGCCGGGTATTATACAGAAGGGAGGTAGCATATTCCTTTTATTTTTGTTGTCCTTGCCCCAGTTTTGTTTAAAAAATTGGTCAAATAGATTAATTTACTTTAGATTTCATATATGAGACTCAGATGGTTTTTATCCCCAAGAGCTGACTCTGAGGACTATGAAGTAATGACAGTAATAGCTGACAACTTTTATCTTTATCAGGATTGTAATCATATCCTCTGCTTGTTTTGGACAGTTGGCTTTTCATATTAGAAAAGAGAACTCTGTAACAGAAAAATGCTTCTCAGCTTCTGGAAGAAGACCTGTTTACTCTTTTTCCTCTGCACTCCCCTGAGACATACACGTATTTCAGCTTCCCTCAATAATTAGAGGATGTGGATTCAGAAGATGTAGGGTAATCTTGTCAGGGAGTTGATACAGCAATCAGGGGGAAAAGGACTCCTGAATGCAGTGCAAAGTATTCCTGCCTGGCACACGAGGCACAGCCACAGAGGCTTCACTTCTGGAACAACATGAAATGCCTGAATACATGTTTTCAGCTTGTCAGTGATCTGTCAAGTGTGTCCAAACTTACAAGTGACCTGAAGAAAAACTATGTGTTTTATAGCTTTTCCAGGGCTGTGATTCTTTTTAGTCATATAATTTCTAACCTTCCATTTACTGAAAACTATTCTTTCTTCATTCGCCTATTTAAATCAGAAGACAAAAATTAAAAATTCAGGCATATCCAATAACATTTCTGTTGAGGGCCATATAGTCTTTCAACATACACAGCAATTTTTTGCTAATTTTCATTATGTAGCCATGTAAATCCACTGAAGGTAGCTAGGAGAAAAAGGAATGTGTGTAGTTTTAGAGCAATTTAAATTAAGATACAAATACTTTAATTTTTTTAACTCACAGAATAAATTGTAAGCATTAATTTATCACATATCATTTGTAAGTGATCACTGTAAAGATATAAGTAGGGTATTGGATAATATGGATTTTGCATTACCTGTATGCTTTATATGGCTCCATGAATTTGCCTTAATTCAAAGAGAACTTAAATATATACAAATAAAGTTTACAAAAAAGAAAACAGGAAATCTCTTTCTTGTACTCTTTTTCAGAAAAGGAGGCTCTTTCTGACTCACATAATCTTTGCATAGCTTCTAGGATGATGCACACGATCATTTTATAATAAAGGCTTTAAATTATATCTAAAATTCTACTGTACTATCCCTTATTATCTGAGTTTAAATGAGGGTTTCACCTCATTTGCATGCATATTTACTTTCAGGTGAACAGAATAATTTGTTTGTCCTCTATTAGCTTTCACACTGTAGAGTTCAGACCTTAAAAATTTCTCTCTCTGGTTATGAATATTGATGATGTAGCCTATATTTAGCTCTTCCGTTTTCAAGAAAATACTTCTAATGCTGAATTTTACATCAATTGTCTACAGCTTATTGCACATAATGCCCAACCAGATGGCCAGTGATTTTCTAATGATAACAACAATTTCATACCTAGTTGAGATGCTTTATGTTTTATTAGGCTCAGCCAACTGTATTATTTCTGCCAAGAAATTGCAAAGAAGTCTCCAAGGCTTTTCAGCTCCAGTGGTTCATAAAACCAATTTGAAAAAATTAGTTCTGAGCACTTATGACTACTTTGACTACCTTTACATAAGAACAATCCTTCCCTTCTTGTTATATGCATGCAATTATATTTATATTGCACTATGAGAAATTGCTGCTGGATGTTGGAGGGAAATTGAAATCTCTACATTTGGTATGCTTTTCAGGAAATGTATGAGAGCTAACATAGTTCTGGATTTCTACAGAATAATTCAAGAACCATCTGGATCCACTTCTGTGCAATGTGCTCCAGGATGAGCCTCCTTAAGCAGGGAGATTGGACCAGATGACCCACTGTGGTCCCTTTCAACCTTACTCATTCTGTGATTCTATGAATTCTCTTTTTGGTACCCTTGACTGAGAAAAACATGGTAGCATGGAGATTTTACTCAGGATGTCCAGTGGTTCAGGTGTTATAGCATTTGCAGCATATCAAGAAATGCCAGAGAAATATTCTATACATGGGCAGACAAGCCAACTGTCTTATAGTACGGGCCTTTTACCTTTTGGATTTCTTCAACCTGATATATGCAGTAACAATAGCCTCTGTGCATGCAAAAAATCCTATGGGCCTGTTATGAGGTACTGAAAATACCCAGATCACTTGGGCAGAACATGTACCAAACATCCAAATCATAGAGGTTTTGCACATAACTTCCGATTTACTTGTGTAACTCAGATTCACTGCACAGGATTTGTCTCCCTGAAGTGTAGGCACACACAGAACACCCAACATCTATACTAGTCAACTACAACCTGGTCTGCATTTCAGTGAAAGAAACAGGTACTTTTGCAGTGTAAGTCACCTAACAAAATATATTGCTAACTTAATCTGAAATGGACTTCAGGTTCTGTTGACTATGTTGACTAACAGTCATTGGCTACGAAAAGAGCTTCACATGACAGGCTAACTGGTGGAAATATAAACGTTGGGGTAGATTAAATTTATCTTCTTTATTTGTGAAACACACAACATGATTTAATTCAATAAAGATAATACAGTTAAATAAAACTTGCAAATCTGAATTATCTGATGTTTGGTACATAACATATATGTTTCAAATGTGAAGTACAATGGTGTTTATTTTTCCAAGATTAAGTAAACTTGAAAATCTAGAATAATTTAGGAATTATCAGTATTTGTTTATTTATACTTATTTATCTAGAGGTAACTGCATGCTATTTCACTCAATGTAGCTCATTCACCTGATTTTATGTGATGGAAAATATTCATGTGCTCAACTTAAAAGCTTCCATGCACTATAAATATTCCTTTATACTTGCAGTTTTTCCCAGTTCTTTACATTCAGTTCTGATGTTTTTACTCCAAAAGCAGCCTCAACGGTTTCTTTGTGGGGAAATGTACAGTAAATATTTACAGATGATCTACATGCAATGAAGTATTCTGTTCAGTAAATTCTACATTTTTTAGACTTCTCTATTTTTTATATACAAATAAGATTTTTACAACTCAAAGGGCAGCATTGTTAATCCCAGCTTATCAAACAAGATGATCAAAATAAATTAAAATAAGGGTAGAGAGGAGCAAAGTTACAGTGACTTAGAAGTTTGTCTGCAATGTTAATTACCTCCTTTCATTGTTTGCTTGAACTGATAAATTTAGGAGTGGGATACTTGTAATTATCAGGCTATCTTTTATATGTATATATATATATGTGTGTGTGTGTGTGTGTGTACATAAATATATACATACATTTATTTATTTTTATACATGAAATCACGGAGTTTCATAAACAAAAGCTTTAAATATGCAGTTTTGTCTATAGGAAGAGTTTAACAGAAAAATGTTGACTGATTATGCAACTGTAGTGTGTGAGATATGTAAAAAAGCTTCAATTTTTTCTTAATCAACCTTCATTGCTGGTTTCATTATCCAGGATAAATTTGTTTCTTCTATGTTACACTGTTGAAAATTCACACTGAATTAAATAAAACAGTCAAAGGAATAATGCCCATAGTAGATTGGTACGGATATGTTGTGATTGTCTAATTTTGAAAGCACCCCAATTTATTTACTAAAAAGTATATTAAAATTAGGTTCTGCTTGTGTTCTACAGCCAGAGCTTTGACCTTCTGCTTAGCTCTCCTTATCAATAATCTACAATTTCTAACAGACTTTCTTGTACTAATACCATTTTATGTCAGTGCTTTTTCAGATAATGCTTGTATAATCAGTCAGAGATTATACTACAGGACTTAAAGCCATATGAAATGGGCTTTCTGCTCTTGGATCAGTTTTCATTTTCATTAAGCAGAAACCACATCGCTTTCCAAGTTGCTGAAAGGAAAGGATGTACAGGAATTGATTTGGCATCAGTTACATCTGTTTTGGATTTGGAATGTTTACATAACATTAGAACAAAATAATACTTTGAAAATGCTTTTTATTTCTTATAAATTAATTTTTTCCATTAGTAATATTCCACTTCAGCCACTTTTATTGGGCTGTATCTGGCTTTGAATATTCAGACTTTTTTATTAACTATAAATCACTTTTTCTTACTCTGAACAAATAGTTATTCTATTCATGATTTTTTAAGTGTACTGGAATAATAGATCCCAAAACCTGGCATTTACTAGAAGTGTTGAGAAACACAGGGGCAAGAGAAGAGAGGCTGTTTTAATAATGACATCACATAAAATCATATGGATGTTCATCCTACAAAAAATACACTATGCTAAAAAAGAAACTAAGCTCAGAAATGCACATATTATCTTCCTTAAACTCTTTATTTGTTTATTCAGTATTAATTTTGTTGCACAATATCACTTTTGCTGCACAACACGGCTTCTAAAAATATAAAAAACCACAAATATGTGATTAACTGTTGGAAATGATACATAAACAACAAAGTAGTTAATACTACATAAACAGTTCTGTGCTAATATTCAGGCACTTTTGCATATGTGATATGTTTTAGTCATTCAGACTTAATACCTCAGTGCAAAATACCAGCTGTGACATTATAAGGGTTTTTTTTAGCATGTTAGATCCTTTTAATTGCATTCTGATTTTAGCTGTGTACACTTCCACTTTTGAAGATTTTGTACAAATAAATGTAGAAAAGTTTTGCCAGAAGTCGACTTCTCCTTGCCATTTTGGTGTTTACTAATCGAAAGTTTATTTGAAAACTTCCCTCATCGTATTGAAAAGTATTTAACCTGTTAATTTTTAAGTATTAGCTGTTCTGACTTCTAAAATCTAATCAGCATCTAAAATGCTAAACTACTTCAAGTCAGACTGGGACACTTAGTGACTGAAAAAAACCTATTAAAAATTAACATGCAAAATACTTGGCTGTATCTGGGTTTTTTTGAAAGCACAGACCAAAAATATCACATACTCAACGCTCCCAAATGTAATGCATACACATGCTATTACATATATTTCTCTAGCACAAGACAAAGACATAATAGGGATGAAATTATTCAGCAATTTCTAGATATGACAGCAGCTTGCTGACATTCAGTTTAATACATCTGTGAAATATAAGGGAACTTACTGCTGATTCAGTGTACACCTCTCTATATTAAATACTGTATGAAAATCTATTAGCATAAATACATCATTGCCTTTCTGTTTAAATTATTAAATTCAGGTTGCTAGACTTTTATTATTCATTACAGTTTTGAATGAAAACTACATCTTCATTTTCAGCAAAATTTAAAGATAGAACTACTCAGGAGAAGCTACCATACAGTGAGGTCAACCTGCTGTAAACTATGCTGAGGGCCAAAAGGTGCCTCCCTGGGCTTTGGTTTCAGCTCTATCTTCTGAAGGTGACTGACATTATATCACTGAAGCTAGTACAGCACTTCTTTCCTCCTTTTAAAATGACATTTTATTTTGGTGCAAAAAAATTACACGGGACTTGATTTTACTTCCTAGGATATTTGAGATATCACTGTTGCACTGTTAGGTTATGCTTATGGGTTTATGGAATACCTGTGTCATTTGGAGTGGCAGCTGAAGGCCAAGCAAGGTACCGTAGAACATCTAAAGGCACAAAATGCTTATATGAAGGCAAATGAATCATACTTTTAAAAGTGATTTTTCAGATTAGTAATGCGACTTTAAAGATGTTTTACTCTTTTTAATAACAGACACTTGGAATTTTGCTCTTAGATGATGTCTGGTGGGTTGGTGAAGCTAGATGTAACCCAATCCTCTCATTCCAGACTCTTCATATCAGTAGTGTCCTGAGACATAGTAGAACAATGCTCAATGGCATGCTATGGAAGCTCTAACATACAAGTGAAAAAATGAGTTGGAATTAGTCACTATTCATTCAACATTCACTCACAGACAAACCTGTAGCAAGAATGTGGTTTACTGTCAGCAGAGAGCAGGAATTTGTGCAACTTCCATTCTGAATTGTAAAATCTAACTGGGGCTCCATGACCTACATTCTGCCAAGGTCTCACAGGATTTCTGGGAGATTGCTCAACATTTCCTTTGCTTCCAGCACACTCTGCCCTCCAGCCTGTACTCTCGCTTTAGCAGTGAACTTTTATCCCCATTTTAGGCAAAAAGAAGTGGAAAGGTTGTGATGTTCTGCCAATAAGACTGATAGGCAAGGAAAGTGGTGCTATTAGCTTGAATGCAGAAAAGTGGGTGGTGGAGTCTAAAACAATAAACAGTAGTTTATATATAATGCAAATAATAGTTACCTAGCTTTTACACACCACTTTCCATCCGTTCTGCACACCATGTGACATTTTTACAAAAAGGATTATGTTTATCTTCACTTTACAGATGGAAAAAAAAAATTACAAAATATTTCCCAAGACCACAACATGGTTTAAACGAAAGCCAGAAGAGTAATTAGACTTTGACTGCCAAACCTATGTCGTGGAGACCAAATAGCCACTACTGCAATTTCTGAACAAGCCAACTTTTGATGAGATGTTGCCTTAAGAGTTATTTTATCTGTTCTTCAGAAAAATTAAACAGTTTGGGTTTGGTGTGTTTCTTTTGGTTTTTGTTATTTTGATACTGCCCTATACTCACTGTAAAAATAAAAATCAATCATCATTTCCAAAACAAAATTATATTAGCATAATGAAATATTCTAGGGCTCAGTTTTTTCCAGTTATCAGTTGCCTGAATACTGCAGAAATACATTCAGAAAAGACTACGCAGTTACAATGTACAATGTTAATTTTATATGGCCAAGTTGAATAATGTTGAAAACAAGAATGTCTTTCATAAGTTTGATCATGCACACATTGTCAAAGGCTGGACATCAAGTTGAATCAAATTACAGGCAATGTCCTTTTGTCTTAAAATGAAAAATCATGAGGGAGAGAATATTTTAAAATTAAGATGAGAAATACAGATTTATATTCAACAAGCTGTGTGTAATCAATAAGAACTGTCATAAAGAGGTAGTCAAAAATCAATAAGCTCCAAGAAATAAAAGCACAGTTGCAAATACTTTGTACAGTTTGGAGATCAAGTATCATGGCAATGGTTGAAATAGGGAATACAGTGAAGTAGAAATTCACCTGATCACTTACTGACACTTTTGACAGCAGGAATAGACTAATCAGAATAATAAAATTGTTTTTAAAAGAAAGCAACATTCCTATATGAATAAAAAAAGAAAAGGGGGGGGAGGGTGATATTAAAACATAACACTGAGATGACAGCTTCAGAACAGGACAGTATTTTGTCTCATGAAGTAAGGAGGGTAGATGAAATCTCAAAAGAAAACTAAGTGGTCCACATTCTGTCATACATAGTACATTGATGGTGATGGTACAGCATGCCTAAGGAGTTGGACAGAAGAGATGGATGTAGGTTCAAATCCAATAAAGAGTAGGTTTAGCCTGTATTTCAGAACCTGTGACAGCAACTGTATTTGGAATAAACATGAAGCAGAAGAGTCAAGTAAAGTTCAAGAATTAGCCAAGAAATACAGAAATCAGCGATGCTGCAATTGAATGCAATTGGGATTTAACACCTGATTGGAGTGTAACTTTTTGACTGGGGAGAAAAATCAGATTTTGGAAATGCATTTGGTAATACCAACTTGTAGATGTGAATAAAGGCCCTGTTAANTTTTTTTTTTTTTTTACATTCTATTCAATATCGGATATATTGTCACATTAAAAAGAAATAGTAGAGAAAGTGTGAGGTGGATACTGAAGGGCTTTTGATCAATTCACCATGGTTCACTTCACGACTGAGATTTCAAACAGACATGTGGTGGGTGTTCAAAATTGGTGCTGAAAAAGTGTCAGATATTGATTGTCCTCATATTATGAGCTGTGCCTGATTTAAAAATCCACATTGCAGAAAGTGACATGTAACATATCACAATACCTCTTTTATGTTCAATATATCATCTGTTAATTTGTGTTCATAAGGTAAATTCTTCCCTTGGGTATACAGTGGAACTCATGTTGTACTAGATACAGAATTAAAATACCTTAAAACAGAAAGTAAAAGAAGGTTTAACATAAAAAATTATATATAGTACAAAAAACACTGACTTGGGGTAATGAAAATAATAAAAAAATCCCTAAATTCATGTGATAATCTTTCTCACTAGGATGACTAATTTTTTTTCCAGTTCTCATTGAGTTCCAGACACATTCTAAACTAGATGCATGAGCGTGCTTTATATTGTTCAAGTAAATATTCCTTGCTTGCAGAATTTTACAAAAGAATTATGACTAATGGATGCATGAATTGTGAGCAGATTTAATTTTCTATATTCTGCCTGTTGTGCCTCTAATGCACTTGATGCATGAAATCCCTTTTTTCCATATGCTAATCAAAGCAAGAGCTGAACTTTGCTGAATATAGGCATGAATCTAACTGTTTTTGAATGGCACTTTCAGCTGTGTCCTTCACATAAATGATTAAATGCTAATTTTATCAATACTGTAGGTCTAAGTCTATTCTTCTCACTGAACACTTTAAGACTTCATATTTATTAAGGAAAAATTGGTACACAACATCAGTTTTATATTAAAATAATTACTGGACAGCTAGAACAAAAGTGATACAACCCATACAATTACAGCAGAGAAATCCTGTTTTGGATACATTCCAAAGTCTTATTCCTATTCTGATGAGTCAAAGGAATTCAAATATTGCTCATATACAACAGTATTTGCTGGACAGAGCTATGAATAGATATTTAATAATAACAATAATGATTTTCCATCTTATTTGCAATAATGCTAAGGAACTCATGTCAAATTGTAAAGTTTTGTATTTTATTGAGTGGGAAAGTATTAGCCTAAACTTTGGGATGATCTTTACACAATATTTAAGCAATAACTATTTCCTTTTTTCACCTGCACTCAGTGCTGACAAAAACTATCTACATTTATTCTGCAGGATTTCAAGTCATAGTTTCAGTAAGACTGATCTCTATCAACAACTAATTTATCACAATCATTCAAAATGTGGAAGGTGACAGTACAGAGGTGAAGGTTATTTGACCTTTCTTAAAAAAAAAACAGAAATGCAACCTGAGTACCTCATTGGATCTTTTAAATCAATAGATAAGGAGCATATTGCTTTATCAGCAGAGGCTCCTCATGAATGGCCAGTAACTTATATTTTCTTTCCCTTGTGTCTTCAGACCACAAATTTTTAATCGCAAAACTGTATTATTTTGGGAAGAGACAATTTTGAGTGTTTTTTTAAATGGCAAAGAACCAAAACCCACAAAGTAACTTACTATGGCTGTTGGCCTTTATAATTGTATAAACAAAGAAAAGCTAAGTTGTTTGTAAATAGGCTTATTTTAAGGCATTTATAGACCAGAAATAGCAACATTTTTATTCCATGTCTATCAAACTTCAGATTATATGCTTACATATGCAAAGTCTGCAAGAATTGCTCAATTGACATTTCATTCTTGTGAGAATTTCACCTAGGCTAAAACGGCCAGTATCTTTCATATCAACATTACCTTTTATCTATATAGGTTTATGACAGTGCATTTTAAATTTCATTTAATTGAAGCAGCTTAAGTAATCTATGAGTTCCTGTGCTTTGAAAAGACAGAGAATTCCTAGGGCCCCTTGACATTCAAGAAGAATGCACTTTTCAAAAGGTTTACTACACTATTCACCCTTAAAAGCCAAACAGCAAATCCAGGTGGGGCAACAGTATGACTTTGTTTCCCTCTTACTGTTTTCATGCCTTGAAAGATGGACTAGCTAGTGTCACGGGAATTTACAAAACTGGGCTATAATTTTGATAAATCACAGATTAAGGGAAATCTGTCTGCATACCTCTATAACCTTCCACTTCTTATAAAATGCTTGACAGATTAACCCTACTACAGAACTGCTGACACAAAAAAACTCCCGATTTCTAGTTCTCTCTCCAATAGTTAGTGTGTTTCTTGTTAGACTTTGCCTTACTTCCATACTATACCCTGGCTCCTTAGAAAAATCTATATGAGAGTAGTTTGCATTTCAGGTACAGGCATTTGTACTAGGTCACAGGAAGTAACTAAAGCCACATACCCAGAAGTTAATGTTATCAGAGACTGAAATAGTTAATGGCTTAATTAAATATTATAAGATCACCAAAAGACTTTTGTCCACTGTATCAGACTGAAAAGAAACAGCTGCTCACCCAGCAAAGCAAACCCCTCCCCTACTACGGAAGGACCTTCAGATCAGATCAGTGGGTGCCATTGTCCAACTATCCCAGGTGCAGAAGGGTGTGCATACCTGAAGCTACAAACTGGATTTCCAGATAAGGGGAGAGCCTAATAAGAGGTAAATCCTGTAAACTGGGATAATTCTTATCATGCCAGTGTTCTCCCTTACATAATGACTCTGCTGTAAAAATTCTTTTGGGGAACCTCAAAGACATTTTGCATCTGGCCTGGGCTGTTCATCTCAAATGCTAGACCATGATGGACCATGATGAGTGCCGACATAATAGGCAGCTGTAACATCCTAGGAGGTATCAGAGACTTGGGACACCCTCTGACACCATCCATTGTAAAACTCCTTGCCCCAGGGGAGAGACAAGGCATTTCCACCTGAGCTTGAAGTGTATAATAACTCATGAAGCCTTTGAGTTTTCTGGGGGGGGTTCTCCCACCCCCAACTGATCAAGACCATCGCTTCAACCAACAGACATGGAAGCTGCAACTAACAAGTTTCATTGCTGAATCCAGCAGGTAGTGACTTTTTATATATCTTCACTTTTATCCTTTCTTTTTTGTCCTTTCCCTATACATTTTCTTAAGTGTTATTTTTATGCTTTAATATTTCTGTATTACTGTAGATGGTAATGTACATGGTAAAGGCAACATACCTGTTTACCTTTGAAACAAAATTGTTCTAAAATAAGCCCCACCTATAAATGTTTACAAACACTGATTATTCAGTGTCATTTCATTCTAACCCACCCCAAGGGATTTATTAACAAGTACCTGAATTACCCTCCCCTTCTGGGGCAACAAATTGCTATAACAAATGTAAGAACAGAGTAAACACTATTCTCTCAGTTGCACTTCTAGCCTCCAACAACTTCTAACCTTTGTTGTATCACCCTGCAGTTGTCTGCTTTTCAGGTGGAAAATTAATTAATTTTTCCGTAACTTTGTGTATGTGTTCCTTTCTTTCCATCTTCTTTATTACTTTTCTCCTATCTTTTTTAATGTTACTGCCATGTTAGCAGGAACCATAGTTGGAGAGCAAGGCGGTGAGGGAACCAGCACTGCACACAAGACTCAATAACATCAACTGAGCATTCTTTATCATAATGGCACAGTCATAGGCTTGGGTTTGTAATTTCTAAGTAAAAATTTTGAAAAGGTGGCTACCTGCCTTCTTCAACACACTTCTGCATCTTTTGTAGGCATTATAACTCTTTTTACTCAAGGCAGTTTCAAACTTTTCAAATATGGAGCAGAACTCTTATAAAATGTACATGCAATATCCAAAGTTCAGAGGAGTACACAATGGCTCAGAAAGAAAAAACTGGTGTGTCTTTGCTTTGCCATAGCCTCTGATTCAGACTGGGACTTACCTACGTCATTTTCTAAGAGCCAGTACAAGTGTGCTCTCTCTGCAAAAACTGTGTGGGCTGAGTTGGTCCTGACTTTCACATGACATCAACAGCAAAACAGGATTAGCAGAGATGATAGACAGCAGTTTATTAAACCTTTGATGTTCAGTGATAAATTTACATGCACATTGCAGTTTCCCACATGAAAAAAGGGTCAGTCTTAACTGAAACTAATTCACAAGGTTTGGAACTAATTGGAATTCTTTTGGTTCGCTAAAGAAAAATTAAAACAGAAGAGGCATTGAGATTAATACCACTTTCATACTTAGAGGCAATTCCTTTAGGTTAAGGGATTCAAGAAAAGTTTATCCCTGTTTTACATGTACCATGACGTTCAAACTTAAAAATTAATTTCATGTTTTAGTATTCTACTTGTATTTCTGATATTCCTCAGAGTTATCTTCTCTATATTTAAAAGAAAAATCAAACTCATATGCTAACATATTTCAATATAGCAGTAGGGAAATGTTTGCATTCCTAAAATAATAGAGTGAGAGATTACAGATAAAACACTTGGTTTCTTTCAGGTTTGATGTTTCCTTGGCTGTCACCAACATTAAAAGAGGAATCTAGAGCACTCATGCAATAATCTGTGATTTATAGTCACTGCTTAATGGTGATTGAAAGACTCTGGATTTCTTCCATAGAATTCCATGAGCTCTAAGCTAAGGGCTTTCACAAATTGCTTTAATTAGATGCTTAAGGCCTGATTTTCTAAGGAATGTTCCATAATTGCCTGTACATTATGGTTATTCACTTTCCTATGTCTTTATTAGGGGAACTAGTTGTTCCCTCTATAAATGAAGTTCTCAGAAACAGAGATCGTGATTTCAAAAGCAAAAGCATTCCCAGAAGTTAATAGTCTTCAATTAGAAACAGTTGAGGGGACCACCTATTTCTAATTTTAGACTCCGATTTTGCTACGGGAGTTCTGCCACCTAAAGGTGCTTTCCCTCAAAGCGGGACACTGAAGATATTCTCTTCAACAATGACATTTTTTCAGCTAACAAACATTGCATGTAAACTTACATTTTTTAGCATTATTTTCTTTTAGGCAGACAAAGTTTTAATTTTTTTTGCAGGAACTTTTTTTTAATAACTTTATCAGAAATCAATTTTATAGATTTTATTCTCACTAGCTTATTTTCTATGTCATAGCTCTCACTGGTGTTCTTCAGGATTGTACTATTCAGCCTGCACGTAATGGCAGTGTAAATTTAATAAGACAATACTACAAGAATATCTGTAGATTCAGGTGAGAGAAGTGGAGAGATCCAGGACAACAGAGCATACTGGGTGAACTCTTTTTTTTTTTCTGCCACCGGCACTATGGACTAGCTTGAACTGAACTGGTTTGTTTCTAACAGTTTGCTCATACTCTGTTCTTAAGACAATTTTTAAGGACTGTAGAGTTTTGTAGTGCAGGTAATCATAATGGCATGATAAAGGAATTAGGAAGACTGAAGGCTTGTGTAGACTGTATACTTGACTACAAATCATCTGCTCAAAGCAAGGAGAGACAGAATATGTGAAGGAATATAGTTGTGTTTAAAATTTCATATGGGTACTTGAAAATTATACGAATATAGCGGAAATTATTACTGAATAATAGCGGCTATTCAGTTCTCTTCCATGTCTCCACGATCTATATTCTGCACTGCTATCACAAACTACACTATTCTAATGCTAAGCCTCCCCATATCTCTTCCATATTACTGCAAAGTGCTATACAGTACTCAACTGGATATCACTACCTACATATTTCCTCTTTGTAAATTATTAAACTGAAAAAATAAACATTAGTAAATTTACTAAGCTCTGTAGATTATTGTGCTTATCTTCTGGTACAGTTTTCAGCAGAGTAAATGTGAAAATAAACGGATACGCAGCAGCTGAGGTGCAGGCTGAGTAGTGACTTTGTTTTTCATATGCAAAGACATAACCTAGCAGCAAAGAATGGCTACATTTGGCTAATTCATGTGTGCAATAAATTGGTAGGAATATGTTCATGTTTTGTTTCTAGAATTAGACAAGCAGTTTTTAATCCTGATGTTCAAAATGAGAATTACACCTTTAGAACACTATAGTTCTGGTCCTGTGCTGAGTGCAGAAGCATAATTTTATAAGAAAATTTATTTATCCTGGAACTCATTACATATGCTGCATGCATTATGCTCTCTGTTTCTCATATCATGCCTTCATTAAACTTACATTATTTAAGTATTTCATGCTCATTATGCATCTTATACTGTCTCTTATTTCAATCTGCAAGCAGTGCAGCCTTGTTCAAACTATATTTGTATAGAAAATAACGAACTTCCAAATGTGATAAAGGATACAACTTCTTTCACTAAAGAGTGCAAATTTCATTTTATCTAGACATAAAATCATATAAAGTAAAGGTGTGGTTAACAAACATTCATAGAAATAGTAATTCTCAGCGGGTGGAGGAAGATCATCACCACAGAAGATGATTCCAGAATCCAAAAAATAAACTTAATATCTCATCTAAATCCTTGCTTAGCATTTCTGTAAAAAAAGACCCAGGTATTTGTTTTAAAAAATGTATGGATTTAAACTTCTTGTCTCAAGCGTAATTCAATGGTTCTAAAAATATGAAAAAGATCTCAACCTCTGGAAAATGATGGCATCCATATCCTGAAATGTCAGATCTCCTGAAGTAAGATATCTCAAACTAGAGAGAGCAAAAGTATCAGTCACTGCAGGCCCTTCTATACTGCTTTGTTCAGACATGGATGAGGATTGTACCAATGAAGGTGCCCAAGATAGAATGCTTAATTGTGACCAAGCTACCAGAGTCTCTAGAAAGCCCACGGCACACATCTACACTGAAATACTTGAGCTTTGCCTCATCCCACTAGAAAACATCCAAAACATTATTTACATTTTGCCACAGCTGTCTGTCAGTACACAAAAGCTTTCTTTCTGCAGAAAGAAGTTCAGAAAGGATTAAAGGTAAAAGAAGAGTGTGGACATGAACAGGACTAATAACTAAATGTTGGACTTTTTTGGATCACGTGATAAAAGCCATCTGCACACTCACAAAGGAACCCAGAGAGACAGTGGCCCATCACAGGAGTCACCAACTCATTAACAGCCCATCTCCACAAACCCCAAATCCCAGGGAGCCAAGGGGCACAATGGCAGTTGGAAACCCAGACTAAGGACTCCCAAGGAACAAAGAACTTCTCTGGGCTCTTCCCAGGGCTGTCACAGCAGAGCCACAGGCCTGTTGGGATCCAGGGCACTATCGTTTTGGTATTGCACAGGAATTTTGCAGGATGTTCAGGGGAAGAAGATGGAGAAAAGGGAGGGGTTTAGGTGATTGAGGGAGGAAAAAGTTTTGGAAAACAAAGGTAAGAGGATAAAAAGGGCTGGCCATGTGCGAACAGATCAGTACAGTGTCTTCTGTCTTATGAAACTCCTTTCTAAGTCTTTCATAGGTGGCGTGCTCTGTCTGCTTTAGGAACTGGGAAATCTCAGCCAGCTGTGTGTGCATAGTCTATACCCACAACTGGAGTGGGACTGCAGCCTCAGGAGCTTGTACGTGCAGGTGCAGAAGCCTTGACCCATCTTGCTGATGACCCTGGGATTGAGGGTGTGTGTGTGTGTTTGTTTTATAATAATTTAATAGCTGCATTGATTTGGAAAGTTATGTAATGACAAAAAAAATTAAAACATTCAGAAGTAATTTATGACTCCTGCACTGACCCAGGAGAGAGAAAAAGGATAATTTTTATAGGCAAGTAGTCTGCTGTGTTATATACTTAGCAGTACAATTTTTTTTTCCATTTCAAGATCAAGACAATTTTTGTAGTGTTTTAGACTTCAACCTTCTTTCATTTCTAAAAAGCCAGTTATCAAATTGATAATATCTTTTTCCACAGATGAAGAAAAATTAAGTCGTTAGAAGATAATACAATACATTAAAGAAATGAGAAATGAGATAAATGCTAGTAATTTCAGATAAGAAAATAGAAAAGATGTCACAAATTTACTTATGAAAACGTTTACTTAGAAGTAACTATGCAAGACTAGAAGAAAGGTGCAGGATGAATCTAGCATGATTGATCTTGTGCCTGGTACTTTGGCAGGGCAAACCTTTGATTAAAACTTCAGTTTGAGAAGTAATTTAAGGTTATGGACACAGAGAAATACTAACACATACTGCTAAACACACTGTTTCTTTAGGTCTATGATGTTTCAAATTTGACAACAAAAATCAGTACGTACTTTTTATTTTGATTGTAACCTGATTCTACAATTTGATTCCCATAAAATGGGAACAGCAATATCATCTCATGTCACAGAGTTTACAGTTAAAATAAATGCCTGAGTGCTAGTGAAACACTCAACTGTTACAAGCAAGTAAGTAAGCAAGCAAGCGAGTAATCTGAATCTCCACAAAGAAACATAGTCTGCTTTCTTCAAAAGGGGTTTGGCCAAATTTAGTGAATAAAGCTCTGAACCACTTTTAATGCTGAAATTTAAACAAATATGGAGTATTTGTGTACTGAATTGGATTTATTTTTAGGAAAACTAGAACTTCCCTGTAATTGAAATCTGCATCATAACATATGTGCAGCTCCACCAAAGTTGCATAAGAACCATAAAAGCTAAGCTTAAAATTCTCAGCTTTGTAACATTAACTTTTCTACTTCAATGTTTCTCAAACCCTCCGTTTAACTTCTGCCCTCCTCCATCCCAACAGAATTCTTTCATTCTATTGTACCCTACATGGATTCCACATCAGCACTTTTTCCTCTACTATACATGCTTTTTTTTTCTTCTCCACGGACACCCCCTTGTCGTGGGGGAGAAGCTTGTGTGCCCTTATGAGGTTGCAAGCTATGCTGGCGGTGGTTTGTGCCTCCAGTAGGGTCTCCCATGCTAGTCAGATCTCAACTGAAGGGTCAGACAAAGTGTGTCCATGGGCAGGATGGGCTTGAAGCCCCATGGCAACCATCCTAGGAGAAGGACAACTCTAACTCCAAACCCAGGCAATTGGAGCTCGCTTAGCCCTATAAGGCCATCCATCTATGAGAATTATACTCTAACTAAACCTACATCA
>VXBX01007080.1:442191-465866 GCA_013400415.1 Scytalopus superciliaris | reverse complement strand
GGGGTGTCCGTGGAGAAGACATTACTCCTAGGCACCCAACAAAATACGGAGGTGGAAAGTGTCATTTTTCCTGATGAAAGAAATCTTTTTTCTATATGAAATGTGTTCTGCAGAAGGAAATGATTTTGTAGGACACCAGACATAACTTGCAGATAAAATGGTAGGCTCCTTTTTATATATTTCTTGGTAGTTAGTGACTCACATTACTAGATACCTTAAATGAATAATCAACTTCAATGAAACAGAAATTTTGGCTAGCAATTAAGGTGGTGATTAATAAGCATATAGACAAATAAATATAACAATAAATTATTTACTCAAAAAGTGATTATTCAGCTAGTACTTTTATGCCTAATTTTTAAAAAATACTTTAGACTGAAATGATAAAAGAGCACTACTTATTTGTCTAAAGACACAAAGCAATTTTTCAGTTGTGGTTTGTCATTTCTATGCAGAACTTTTGACCACGAAGTTCTTCCAGAAACTCCAGGAAGATAGGAGAAATATCAGCATCACTGATGGTACAAAGCTGGAGCATACAGTTTAACTGGCATACTCAAAGTCACGCATGTATGGGAGACCTGGAAATTCAGTTTGGGCATATAGGTTTTCTACTGAGCTCAAGCCATAGACATCTCACTTTTCCCCACTTCTCTTCTTATGTTCTTTTATTAAGTAGGTAAATGCAGCTGTTCTGGGATGCCATTGCTAGTTCAAAAAATCATTTAGCAGTCATTAATTTTCTTTGATCATTTATCACCCTCTCAAGTTGGTGAAATGTGTGCATGGAATTAATATGTTTTTTACCCTTTTATCATCTTACATACCAGACAGAAGTGCATTTGGTTCTGAATGGGCTCTACAGGGGAAATAATACTATCTTTATCAAAGAAAAAGGTGATCATGTTCTACTTGGTACCTCAGGAAAAAATCTTTTCTGTAGAGCCAGTCTAGAATGTTTATTCTACAGGCATAACTACGAGGCAAAATCTGATTTAATCTATTATAGTTTCCTTTAATCTGTTTCTCACTTCTTTTATGTATGAATTCTCACCAATTTATGACTTTTGAATGCTTAACAAACTCTAGTGAATGCTTTATATATAGCATTTCCATTTTGTTGTGTTTTTTCATCTTTTTTTATTTTTCATGTTAATTTGATCTTAGTTTTAAGTATCTTTTTGTATTTTCTTGATTTTTAGAGAAGTTTTCAGACCTTCAGTCAAGGATGAGCAAAGGAGCTCTGCAGTGCAGGCAGCAGAGTTCCCAGCAGTGTGCTCTTAAGGGTCCTCCAGGTATTTCAGTTTATAAAATAATGTGATGGTACATTCCAGCAAATACATAGTTCATTCTAGTGGAAAACCTTGATGAATAAATCAATTTCCAATTTTTAACTTGCTCTATTAAAAAAGAGACTCATAGTCTCTTTCTATCCTGCAAAGATTTAATGCAGAAAATCTGTGGAAGGAAAAGGAAAAAGAGGTGGATTATCACTAACTGAAATGGTTAAGGGAAAGTCCTGTTACAATGCCCCAAAATTCTTTCTCCAAGAAAACAAGATTAGCACTGAAGACCTCTGTGCTATGCTGATAATTACATTAAGTAATAACAACATTAATGCAGGAAATGCTGTTAGACAAAGATTCAAAATAAAAAGAAAATTAAAAGAAGTTCATCTATGACAAAAGCAACCTCCAGAAATCACTTTTTTTTAAAGACAGAAGTGAAACAATTTAGCGAATCCCAGTTTTAAAGATAGGCAGTGTAAAACTAAAACTGCCTTTTTTTGTTTTTACTGATTTTTTTTCCTAGAATCCAACCCCAAAGTTACTGAAGAACCCAGTACACTGAAAAGAAGGAAACTATTCATTGCATGAAAAGAAACTTGTACAGTTTACCTTCAGTTCAGTTTAGTTTAGTTCAGAAGAAATAAAAATTTGCATGCATGAAGTTAATGGAAACGTTTTATTTTGCTTCTCCTCTGATACTAACAAATCTAACTGGTAAGACTCTTGCATGCTTGGGAACATCTCACACGGTAGGTTGCTATGATGAAAAAGCAACTTCAGAGATTTATATAAGAAAGAGATTACAGAACCTTAAAGTAACATTTGTGGGGAATCAACTGAGTAGATAGTGGTGAGACTTTCTCCTAGAAGGTGGCAGAAGATGAACATCTGTGGGGAAACCAATAGCACTGAAATATGTCTGTATAAAGTAGAAGAGCAGCTCTGATGGGGAAATGTAGAATGAGCATATGTCAGCTCCACATGGATATTAAACTTGGGATGACATTTTCCTTTAAAAAGAAAACCATATTTTAATATTTCCTCTTTTGCTGTGGACTGTTTGGAATAATGTGCAAATCATCCATCAGGCACCATTTAACATATCTAAGTACAAAAAGATGAATTTGGAATACTATCAAAGCACATATTGAATAAAGAGAACCATTCTGTTTCAGCAGCAACACAAGAGACCTGTTTTTCATTATGAATGTGAAGTGTTTAATTTAAACTGGTAATGGTTAACTAGGTCTAGCCTAGAGCTATGCAGATCTGGGGAAAACATCCATAAACAAAAACCCCTACATCGCCTTTCAATGTTTTCTTCTCTAAAGTCAAAGAGAGAGGAAAAAAAATATTTCTGGAAAATATGAAGATTGCTTATGTGAAATATCTTTTCCCCAAAACGTGCAGGGAAAGAAGGTAAAAAATTTTTAACATACTGAGAAGACTTAGTGTTACCTATATTTAAATATTTGTAAAACAGGAGCACCTTACAACAGAGTTTGGAATTAGAGGTCATCAGGGGAGCATACACAAAGCATTTATGAAAAAGGTATCTTAGATGTCTACGCTTTTCGGAGGTTTAGGTGCATGTGGTTAGCTTTGCACAGAGGAATCCCAGCCTCAGCATAACTCCATCTCTCATATTAAGTGAATTTGCCGTTATTTAAAGTGGGGTTTACATATTTTATTAATAAATTACACTATTAAAATACATTAATAATCCATAATAAGTTTATATTAATAAGCAAACAAATATGTTACTTCAATAAAAAATGACTAGTTTAGATTCCAGATATTGTGTACTCTTGGAAAATTAAACTAGCATATCTACAGTTCAAACAGAAGGCAGAAGTTCAAGATCTTTGCCTAAAGCATTTATACTTTCCAATGAAAGTAACTATTATCCAAGTCTTTCTGTTTTTGGCACACAGATTTCAAATGTTTTCTAGTCCAGTGTGAGAAAGAAGAAATTAGATTTTTAAGATAGTGAAAATAAATTTTACTGCCTAATCATTCCCTCTCCAGTAAAGTGATAAAATATATACTGATATAGTTTAATACACTAAAAGAAAGCAAATAGAGAAGAAAAAATATATAATTTCTAGCAACAGTTGTAGAAAAGTATAACAATTTTAGCAATAAGTTATTCAAGTGTAATACTGTGAGACTGTCTTAATAATGGACAATAAAAGTGAGCAGTACCCAAAATTAAATGGTATCCATTATTATAGTCTTGTAAAAGAACCTTCCCAGGGCTGAAAAGGTTTATTTTCACAACAATCTCTTAGGAATTCAGCAAAACTTCCTTGATAACAACTGGTGACTCTCCTTGTTTTCCTTTCACGCCTGTCATGGTTTGGTTAACAATAGATATTAACAAGGTAAATATATACTTATTTATTTCTCTTTCATGTCGCAGTTTGATCTGCTGGAAACCTAACTTACCAAACAATTTATACTAGCCTTTGTTGTTAATATGCTGGCAAAATACTGTGTCTCATACCAAAATGGACTCTGCTGGATTGCATGGAATCTTGGGAAGTCATATCTCCTGTCAGCCATAGCTAATATTTTTTCTCTTCCTGTTTCAAGTGTTTTTGGATGAGTAAATCAAATAATATTTAAGTCAGACTGTCCCAAGTCCAGTATCAACAAAAGACTAATGGATATCTTCACATTTATATGACTTTTTCAGATTTTTAATCAGCCCAAGTGATCATGCTGGAAAGAAATTACTTTGATTTATGGGACCAGAACTAAGAGTCAAGAAAAGATGAAAATGGACTTATGTAGTTTACCAGTCTCTTAAATGTGCTCCACATTAAAACGCTTTTAACAACAAGACTACTTGCTTATGTAAGGTGCAATTTTAAAATACTGTAACTATTATATTCTAAAGAAATATAAAAATAAGTATCTGAAAACTTATTTGCCCATATTCAGTTGTAAAAATTTCACAGATCCATAAAACTGAATGCTCATGCAGAACAGGGCAGGAAAAAAGGCAAAGGTTTTTCTTACACTTGATTCTTAATACTTGCTTAGATTTTGCTGTGGATTAATTAAAAATCTGTGAAAGTTGAGGAGTTGAAAAACTGAAATTTTAATACTGCAGTTTTTAAATAAAGTAATAAGTGAAATAATGCATGTTTAAGCTCATTCAATAATTTTTGTCCTGGAAAAAGTAAAATAATACAGTAGCAGCCAATAGATGTATTGGCTGAACAGTTAACATGATACAATTTAAATGCATCATCCTTGTACTTCCAGTAGATGGCAGGTATAGTACTTCAAACTTTTAAAAAGTCACCAAACTTTCCTTAACTTTTTAAAAAACTGAGATGTTGTTATATGGGAAATTTTGCTTATAATACAACTCTATCCATATACGTGGGTTTTTTATATTTAATATTGTGGAAGATATACAAAGATGAAAAGAAATGTTTAATACAAACATATTAAGTGCTGAAAACAAATTATAAGTTAATAAAAATAGAAAACACATACTGAACATCATGCACAGAGAACTGGAATACTCAGAATAATATTTGAAATAAAATAAAAGCCACAGCTGGAAATCTTAAAATAGGAACTTGAAATACTAAACCTTGTGCTTATTTCTCTTTTTCATAAATCTACCTCTTTTTAAAGCAATGGTTGCATCTTTTCCATAAAGGAACTTTCAATTTTCTGTTACGTGTCACTGAAGAATTAAGAACCATCATATGACAGTCAAGCATTTACAAATTCAGAGATTCGAGCAATAACATTGTTGATTAAAGAAAGATCCACTAACACAAGGAATGATGACTTTTTGTTGTACTGCAAGACTCAGCAGTAAAATCCTACTTGCAGCAGAGGAGTCTCCCTCTCTTAGAGTACAGTATAGCTAATATTCAGCTACAGATTAGGGACAAAACCTTTATTTTTTCCCCATTGTTCAGTATGTGACTCCATGCCTTGTTCACTGCACGCTGATACAACTTCAGACCACTCTGTCTACCTTATTAATTCCTGTAAGTGCTTTTTTTTTTGTGCTGTTCAGTTTAATGGTGCCATGAATGCCACTTTTTCTTGACCAAGTTTTGGCTAGTTGACTTTCTGCTATCATGCCTGTTTCAAAAAGGGAGAAACAGAGATGCTTTGAAATTAAGATCAAAAGTATTTGCAGTCTGATGTTTTTGGGTAGTAGTGGTGGTATGTGTTAAGCATTATAGTGGTACAAATATGTGAAAAAGAGTTTTCGTTAATTTCTATTTCAGTCATGAGTGCAAGCTAAATGCAAAATAAGATAACTGCACACCTAGAGAGAATTAGACTGATGGTTTAAAGGAAAAGACTAATATCACACAAAAATAGCATCTGTTTTCTAGGTGTTTTCCCCAGTTGTCCACTGTTAGGCACACAGCATCAAAAGAAGGGGTGGAGTAATCCCACCAGCATGTTTACTGTTCTTGGTTTCTCAACTCAAACTCACTATATGAATATTAATTATTCTGCCTATTTCCTGTCTTGGAGCTCATGTTGTCCAACCACTTTTCATTAAATTCCAGAATTAAATTCCAGATATATTATCTTTGTACTTAATTAACTGTTCTGTTTTCTAATCAATATTGATATTCATCACTTTTCTGTTTTATTTTCTTTTCATCCAACCTTCTCCCTGGCTTCTTATGTCCATCTATCTGCCAGACTACTTCTCTTCATCTTTCACATTCCAAGTCAGGCCAAATCATCCTCTGTAGTTTTTATTCCTCCTCCAACATTTCCTGAAAACAATATACCAGTATCTTGTTTCAATCTTCCTGTGTAATCAATTTTGATTTTGGTTTTGGTTTTGTTTAAATCACCCATCTTCAATGTTTCACAGTGTAGACACCTGGGTGTCTTCTTCTGCCTTCCCTATTCCTCCTGGCCTCAGGAGCTGAAAGTCCCTTCACTCCATTACTAAGATGTCAGACTGCAATGAGAAGCTTTCCTTCTTTCTGCTGTCTGGAAATCACAAAACAAGGTATTACACCACATCATGAAAGAAATCAGTAACAGATGATCATGAACACACCAGTATTAGTCCAGAGCCGAATATTGACTCTCCTTAAATGGAGAAGCTCATGCAAGGAAACCTGACTTCTGTCACATTCTCTAAAGTTTGTCTGCTCACTCCCATCATGAAGATGGCAAAAGTCCGATTTTGTCAGTAATAAGAGGTGTGAAAGATGCAAGCAACAATGGAACCAACATTGAACATTGTGAAACATCTGCTGAGCATGTACAAAGTGAAGTTCCCTAAAATCCTGTCACTTGAATAATTTTGCTGTTTAAAGGAAACAGGAAGACTTCCATATGAATAAAATGCTGCTGAATCTCCTTTTCTGATTATAAATATGTGAGTTGCAAAGTTTTACAAGAAAAAGTGTAGGAAACTTTTTTCCTCAGCTTGATTCTTGGAAACTGTGCAATTAGTCTTGGCTGAATTAAAAAATAAAACAAAATAAATTCTCATGCAGGTGCCAAACATGAAAGATTTCAGTGAAAGCAATAAACTAAATCAAGATGTATGCCACAGGTAATAGTTTTTATTAGAAACTAGAAAACTTTAACAACAGGTGATGATACCAGGTCTGCATTTACTATATGTTCATAGAAAGCACGAGGTAACAATAACCTTACAGAAAAAAAACACTTCTCATAACTTTCACAGTGTTTCATCTGCATTCTGCCCATTTCTGACTTCAGCCATTGCACTGGCCATAATTTGGATCATGAGAGTTGGCTTGATTTGAGTAGAAGAGCAATTTCTAATGACAATTATGTCTTTAATGTAACCTTATTTATTTATGAAAAAAGTACAAAAATGTATCTTTTGTACTTACGAGATACTATCTTTGTCTGTGCTGTCATGCCACATTATTAATCAGAACAAAAAGCTGCTTCCAAGCTTTTGTTGGTTTTTTTTTTTTTGAGGATCATGTTCCCAGCATTTCTTTGGAATTCCATAACATTTCATTTTTTGGGATACCTTTTGCCCTCTCACTACACAGACGTAACACACAATACAATCTTTTAGTTAATCCACCTTCAGATACAGTTTTTTTAAAAAAAACATCAAGAGGTTTCCTCTATAAATACAACACCAATTACACATCAGCCTCAACTGTTTAAGTCCTCAGACAGTGTCCACTTCTAAGAACTGTGAAACTAATACTAGCTTTTTTTAAGTGGAACTTCTTTAGATTAAAAAATTGAGTTTGCACATATCTTTTAAAATTCTAGTTAATCAGTTTTTATTTAAATGGTTTACTGCATATACATGTTACTTATGTACAGGCTATGCAAAATTACAAGATTACACCATTCAAATATGAAAAGGACAATTATATTTGTGGATAATAAAGATGCTCAATGCTGCTGCTGCTGAAAGGACATGTTTTTTCATTAGAATTGAGTAGCACTACTAACCTCATCCATCTTCCATATTTTTGGCTGCTTGATTTTACTCAGGAGAAATAATTTTTCCCTGAGAATACAGGAAAAAAAGGTAAGCAATAAAAGAACAAAAGACTGCAGGAAGTAGGCCAAAACAAACAACGTTCACTTCTTAATAATATTGCGAGACTTTGTCAGCCTAATTCAGTCCAGAGTCTTGAATCTATTCCCTGTGAACATATTACTGTTAAAAAAAGATAGAATGGAGCTTTAACATGGCACTCAGTAGTCAGTTTATTTTACAAGTGTTGAAGGCTAGTTGAGAAAGTGGAAAATTTTTGAAGATCTTGTCACATGCTCTAAATATGTCAAACAGATCTAGAACTAAAGCTCTGAATGTGTATTTAGGGATAACACTATACAACAATAACTTTTTTTACACTCCTCTTGCAGCATGGTAGCAGTGAATGTATCCTTATTGCTCTTCCTTTGTTTGATTATCAACTGCAAAGTATTCCTGAGGAATCAATTTGCATCATGGTTTTATTCTTTTTCTCATTACCATCCAGCAGGAGCACAACATATAAAATTGCAAGATTCTCCTATAATGCAAATCTTCATTATGTCACCAGTATATAAAGCAGTAAGCCCCACAGAAGTTGTGCAGTAAGACATGACAAAGACTAATACAAAAGAGAACAGGAATATCTGAATTCAAATTAATTTATGGAATATCCTGTGTACTTCAATGAAAATATCCCGCTATGTAAATTTTCAGTACATATTATCAGATGATAAAATTCCTGAAAAATGAAAAAAACTGCCCCAACATTGAAAAACCCCCCAGAAATTACCTTGTTTGTGTAGTTTCAATAAACTGCATTGGAAACTCTTCAGCGTTACTAGCAGTCTAGGGAAAACAACCCCAACCAACCTCCCAAAAAGCAGATCCAAAGCCAAACCCCAAATCTCCCACAAATCATAGTTGTCAGTGTTTTGAGTCATTTTACTGAAAAGCTGCAGAAACAGTTGCACTACCTTCTTTTCCCTAGCTTATTCAGTTCAGTCTTTTGTCACCTGTTGTGTCAGCAGAGGATAATAAAAACTAATTTTTTTTTCCTTTCAAACAAGATCTGCTTTAACTGAAATGCTCCAACCCCCAACACACTTGCAGTGGAAATGGGCCTGCCCTAATCACTTTTCCTCCTTGTTCAGCGACAAATGCAGCAGAGAATATCACCACCTCTAGTGGCTCTACCCAGCCAGAGCTCTAAAGCAGCCCAGAGCTTCTTGTTTACATGTAGATGTCAAAAAAAAGTTTCCTGTTCTCGAGTGGTTTAGGCCAAAGTCTAATCATGAACACATGCATGGAAGTGGTAGCCATCAGTCTTAGGATATTAGGTCATTGAATTATAGGGAAAAAAACCTTGAAGTAGACATTTACTGGAATTTTCAAAATCATTATTTGAAAAACAGCAGCTAGCTCTCTCTGAAACTGGGAGTGTGATCAGACTAACAAGACCATTTTGAAAACACTATAAAAACTTTTTACAAAGCATGAATGCTGGCACAAATTCCCCAAACAATAATAGCAGAATACAGGACTGGAGAACATGTTTATTCAGTGTCCCTGTATAGACAATGAAGAGAGACAAGAAACCCCAGAGGGTGAGTCAGTTCATAAAATACAGAGGTACCTCTCTCTCACCACTGACAATCTAAGGCACTTCAAATAACTCACGTATAAGAACCTTTGCTAAGTGCATTGAGAAACATGGTATTCATATGAACTGACATACAATGGATCTCTAGTTTGATTAGTTCAAAGAATTCAGGGGGAAGGATATAAGTAATTCTGTATTAGTGTGGACGAGATACAGGATTTGGGATAACTTTTCAATAGCACTGGAACAGACAAGGAGCACTGGAACAAAAAATCAAAGACAAACTAGCTTAATGTGCATGGACTTTAATATCTGGGATCTTATTAATTCCATTGCTCAATCAAAACAGAGTAGGATAATGAGAAATAAAACCAAATCTTGAAACACCTTTTCCCCCCCTACTGCCTTCTCCTCAGGTTTAACTTTACTTCTGAGTCCTCTACCTCCTTCCCATCAAGTGGATGGGCAATGGAGGTTGCATCACATGTTGCATCGCTGTTCCTCCTTCTCAGGAGGAGGACTCTTTACACTCTTCCCTTGCTACAAGGTGGGATCCTTCCCATGGGCTGCAATTCTGCACAAGCTCCTCGTGCCACCAGGCCACTGGTCCTGCCAGGAGTGTGCTCCAGTGTGGGTTTCCCAGGGGGTCACAGCCTCCTTTGGGCACACGCACCTGCTTCAACATGGAGTCCTCTACAGGCTGTAGGTGGATTTCTGCTCCACCATGGACCCGCATGGGCTGCAAGGACACAGCCTGCCTTGCCATGGTCTGCACTATGATCTGCCCAGGAGTCTCTGCTCCAGCACTTCAAGCCCTTCTTCCCTCTTCTTCTTCACTGATCCTGGTGTCTGCAGAATTGTTCCTTTCACATAGTCTCACTCCTCTCTTCTGACTTCTGCTGGCAATGTGCAGGTTTTCTCCCACCTTCTTAACTATATGACCCGAGAGGGGCTGCCACCATTGCTGACAGGCTCAGTCTTGGCCAGTGCCTTATCACATCACCATGGACCCATTACTGTTGTGTTACATTGTTACATTGGCTTAACTCTCTCTTCAGTACTGAGTAACAGTACCCTAACTTAGGGAAGTGATCCAGGTAAGAAGGCTTGGAGTAAAAGAAAGAGAAAATAATAGTTTTAATTTTGAACTAATTGCTTGCAAAATAAATAAATAAAACTATTTTTCCTCTTACATTAAAGTTCAATAAATTGTCTGTAGGTCATCATACTCTGAAATAAACCTGGAATTTGCAGGTTTTGCACATAAATTAATCTATTAAAATTTGCACATAAATTTATCTATAAAATTTGTCTTCACCTCATTGTAATTTAATTTTCAAATTATCCACTACAGTTACATCCAGTTGCCATGCCTTGGCTTACATTAAGGAAATTCTTGTTGTGAAGCATGCTAACAAATTTTCCTGTGTCTATTACAGAGTCTCAAGCATCAGAGACTGGGATGTGACAGTTGAATATTTTTACTACAATGATTTGTCAGTCCACATGTTTCAATGCTGATTTTTTTATTATGTTTCAGAACTGGCCCACATCACAATTCATACCTTCTGCTTTGGTGAGGGTGTAGTCAGAAAGAATTAAAAATGTCCCTGCTCTGTTAGCTAAGAACTGTATATAATAGAGATGAATGTTGCAAAACAGATGATTGACTTGCCTTCATTATCATGTCTTCTTATTTCTAAGCACCATTTCCCCCATGGCAGAAAAATATCAGTATTATGGAGATTTTTGATGCAAAGCAACGCATGTACTAAACTTTGATCAGGAAACATGGTGGATCTTCCTTTTATTCTTTATATCTGATATTTAATTCACTACAAATGAACTGGTGTATTTACAGGAGAACAAATTGGCAGACAAGTGCTACCCTGAGTAGGCTGTTCTTTGCAACTTGTATATTTGAATTAGAAAGGCCAACTGCATCCAGAAAGAATGTTTAGAACTTTTGAAATTTTTAATATCAAAAGTAAAAGTGTACAATGTACATAAATACCAGAATCTTATATGAGAAGAATCATGTTAGTAATGAAAGCTGCTGTTTTCCTATGTAGAATATTTACAAGATCTCAAAAAAACTATGAAATTATTCTTTTTCTTTTTTTTTCCCCCAAGCTTTTTGTCTGTGGAAATGACTTTAAGTAGACTACAGTTAAATCCAATCTATTCTTCAACCAAGGTTACCTAATTCTTTTCAAACTACTTTCTGAACTTCTGTTCATCATGAACAGACATTAAAATTTGCTATCCAGACTTCTTGCTTAAGTGTGATATCTAAGAAAGACCCTGATTGGATTGATTTATTTTAAGTTATAGTACATGCACATGTGACTGTGATTGTTGAAGTTTACTGATTTTCTGTGAATATTTTTGTAATTAAAATACATAGTACTGTGGAAAAAGAACAGAATATGCATGCGTATGAATGAACATTTGTTCATTTAAGGTTTAAAATATACTTCAGAAATATTTTTGAAATCCCTTTCTAATATTTATGTAGAGATCTCAATGTTTTAATAAAATGTAGTAAAAAGAAAATAGAATGTAGTAAAAAGAAAATATCATTCTATAGACCCAGCTAAAACTTTGAAAATACATTTTCAAAATGGTAGTAAAACCCTGTGTCTCTTCTGAAAATAACAATCTGTTGAACAATGTTCATGAATATCATGTGATTCCTATCCCTCCAAACATTTGTTATTGTATTCCTAAAAGGAATAAGGGAAGTGGTCTCAGAGCTTTGCAATGAAACACTTCTGTGACAACAGCTGAACTTTTTCCCAGGCTGAATAAACTTTTGACGAAGAGTTCTGGCGGAAATGTTTAACATCTATCTTCATGAACAGTATACAGGATAAATAATCCAAGTGATATTATTACAAGAAGCACTTTGTGAACATTAACTTGAGAATTCAGAGCTTAATCCAGTTTCTTACCATATATTCAACATAAAGACTTAATTTAATCTAGTGTTATAGATGAAAATTTAAATATGCCAGACTCAGGAAATACAAAATGGACGTTCTCACAGCCATTGGCATTGAGCCCCTTTGCAGAGACATTGAATTTTATTGGATCAATGCTGTAAGGATATGCTGCTGTGGCTACAATGCAGTTAAGTGACAAGTGCTGTGAAAAACATAAAATTCAATTTCCTGGCTTCTGCACATTGTTCATATCCTCTTGAATTAACATAAATATTTGTAATGAATATAATATTTGGCATTCCTCGCTGAATTGTTTTGGCTTTTGGAAAAACAGATGATTTTTCACTGGAAAGCACCTATATAATCCACCAACTACTGACTCAATTTAATGAAGTGCTGTATAGTAAATGTACTTCAAATCTTTATATTAATAGCTGATATGTTCAGTTCCTGGTTTGCATGCTTTGTCTATTGCAAAATGCCTAAAAAGGTAATGTATTCTAAGGTTTAACTGAAACCCCTGGGGAGGTGGGATTGATTGAAATGAGAAAAAAATGTTTTCTGACAATTTGCTACTTTCTTTTCTCATCACAGTCCCCAGAGCTTCCAGTAGAGCTTTGTACCTGTATTTGTGTTTGCTTCCTTTGAGATACCACGTGCTGGCTGAGGACTCACATAATTTATGAAACTTAATTGAATATATTTAACTATTGTGGTGAATACAGAGAAGGGAGCTTATGATAAGGAACAGCTGCAAGGGTCTACAATGCACAAAGATCAGTCACCCTGATATTAAAGATGTGAGTCACTGGAGTGCTGAAAATATAATTAACTGTTTCCTAGACCGCATCACCTGAGATTAGGTCAAAGTAATACAGACCAGCTGTTCCATGATCCCCTGACCCCAAATGTCATTGCTGCAATTAATATGGACCAGCCAAACAGGACCACCTAGGATCTTAATGAATCAACCTTTAGACAAATACCTGCTCTTTACTATATCTATGAGGACTTTAACATCTCAGTGTCTTAAAGAAAGGAGATATAGTTACCTAAAACTGTTATTTTCATCAAATTTCCTAAAATAAATCAGATTTATTAAAAAGGCCCCAACTTGTAACACACTATGTAGACATTTATAAAGAGCTTTCTGCATGCTGTGTGCTCAAGTCTGAGTGGAAAGAAGCAGTCAAAGGTTTACACCAACACGCATGTATGCACAGCCTCCTCAGCAGAGGAGAACATTTTCTTTCTTTCTAGGCAGGAGGCAAGTGGGGGGCAAGTGGTTATTGAGCTAATTTGATATCAGTGATACCTACATTCAATTCCCTGCTCTATTACAGAACAATGTGGTCCATAATTTATGAGAAATTGCCTTAGCTGTAAAGTGCACTGGTATGAAGTTCAGCTTTAAATAAATTAATTTGTGTCCCTGTAGCCGGCTAACTGCAAAAGTATAAATCTTACATACATATTATGTTTAAAGCAAGACTGCTTTCTTTTTTTTCCCAGAGTATCATGAGTTAAAGATATGCTTAATTTCCTGGCACTCAATATGGAAATAATAGTCTTGCTCTGCTTTGCAAAGCTGCTGTAAAAAATATACTTCAAAAACAGTGGTGTATTCAGATGGCATGGGATGAACACTTAGAATTGTAAAGAATTCTAAAATACATTCCTACTCTAATATCTGCAAGATAGCCAATGAAGTCCATGGATTTGTTCCCTTAGAAAAAGTTTGCCTTCAGAGTACGTATGTACAAAGGGAAAGGATATTTTTTCTTACTTTTAGAAAGCCTAAAAGTGACTCTTTACCCTGACCCATAACTATTATATGATATATGGTGATGTCAAAGGGACAACCAGTATTTACATGAAGTGTGTAGCATATAGGCAGGATTAAATCACAAAGATATGTCAGTTGTCCACATCACAGAAAAGCTTGAATCCCTATATTCAGACTGATCTACTTACTTCTGAAAGCAAAATCCTTTTCCAGTTGTACTTCAGTGGTTTCTGAATTAAACCTAAATAGGAAGTGGGTTTTCTTTAGAAGTTTTGGAGCAGCTTCCTGAAACTGTCTTGTGTGTTGTTTTCAGAATGCATGAAAACTAACCATAACATCACAAAGGTTATGGAAGACTCTTAGTCCTGATCAGTAATACAGGAAAAAGCTAATTACTTCTTTGTGCTGTGGGCTGCAAAATTTGTTATAGTTCACTTATTGAAACAAATATTTTTAACAAATAGCATTTTCTTTTGCCACTTCAACTGACCCCTGTGGTGTACCATAGCAGCATTTCTCTGCCAGTAGAGGACTCCATCATTAAATTTTTGGTATTAGGGATATATATTTTCAGACATACATTTGTTGATTCAGGCACATTATCAGTTTTAAACTGTTGTTTTGTTTTGGTGGGTTTTTTGTTTGTTTTGGGGTTTTTGTTTGTTTTTTCATTTTTAAGTGACTAAGAATTTTTTTTAAACCGATGTTCAGAATCAGGTTAAAAAATGAACACAAATTTGAGATCATAGAGCAAAATATTTATCAATATTTTCTTTACCTCCCAATATCTTACTACACAGCTATGCTGAAACCATCACAATATAGGGACACTGGTGCCACCCTGAAGACCAGATTTTCTGATTGTCCATAGATATTGACACACCAAGTTCCAGCTCCTACAGCTTACAGAAAGGAAACTTCCTGACTCAGGGGACACCCACTAAAAGAAGGAGTACAGCATCTTGTATCAGGAGCTAAAGCTTTGTCATTAATCTTTCTCTATATACGTACCCTGCTACCCTGAAGAATCTCACCAAAGAAGACTTATTCTTTGCCTTATTGGCTAAGCCTCCAGGTGAAGACTGGAGTTTCTTGGGTAACTGTTGCACCAGAGGACAATACAGAGCAAATTTCCCCTTGGGGATAAACACCAAACTCAAAAAGGTACTTTGGATTTTCATTCATTCTAGGTAGAAGAAATAGATTCCACATAGGTTTACATTTAAGGGCGAGTACCTATCTCAAAACCAAATGAACACATGGCAGTCCATGCAGGCAATGGCATCTCTGTAGCTTAGAACATATTTTATATCCTAGCAATGGCCAGTCTTATTCTGCTTTGCTCTCTGTCCAGTGCAGGCCACTAATGAACACCAGAGGGTTGAGGGACATGACAATACCAGGTACATTGTGCATGCCACTTGTCAGCAATGCATGCTGCAGCTGGTCAATGACTTCTCAGAATCTGATGATAATGGTGGCTACTCCAGCACTATCTCTGTCTGGAAAAGGCATAGCCATATTAAAATACTTCTTGATACATAAATTGTCCTTTCTTTTGGTGACAACTAAATAGCACCTCTCAGAATCTTAAATTCGGGTTAAGTTCTTTACTCTGTCTCAGTTTAAGATTGCATGAAAAATTGTCTAGGCTCTTTTTATACTTCTTTCTCTAGGACGTGTGATCCTTAAAGGATTTTCAAGTCTACAGCTGGATTTTTGTGATCACAAAGAATACAGTGAAGCTTCTTGTTAGTCTTGTTACTTATGCAAAATCAATTAGAGGACTGGGTTCTATACTTGGAATATTAAAAAACCATCTAAAAACATGAAAAGTAGGTTTTAGGTGTTTAGAAAAATATGCACATCCAAAAGCTTCATACTCACAAAAAAAAGACAACCAAATTTTCTTCTAGTTCAGGAGTTAGCAGAAAATTGTTGATAAGTTCTTGAGAAATGAGAAACAAATCTGCCTCCAGACTTCTGGAAGAGAGATTCCAGAGACAAATATCTTGTCTTTACAACACAGACCCACGCTAGCCTGATGCTTTCTTGTTGAACCCAATAATGTGTAGTACCAAATATGCAACTTTTAGAAAATCATCTGCTTGTGTTTGGAAGATATCTGCATATGAATTTGCAAGGGGAAAGATGAAAAAATATGTCTTGTTTCTCTGTTTGATTTCCACATGCATTTTTTAAAGTTTTATCTTCTTTATTTTTTCTTTAAGAAACCCCTTTATTCTTGATAATACATAGCATGACCAAGATCAGATTGGTTTTGTTTATTTTATATTTATTTTCTCCTGTTTATCTATACTTCTAATTTCACAGTGTTACATTCTTTTATATCACTGAAAGACATTATTCTAATCAAGTTATTTTTAAGACTCCTCATATGCTTCATCATGTCAAGATCCATTACATTTAAGCATAATCAAACACAGTTAATCTGTTTGAAATGTCTCCCTACTCTATCTTACAATTTCCTTGTTTATATAACCCAGGGTGTCATTGCTGCAGCATTGTGTAGGGCTTCATGGTGAGATGTTTGTCTACTATGATGGGGAAAAAATACACTTTTTTCTCCCTGTGATTAAGCCTAAATTGTGGTTTAAATAAAAGGACTTTTTCTTTTATTACTTGAAGAAATATTCATCAACTAAGCCTTTTTTATGTATAGTTTTTTTCTTTTTTTTATTTTGGAGCAAGACACAGGAAGGAGTAAGACACAGGAACATAAGTTTTGTTTCCTGTGTGTATTTAGTTCTATAAGGTTATCCTAAATAAACATATGATCAACTGGTGCAAGAGTGACCTTTCATTAAATTGTTTACAAGGCTTGTATGGAACAACTTATAGTGTTCCTATAGTATGTACTGTGTTTATCAGTCTTCGTTGAAAATTAAAATTAAATGAAATTTTTCTTAATTTGAACTCCAAACTGAAAAGCCATGATAAGGTGAGTTAAGATTTCAAAACAGAGACTGGAAATGAAAGTAAAATATAGTTCTAATTATCTTAAAACACAGCCTGCTGAACTGTTTAGGTCCAAATTTTAAATCCAAACACTTTCAAGAAACTATGATGTGCAACTGTACTCCTTGCAATAAATTCCTTTCCTGTGAATCTTCTTTCTTTCCACTTTTACCTTCCTCTCTTCTGCAGGTTTCTTGTGATCCCCTGCATCATTCCATTACTTCATCCACTTCCCTCCTGCGTAAAATACTAGGTTCCCTCATCTTCCCTCTGGCTTTTCAGTGTCATGCAGTGAAACCAAAGCAGCAGCAGCAACTGACATCAATAAACATTAAAAGATCAATGATAATTTAGGTAAGAAATCCATTCCTGTTCCTATAGGCAGTCTCTCTTAACTTAAATCATTACAAGTAAGGAAACTCACACAAAAGAATACAGAAGCAGTGCTTATTAATTGTCTTATATCATTGTCTCAACAATCTCACCTAAGTTTTACCTGGATCTGTGTGTGGTCTTAGTATTCATGCAGCAGTCATTAAATAATTAGGTTAACCACAATTTAATTTATTCAAATTATACTGTACAACAAATTTTGTGGATAAAAATATTAAACCACATAAAAGGACAGTAAAACTAGTGATAGTGGGACTAATTAATCTGACAAGCTGAGTTAGCATCTTTTTAGATATCAGAGAAGAAAAGTAGTAATAATTTCAGAAATATCTAGCACCTTGATAAATTTTAGCTCAATTTAAAAATTGCCTGTAAACCTGTGTCCTTTCCATACTATCAGATATTGCATAGCTCACAAATAAGTCTCTGTCATCCTTACTCTTGGCCACTGTGCTTGTTCTGTACTTTGACTCCATAAGCTTTAGAAACAAGCGTTGATGGATAGTTAACAGAGTCCTTAGGATGTATCTGCTCACAGAAATACTATGACACCCATTCCTACAGGTCAAAATCATGCATAAATCACAACACACATATTTGATTCTTTAATTCCCATGACCTGGATTATATTTTGTACTGCTGAAGAATTTCAGTTGAAATGACATGGAGGCCTGGACAGCAGCCACAAAAATTAGCATTAAGTAACAATATAACCCACTCTTGATGTGTAAAAAGCTTGTAAATCGGTTATGCTTGTATGTATTAATAAGTGAACAGTACTTCAAGAAATTTGCTGTAATAAAAAAAAGTAACTAAAATACAATATAACTGACTTTTAATAGCACACATATTTTTCTAAGGGAATTATCAATCTAGTTTCAAGAAAATTACAAAAATACAGCAAGCACACTAGCTGCTTGTTGAAAATTATCCACACCTGAATAGGGAAAATCATGCAATAATTTCTAAAGAGGAAATAAACACTATATACTGTTAAAAAGTACAGTTCTGGAACCCAGAGATTTCAGGTCACTGCAGCCCAGAATTCTGTAGAATTGTATAACAGTGACATTCAGAAGACTGTTTAGTGAAATGCTAGTAAGCAATAAAAAAATGTCCTTCACACAGGCTACCCTATTCAGAAATCACCTAAGTAGCATTAAGAAATTACTGAATAAACCTGTGCTTTGTCTTCCTTTAGGCACAATGGGAACACTTTTAGCATTCCCAGAATCAGAAACATCTCTCAGCAATTTTAAGCAGCAATGACTGTCTTGTTCCAGACGTACTGTGCTCCTAAGAACCAGAGCGCCAGTGAGGACAATTTGCACAAATATGCACAAACAATGCCAAGATACTCATGCTTATCTGAATGCATCAGTTATTCTATCATCAAGCCATAACAAACATCCTCAAAGCATACTTTGAGATAAGCAGAGGCTGTCCTATCCCAGAATTTTTCAAGTATAGTGAGATCAGTTTGGAACACAGTGAATAAAGAAAACAAAAAACCTCTTCTCTCCCAAAGCAGCACACCTTTTGCTCAAAGAAACAGAGTATGAAGTTATTTGACATAAAAAAGCTTTAATCCTACAATATTTCAGATTCTATTTTAATGTTATCTACCTTGTATGTCCATGATCAATTTGCCCAGACACAGACTTCCATAGGCAGAAAACAGTTTTGTGAGCCTAAACCAGATTTTAACTTCTATTCCCAAGATATTATAAACATAAAACCCCCATTTTTTTTAATGATCCATTTATGAAAAATATACTGTCTCAAAATTTTAAACTTGAATTTTGAATTTTTAAGCTTAATGTTTTGTCCTAATTACCTATAACATTTAGCAGAAAGTCATGGAAGATAATACTCTCTTCCTTTTAGAAATGTTGAAGCAATTTCAGTAATTGGAAACATTAAAAAAATCCAGATAGTAAAAACCAAACAACAAACAAAATAATTTGGGAAATTTACTGACAGTATTCACAACAACCAGTTAGATCTTGAAATGTTATAATTTTCTCATGGACATAAGTAGCTCATCAGAAAATCCTTAATCAGATGTACAGATAACACCTGCTTCTTCTCTCCAAATAAATACCCAGGAACTTACCTGTGAAACTATACAGTCACTATTTCAGATGTCAGCTTCACTTTATCTACCAGTTCAGTCCTAACACAATACCAATCTCAGATTCAGGGACACTGCATTTCCAGCTCTAGTGTCCTTTTACTTTCCATCACAGCCTACATGTGTTCCCAAATTTAATTTCACTGTATTTACCAGTCAGTTTTTCCCTTTCTTCCTTGGTTGATTTTTTTTCAATGCTCTGCTTTTGTTTCAGGAGAGAGATTATGGGACCATGCAGTGCACTTTAAACATCATTTCAGCATCTGAAAACAGCAAAAAGAAAAAATGCTTTCACTTGTGTAGACCTGTCTTTAACAAAGCTTGTTTGGCTGTTTAGTAAGAATGCAAACACCACAGTCTATATTCAACTGTAGAAACAGGATAAGTTCACATACTCACATATAGATTTGGCTGAACATTCAATGTTAAAATCTATGTCTATATAAAGAATATGTAAAAGACATCTAGAAATGAGATCTACTCCTTGTAAAATTTGAGGTTCCACCTCAAGCACAGAGGTGTGAGTGTAGTTCAGGAATGTGTAAGATGAAGGAAACAGGAAAATTTTAGTGTCAGAGTGCATAAATGGGTACTGGCCTGACTCAGCAAAAAAAAAAGTGTCTTTGCCTACTTACATTTGATGTGTTGTTGCAGATTGAGGAGGTAAATTTTCAAGGATGAAAAGCTGTTGTTATCTTCAGTAGTGGCTTGGAAAGTCCCTCTTCCAGAAGCTCCTGCTCTTCATGGAACGGCTTATGGAGTTCAGGAAAGGTGAACATGTGGAAGTGACCTAAGGGACGAAGAGCTTATGCCAACTCACTTTCTTCCTGGACAGATGATGCTTTCCCTCCAAGATAGAAAAGACACATTTCTTTCAAGGGAGAAGGAAAAACTACTATCTTTACGTCTTTGAATTCATGTGCACTGCCACAGATAAAAAAATCTGCCTAATCTTTTCTGGACCCCATTAGGAACATAACAAACAGCTTAAGGCAGATGTCTTCCACTCTGACCTTCGGAAACCAAAGAAGTTACCACAGTGCTGAGCCCAAAAACCTTGTGAGTAAACACTCAGTCTAAATTTGCAAATATAAAAAACGTTACCTGTCACTTTCTTGGCATATTCATGCTAAGGACTACTCATTTCCACAGTTAAAATCTGAGACTTATTTTTAGGCTTGCTTTCTATCCTGTTTGTGATGACTGAATCTTCTTTTTATTTGCTTTTGTTCTGTTCTTTTCTCCTTGCCAAGATACTCTATACTATTGAACATACTGCCAAGCAACCTATTTTTCAAAATATTGATGACAGAACTAGATATGGTATTCCACTATCTGCCTCACAAACCCAGTAGTGAACATATCCTTGTAATCACCTGTGTTCTACTCTCTTTGTAAACATAAAGGAACCAAGCACTAGGCCAAAAACTTTAACCTAAGAGCTTACATCATCTGTGTCAAAGAAACTGCCTTATAGAATATTCTCCATTCCTTAGGCATATCCTGCATTATTCTTTGCTGGGTGTTGGAATTTTTTTTTAATTTTTTTTTAAATTAAAACACATGGACCATGAAATTGCTTGTTTTGAAAAGCAGAAAGATAAACAGACAATTGGCTAGAGAAAAGCAGAAAGCAATAAAAATGTTATGCAGGGGATGGATGCCAATGGATAGAACAGAATTCCATCTATACAATGCAGTAAGCTGAAAGAATAGAAGATAACAGTTTCAGAAATGCATCTAAGTGAAGGGTGAAGTATACAATGCATGAGAACATACGCTATTCACCCTTCATACTGTAGCAATACAGAGCAATTAAAAGTAACATTACAGCAAGGGTACCTTGGGGGCAACTGGGAGAGGTTTTCAAGCCATGATACAGTGACATCCTCTGCTGACTGCCCCCTTCCTGTATGTAGCCGGATGCATAAACTGTGTAGCCATGTGTGGCAAACTCATTTTTTCCCCTGCAAGTTCAAGGTGGCAGTTCATGTTCTGCTGAACTGATCTGTAGAGGTGCAGTGAAACCTAAACTTCAAGTGGTTTTTCCAACTGTGCATGTACAGTTTGGCAACCAGGCATGCACATGGTGTCAGGTCACAGGGAACAGAATAGATTGTTGTGAATGGTCTTTTCCTTTCCCTGGCATCAGCACAACAATTCTCCCATCTCATGAAATAGATGACATTTCAGTTAGCACAACAGGCCAGGTTGTACTCAAGATCACATCATGTGGTTCCACTGAATCTTTTTATAAATGGCATTTGTATATGACTGGATGACAGAGCTGAAGAAATGCTGCCCTCATCTATTCTGATTGGTGTATTCCAACCTAGCTGACACACTAAACAAAAGATGCAGCAACCTACAACTTTTTAAAAATACTGTAATCTTTCTCTTTGAAGAAAAAATTGTGTCTGCATACAGGGTCTGGGGGAAAGTCACAACATATGAGCCCTATCACTGGATTTCACACAGATGAGAAAACCAAGGATATCTAATTCTCACTACTGTTACTGCTACCTCTGCTCTGGTTATTTGAAGAGCAAAAGAGCTGTGTCATGAATGAGTGATTTAGGTTCCTTAACTGCCATCAAAGGCATCAGCAAAAGTAGGCTTAATATGGATTTGTAAAAGCACAACTTAACAAAGTATAATGGCAAGGTTCACTCTGTTACTTACTATATGGACGAAACATACAAAGGAAAATTGAGTTAGAATTGACTCAGAACTATTTACACAGAGAATGAAAACATAAAAGCATAAGGGAGACCCTCCTGTTGAATGCTTTTAGCTATTCTTTTATATCCTTTAGATATTAACTGTTGACCAAGTCTGAGGCAAAGATTTGACCTAGTCACACCTAAGCTCTCATCAGGAGTTTAGAAAGCAAGGGAGGTCCCTTTGTACATGAACCTCAGACTCGACAGTGAAGCAGGGCTGCAGGATCTTCTGGTCTGTTTCTCCCATGATGACACCTGTATAGAAAAGCTGGGCCACAGGATCATGGGAAGCTTGCAGCAGTTCCCAGGTTGGAAATGAGTTGACAACAGTAAAACGGGTCCTAATAAGACAGCTAGTAAAAATAAAGCAATGCTGCAGATGTACATTTTGGTAAAAAAAAGCCATTTGCAATGAAACAGGTTGTAAACATTATCAACCACGGTATTTATAAACATACAGGCAGTACTGTCATCTTTATATGTGTCCCATATGTCTAGCTTGAGAGTTTCTCCATTGGTATCCATAATATTTACAGTTCATGTTTGCACTGCCTTCACACATCTCGAAGAGGAGATTCTAGATAGACCTTTTGGACTGAATGTTGCCCTGCCAGCAGTGCTGCTTGTGCAAACGGATGGGACTTGCGCCAATCCCAGGAGCTGGGAAGAGTAACTCATCTTGGTTTTGGGTGGCAGGGTGCTTCTCCTTAGCGCGGCCTGTACCTGAAACTGCACGCTGGTTTAGAGAAGGGATGGGCGCGAGTTGTCCTTTGTTTCTCCCCAAGCCCTACGGGGACTGCCGGAGGCGGCCGAGGCCGGGCACAAGGGCCGGGACCAGACCACTGTCCCGGCCCTGCTTTCGGCCCGCGGGGGCAGCTGCGGCCGCTGTGCCCGGGAGAGCCGCGGCTGTCCTCGCTGGCGGGCAGCACGGTGCCTCTCCCGGGCTCTGCCTCCGCCTGCCTCTTGAGGGAGTGACCGCGAAGGGCAGGCTCTCGCCTCGCCCCGGCACCGCAGCGCACTGGCCGGGCCAGGTGGGGCGGGCAGCGAGTGCTGGTGCCGAGCCGTGCCGGGGCAGCGGGCACGCCGTGTGGTGGCGGANCTTTCCTGAAACTTCGCAGGGGAACTCGCCTGGCGCCTCCGGGGCGGCCGCAAACTTTTCTCGGTGCCCCTCGGTGCCCGGCCCCGCGGCTCCGGCGGGAAGGCTCCATGAGCGCCCCTCCGCTGCTCCGGCCGCCCAGCCCGCTGCCGCCGCCGGGCGCTGCTGCTGCTGCTGCTGCCGGCGGCGGCGTCGCCTTCCACCTCCAGATCGGGCTGAGCCGGGAGCCCGTGCTGC
>VXBX01007080.1:428285-441471 GCA_013400415.1 Scytalopus superciliaris | reverse complement strand
TTTTTTTTTTTTTAAACTTGATAGTTTTGCCTTACATCTCTTTGTAGATCACACTGATCTGAACTTCAATAAATAGTGGCACTTCTTTTTTGTTGAAGAGAACTAATCAAGTGTTTCCAAAAAAGTATGAAATACACATCTTTGTTTCTAAATTTTGCATTCTTCATAGCTGAAGAAACGGTTAACTGCTTTATTAAATTAAATTTTGAAGAAAGATGTACCTTTTTGTTTCCCATTACCATATTTGTTTTCAAAGCTAGGCCAACACTTGGTCATATATATACATCTGAATGTGCTAGCAGTAATGGAAAGGCTAAGATTGTTATAATTCATTGTTTCTATTTTTTGTGCTTGAGTAGTTTATTAATTTCATGGGTTTGCTGTAAACTTGATTTTAAACTTAATTTCCTTACACAGTGTACCATTGTGTAAAGAAAACTAAATGCACTGACCTGTGCTCAAAGAGTCAAACTTATTTAAGTACTGACATAAACATTTTGAACACTAATTTGTTGCAGTTTCTTGACTACATAAAAGAAGGTATCATTTAGCTGCTTCTCTGCAGGGCACACTTGAATGAGGAGCTTTCTTCTAGTCACAGTATCTCGGAGCCGAAATGTCTGCTTTCCCAAAGCTGTTGAGAAGGAAGTAGCTCAAAGAAAGGGAAAGCTGCAAGAAAGATAGGTGGTTTTTTTTTTCTTTTCTTGTCAAGTGGTGGCCTTTACCTTAAGCATAAGGCTACAAGTATGTCTGTATACATGATTTCACTAGCACATACTGTTTCACTAAACCTGATGGGATGGTTTGCATATTCAAAGTTATTTGACATATGGGCAGAGACTCTAAAAAAAGTTATGTGATATCTAGAACTGCTATGAGGTAGCTATTTCTGTGTTGTAGGTTCATGATTTTCTCTTTTCCTGGTGTTGTTTACTCTTGATTTTTTGAGAAAGATGTATTTGCTTATCACGATCAAGCAGGAGACTACACTGTGAAGAATATTTTGTTGAATTCTCACACTATTTTGAAGTATCTTAGCGCCTGTAAAGTACTGGCCCATGAGGTATCAATTTTTTTTCCAAACTCTGTGTTTGGTCCGGATTGTTTAAGCAGTATATAAGGATGAGAAATTGTGATTTTGTTTTTCTCTGTGGCTGTCATCTTAGACTGCTAAAATCAACGCTGTGTCTGTGGTGTGCTGTTAAATATTTAAGTAGTCCTCTTGTACACAACTTTATTTTTAGGATGTGCTGAATTTTCTTCAGTATCAGCATCAGATGATCTGTTTATAGACAGCCTCTTCCATGGTAATGTGGGTATACCTGATTCGAGATAATTTGACCCTTATTCTGCACAGGTTTATACACCTGCTTAATTTACTCCTGCTCAAAATTTACACTAAGTTGAACTAAACTTCTCAAAGTGTGCAGAGTAGAGCATTTGTAGGCCTGAGTAGTGTGTTAATATAGTGTGTGTGTGTGTGTATGTATAAGCCCACTATATTTCTGTATCTTTGTTTGGTGGTTTTGTATACAAGTAATATACATGTCGGTTCACATATATAAAACTCAATGCTATGTAAAATATAGTAGTTTGTATTTCCTTGTAAACACGTATTTGCATTTAGTGACGCTAAAGGGCTAACTTTTGCACTTCAGATGCTGTTTAGGTTTTCTAATTTTGGTAGAGAGTATAATTATATTGATAATCTAATATACATGATGTGAAAAAAGGAATGAGCAAAGTGTGTCTTTTTCTCTATTGTCTATGCAAGGCATTCTTTTGTGAATTTCCTGCTGAGATAGCTGTATAGAAACTTTTCTTAAGAAATCTGAAGATCAAAATGGTACATACCAGTTTCTGGCATACATTCAAACACATTTAAATCTGGTAAGAGCTGTCCTAAAGACAATGAGATTTAATTCTTCTGTGTTTGTGTGTTTTGTTTGTCTGGCTTACAACCAGTGACATGAAAACCTTGAAACTTGTCAATGTGGGATTATTTTTTCTTAAATTGAAATGGAATTTTGACGTTTAGATGATGATATAGTTGATAAGAAAAGAGGATCTACTGTAAAATATGTGCCAGTGTTTGACTTCTAGGCTGACTCCCCCACAAGAACACTGGGAGGATATTGTAAAATATGATCTTTGTTTTTTGAAGACAAATACTATGAGTTATTGCCCTTTTTGGGTTAGCTGCACACAGTAAAACCACTTCTCCAGGGCAAAAGTGTAATGCAAAGAGCACCTCAATTATCTGAAATTACCATGTTATCAAAGATTTTTTTATTATAAAGATGAAGGAAGTAGTCTTTATACAATTTTTTAAACACAAATGCATAACAGTTTAATTCAAAGGGGAGGATCTAGTTATTATTTGTATTTTGTTTTTGTTGCAATTATTTGTCATCATTATATGTCACATACAATGCATCAGGGTACTGTAATGACATTGCCGAGTTTTCAAAACTTGTGAGTTATCAAGTGAAAATGTAATGTAGTGTTATTTGACTGGACAATGTGGGTTCTATAAAATAGCCCTTAGGTCAGCCATTTAGATCATATGCTGGCTAGATCTTAAGCACTTGGAGGCTTATAAGTTGTGAGGAATATGAAAAACATACAACAAATACGACAAAAAAAGTTTGATCTGAAACAGAGGAAAAAAATTTTGAACTGCATAGGCTGTGTGTATTTCAGACTGGTTTATAAAAGCAATGTTGTAGGTGATTCAGCTGTTTGTATAATTCTGAAGTTTCACAGCAGGAAAAATACTAATAAACAGGCTGCTTCAGGAAGGGGAAAGGACAAAAAGAAAAGGATTAAAGAGATGGTTCAAGTAGCATACTGCAACTGGAATACTGTGCCCTAATTCATCCTTGTGTAAGGTATTTGGTGTTTAATTATGAGAACTGCTGCAAATCACATAAAGAGCCTTTTTAGAGTGTTCCTGAGAATTGAACCAAACACATGCAGGAACTTACTCTTAAGAAAATAAAATAGGAAAACAAAAATGAGCTCAGTTTTCTTTTCTCAGGCTGCAGTCTGTAAACCCATGGTCTAAAAAAAACCCTTTTCTAAAGGTTGAAATGTGAAAGGATGCTTAACCTTTTATGGAAGGGTTTCAAGTAGCCATTGCTTGAACAAATGATTTGGTTTTGTTTTGGTTTTTTTTTTAAATTTTCCTCCCAAACCTACAAATTCTCCTAAAATAAACAATAGCCTTGTGGTAATGAAATAAATTCATTTAGAGTGAGATAGGGACTCAGGGTAAATAATACACTGGGAAGATTTTTAGCTTCAGGATAGACAGAGAAACTGTGACGGGTTTTTATCATGCTGACTGAAAGTCATAGACTTTCATTCAAACACACAGATGCAGACATTTCATGTATTCATGACATTGTTGCCTATCTTTTAACGTTTTTTACTGGTGTACACCAGTAATTTTTCTTCCCTGAAGTGAATCCTTCTCAACACTGGATGTTTTCCTCTGCCCGTGTTGTGAAAGCACCAAGTTGTTAAATTTAATTTGAGGAATGCAAGGGGCCTTGTCGTTATGCATATAAACATTTTCCAAAGTGAAAGTACTTTTCTAATAATCTCTCTTTCAAACTCAAGGGATACTTTTGATGTTTGCAGTTTAATCTTTTATTGACTTCACATTTATTGTTCTCCACCTTGGAAACTGTAAGTCAGTGTGTGTAACTTTATTTCTGAAGCCTGTGTGAGGAGATGGTAGGCAAAACATAACTTCAATGAAGGAAGGCAGTCTGAAATTGTTTTAAAAATGAGTGGTTTTTTGAGAAATGTTAACCTTGTTATATAACCTGTCAGGCATCCAGATGAGGAAAATGGGACTAATGCACAAAAACCTATGTAGAACATCCTAGCTAAAGATTAAAGGCTATTGAATGAATTATCACAAATAAATAAGATAGAGCTCTAGATAGAGGATGGGCTTGTAACCAAAGCAGTTCACATCTTAATTTTTAAAGGAATTACAAAAGGAGTGTGGTGATCTTGTGTTACTTCTACTGATTGTTCCCCCAGGAAATACATAATTTCCATAATGATTTAAAGAAAGCAGAAGATGAATAAACATAGGAGATAGATGCTTCTCTCATTGCTGATGAGATTCAGCTCTATTGCCAGAGAAAGGATGGAATTTATTAATGAAATTGCAAGATTTCCCAGAAAGAGGTCTCTATGTGGACATAGTATGGCATGTGCTCAGTGAATTTGAAATACCCAAGGTCTGACTCTGTCCCAAAGAAGACTTACTGGGTATAGACAACACAATGACCTGAGAACACACAGAAAACCCAGTGTGTGCTGAAAATGTGATGGGTTTATGTTTGTATGTAGGTGATCTGTGCTGTGGATTGTGTAAAACACCCTGGTATGTGTCTAATCTCTGTACGTATTTGTGCAGACTTTGCCCATAAGTGTGATTTCTGGAAATCCTGCACAAATATCTGAAGCTATTTGTCCTTGTTGCTTAGATTTTTTTTTTTGTCTGTGTCTGGAGAAATCTGGGTGTATGGTCACCATTTGTTTTATACTGCAGTTACCTGTAAGGAATCAAACACACTCTTTGAAGTATGCATATTGTTACTTCTGGTTTCTTATTTTTGCTATATTTTGTCTATAAAACTATTTTGGTTAAAAACTTTTGCAAAATGTCTGTTGGCTTTTTTCCTTTTTTTTTCTTTAGTGATTATGCTAGCAATTATTTTAAAGACATCTGTGGAATTTTTAAGTTATGGCTATGTAGAATTAAAAATGACAACTGATACATTGAGTACCTTAAGACTGAGTTGTCTGTCTCAAGCAACCCGTGGTAAACACATGCATTGTTTGTAGTTGTTTAAAAACTACTTCTGTACGATGCTACAGGCCATCAGTGGTGTCTTGTGTTTGCCCTCTGGTTGACATCAGGCAGGTTTATGCTGACATTATGTAATACGGTTGCAGTTACATAGTTGCAATCAAGTGTATAATTAAATTTTTTTTTCAAGCGTTTATCCAGATTGTGGGTGAACTGTTCTCTAAATACTTGATTAATTTTCCGATTAGAACAGTGTGGCTGTATATGTACTTTTAGTCAGTGTTACCAATTGACTAATATTTGGCTCTTGCTTCTTAAATGCTTCTTGCTTCCCTTTCCTCTGGAGCAACTACATGCTTTTTGCATAATATCAAAGTGTCAGAACTCTGTTTTAGGATGTGTTCTAGTAAAATCATAGAAGACTTAGGCTTGGAAGGGACCTTAAAGATCACAGAATCACAGAATTGTTCAGGGTAGAAGGGACCACAGTGGGTCATCTGGTCCAACCTCCCTGGCTCCTCTTGGTACCCTCCCTTTAGGTACTTATAGACATTGATGAGGTCTCCTCTCGGTCTTCTCTTCTTGAGGCTGAACAGGCCCAGTAGATCATCTACTTCCACCCCCCTGCCATGGGCAGGGAATCTTTCACTAGATGAGTTACTCAGAGCTCCATCCAACCTAGCCTTGAACACTTCCAGGGATGGGACATCCACAGCCTTTCCAAGCAACCAGTGGCAGTGCCTCACCATCCTCTTAGTAAAGAATTCCTTGCTAATATCTAATCTAAACCTACCCTCTTTTAGCTTATGGCCATTCCCCTTTGTAAAGTCACTACTGCTCATAGTGGCTACATGACTACTACTACACAATTTTGTGAAAATTCATTCTGCAGCCTTCTTGTAGCCCCCTTTAGGTACTGGAAGACTGCTACAAGGTCTCCCAGGAGCCTTTTCTTCAGGCTGAACAAACCCAACTCTCTCAGCCTGTCTTCACAGGAGAGGGGCTCCAGCCCTGTGATCAGCTTCCTCGCTCTCCTGTGGACTCATTCTGACTGGTCAGCATCTTTCTTGTGTAGGGGACCCCAGAACTGGACACAGTACTCTAGGTGGAGCCTTATCAGAGTGATTAAAGAAGGGCAATCACCTCCCTTGACCTGCTGGCTATGTTTTTTTTCATACAGCCCAGGGTATAGTTGGTTTCTGGGCTGTAAGCACATGTTGCCAGCTCATGTTGAGCTTTTTTGTCCACAAACCCTCCAAAGTCCTCCCGAGGACTAGGCTCCATCCATTTTCCACCCAGCCTGTATTTGTGCTTGGAATGACCCTGACCCAGGTGCAGGACCATGCACTTGACCTTGTTGAACTTCACGAGGTTCTCACAGGCCTACCCCTCAAGCCTGGCAAGGTCCCTCTGGACGGTATCCCTTCCCTTCAGCGAGTTAGCTGCACCACACAGCTTGGTGTTGTTGGCAAACGTGCTAAGGGTGCACTCAATCCCACTGTGTCACCAGCAAAGATGTTAAAAATGCCAGTCCTAATACCAACCACTGAGGAACACCACTTGTCACTACTTTCTGTTGTACACTGAGCTGTTGACCACAACTCTTTGAGTGTGACTATCCAGCCAATTTTATATCCACCGAGAGGTCTGTCCATCAAATCCATGTCTCTAGTTTACAGACAAAGATGTCATGTAGGACAGTGTCAAATCCTTTGCACAACTCCATCTGATAACATCTGTTGATCTTTCCTCATCCACTGCTACTATAACCCCGTAGCAGGTCATCAAATTTGTCAGGCATGTTTTGCCTTCAGTGAAGCTATGTCAGCTGTCACCAATCACCGTCTTATTTTCCGTGTGCTGTATCATAATTTCCAAGAGGAGGTGCTCCATGATTTTTGCAAGCACTGAGGTGAGAAAGTAGTTCATTTTAAAATGTCAGACTTCAGCATCACACAGGATTGATTGTAGTGGTTGTACTAGAAAGGCTACTTGAATTTTGTTATCAGGTCTCATTTGCTACAAAAGAATGAGGTCTGCTCAGACATCACCTTTGTTTATATTCTCATGGCTTGTGGTGTCCCTGTGAATATTGAGGATTTTGCAGACCAAATCAGATTTCTTTCACAGGCTTTCAACTTTTTTCTTCCTCATACGAGATTTTTAATACTGCTAGATGAGCTGTTGCTTTTTGAGACTTTTCTTTCCTTTTAAGTATTTCTATCCATGAAAACAGTTTAAGATGACAGACTTCATGTTGCTCAAAAACTGTACAAGATTAAAATAACTTGTACATATCTCTCTTTGAACTTTTAAAGTATAAACTATTGAAGTATGCACTTCAAGTCAGCTACTCCGTGAAACTGATGTTTGCTTTCTAAATGTTCCAGTTTTATCTGCTGAAACAATATGTAAGGTTGGAAAGGTAGTGTAGTGTATCATGCTATAATGTAGAGATAATAGTGTGGATGTATTGCAGTGATATATGGATAGACATGAAGTTAAACATACTTTTCAGTGTATACTACTGTTGTCTTCCTCCATGTATTTGTGGCTTCCTTTTGCTTCTTCCTTGTACTTCTCTTTTCTTCTCCAGCTGAGGAAAATTTGGCCAAGAGGTAAGCTCTTGCTTCTCCAGCCGTGCCATGTGTGTAATTGTGTAGTGATTGTCTCTCTTACATAGCCTGTCATGTGTGCCTCTTCTGCAGTCAGAACCAGCTCAGAAACAGTGTTATGACATTAAAGCTAGAACATAGCTAATTATTTTGATAAAAAATTATCAAATTTTATTATTAAAAAAAAGAAACATGAACATATGTAATCTAATTTGGATCTTGGCTGTTTCCTAAGTGAGGAAAAGAGGCATTTAGAGACTTATTACTGGTGGGCATAAAAAGGATCTTCCTAATGTAATTTTAAGCATAAGATGTATACAAAGGTACACTAGGAGAAGCTGTAAACCATGACCAGTTTCAAGCTCTAAATTTCTATCCATTTTAAAAAAACTATATCCGAACACATCCTGTGCAGTCTGAAAGCATGTCCTATTTCTTCTTTCTTTGAGTTACAAAATAAAGTCAACCTTGAGAAAATTTTTTTTCCCAAGTGTTAGAAATAGGTTTTGTTGACATCTTGTCAGATGCAAAGGTGCAGACAAGACACAGCTGGGCCTGGGAGCAACGTTCCAGCTATGGGGAGACTTGCCTGAAAAATGCTTATCCTTAAAAATGGGAACTTTCATATTGCCTGATTTTCTTTTCTATTACCTGAGAAATTTTTCTATGTAAAAATAGAAATTACTAATGTACAGTCAAGTATGCCATGGTCTCCCTCTTTGCAGCAGTCCATGTCCTTATGTAATTTATGGGTGCTAGGCTAGGGTCTGTGTTTGGGCTGAAACATTTCGGAAAGCACCATGGATCCTTGGGCTGCATAGGGTTGTTTGTGTGGTTTAAATTTCTTAAATTGCAGTACTGATCCATGGGATGAGTGCGGTGAAGGAAACCACTTATAAGGAGGACAGTATGAGTTATTGATGTTGTTTTCAGTTTTGCTGTAACAATTTTCACATTTTATTCTGAAGTTCAGCCTCCCTCTGCGTCAGCTTTAAAGGGCTGCGTTACAGGTTTGCTCTAGGTGTGACTCTAGATGTGCTGACCATGCTGTCTAATGTTGTAAGGGCTGATCTTACTTGTCTAGGGATTTCATATTGCCACTAAAAATCAACAAGATCTAGGAAAATGTGAAAACTGGACACCAGAATAATAAAGAGGCCTTATAGATATTTACAATATGTGTGAACTTATGTGTTTGTTCTGTTTATGATACTTACCTCTAAAAAGAAGGAATGCAGCAAAATATGTAGAATATGAGTAGGAGTCTGTCCAATTCCAAACCTACAGTTTTCACTGCATTTTTTTCCTAAAGAGTTGGCTGTCCTATACACACAGACACCAAAAAAAAAAAAAAAAAAATCTGCAGTGAAAATTGAAACAATCTGGTCAGAGTCTACATGTATGTTTGTGTGAGGGTGAAGAGATCAAGTTAGAGAAGAAGATCTCTTGATTTTATGCGAAGTAGTTTTGTCTTGATTTCTGGAGGAAAATTAAACATTGCTGTCTCTACATTATTCTCATGTATCAGTACGTCTGATGGCCACTTTGTCACAGGAAGCTTGGTAAAAGTCATTGTAGCAGCAAGAGTTCAGGTAGTCATAACAGATTGTTAGGTAGAAAATAACAGCAAGATCAAACGGTTTGGAAAAATGTCTTTAGTCTGTGTTTATGATGAAGTATTTTGTTTTCATGCCATGTGAACTTGACCCAGGGAATGACACATTTTTCTAATGTACAAGGAAATACCAGTGTCCTGACTTCCAGTTCTTAGTCTGGTTAAATGATTATCCAGTATAAACCTCCTCTTTCTTCCTTCTGTTTGACTACTTTTGTTTGGCAACTGCCACAAAACCAGGGAGATTCTGAGTGTATTCTGGTGCTGAATTGGTTCTTGATGTGAACTGAGCACTTAAGAGGAATTACCAAGACTATAGAGCTAAACACTTCTAGGTAGTGACAGAGGCTGAAACCAAGAACAATGACTGTGAGTTATGGTTTAAAAGAGATACAGATTGGACATTAGGGAAAAACTTCCTTGGTAGGAGTGTAGTGCAGTATTGGAATAGGTACCTGAAGAGGTGGTGGAAACTTTATCCATCATTTTTATACTTTGATAAACAAAACCTTCTGTTGGTGCTAGTCCTGCTGTAAGTGAGAAAGACTATATAAACTTCAGAGGTTCTGATGTTTCTGTGATTCTCAGAGTATAGTGCATCATAGTTAATAATTAAACTAATATTCAAGCTAAAGTATTGGCATTTCCCTATTAGACCCAGCTAAAAGTTGTTCAGCAATTGACAATAGCCTATATATAGCTTTAATAAATCTGCTTTTTTTTACTTGTTCTTTGGGTTTTATCTGTAGTCTGGTTTGTTTCTGATTTAGGTATTTAAAAATTAAAACTTGTATCTGATAAAAATCAAAAGTTATAGCTGGTAGTTAAATATGTCTACTAAAAAGGAGGTGGAAAACAGTTGGAAAGCACTACTTCTGACTTCAAACAGTGCTTTTAAATCTTTGTTTATATCCTTGTATTTGTTACATTAATGTCTAATAGGTATTAAGCAGCCTGTAATATGATAGAGCCTTACTATATGCTATACTGTGTACAGGGAAGAAGCCCCTCCCTTCAGTGTTTTGCAGTCAAGGTGTACTGGGCATCTGGTTATTATACCACATTTTAAACCCCGTGAAATGACACCTCAGCATTTAAACCCAGCAGTTTATTAGCAGTATCTTTGGAAAAAAAACCCTATGAGAAATCTATCTTAGGTTGTGGGCAAAAGCCCCATAGTTCCTCAGGGAAACCTGTGGTTAGCAAAATTGGATAGTAAAAACCAGCAGTCCATTCAATATGAAATAAAGACCTCAAATCTTACAGATTAGAAATAAAAAATAGAGGAGCATCCTGCTGAGTTATCTGTCCTAGTGGAATGCTGAAGGGTTGGTCTGTGTAAAGATGAAAGGCAAGGATTGATAAGCTGAAGTAATACACCCATCTACTGCAAATTTTGTTTCAAAAGAAGCAATGTGTAACTTTCCAAGGAAGGAAGATGGTGCACTGCTTGAGAAGAGAACTGATGAGGACATGTTTGATCTGTCTGTCTTCACAGAGAGGACAGGTGCGTGTTAGAGATGATCTGCAGGACAAAAGATAGATTATTTAGACCCCCACTTGCTGTTAGGGCTTAGAGGGAAGACAAACGTAACAGCAAAGCTAAAGTTGGTGTTTGTTGTATTGCTTGTTGTTTTAACTCCTTTTTCATCTGTGCTCGTTTTTCCTATGCTTCTTAACAGACTGTTAGTGAATGGTCACACTATGTAATTTAGGCATTTTAATGTCCTGGACTGATAGACAGCCGTTGAGTAAGCTAAGGGCATGCAGTCCAAGCTAAAATTTGGTTGCTGATTTTCCAACATATCTTACGGTGCACAGCTCTATGTGCAGTTGTATGTTTAATCTGAAGAATGTTACCCACATTTTGGTAACATTCATAGTGCTGTTTCATACTGCAGTCACATGATTTGGTTAAATAACACGTTTTAGCCAGAAGTAAGGGCTTTATGTTGTTAAAAAGGAAAAACAAATTTGTTGCAGTTTTACTGACAGTTTGGCAAGTTTAATTTTTATGGGTATAGCATAGCTAAGAGAGTAAGGATGAAAACCCTTTTGAAGACTGAAGCATGAAACAAGAATTTCTAAACTTTTAAAGCTGCTGAAAATTAGATTTTTTTGTTCAAAGATGACCTAAGAAGGAAAAAATTCATCTTGTCAATTTAAATGATCAGTAAATGTCAACTTCCTTATTTGAGAGGTAAATAATCAATATGTAAAAGCTGGGTAGAATATATTTTTAGATGCTTCAGGAAGAGATCTGAAGGGAAAAAAAAGCTATTTGCTGGTCTCACTAAAATAGAGTTTATCTCATCCATTACTGATAAGTGAAGCTGCATTAAAACTTTTTTTTTTTTGTTAAATAAATATTTTAGTAATAATGTCACTGTTTTCTCCCTTTAACAGTACAAGAGGGAGGTTCTGAAAACAACAGAAACAGTTATATAACAAGAGAGGCTTTCCAAAGATCAAGTCAAAACTTAATTTCCATCTTTTGAATAGGAATGCGTAAAATTTTTTCCCTTGTGACTTGATTGTTATCCCTTTCTTCTCCTGCGTGCTTCAAACAAAAATGAATATTGAATGTCACTTGCCATATTGAGAGCATGCTTACATGATTACAGATAAACAATAGCACAAAAGTTAAAAAAAATACTGAAACTGTACCTTGTGGTAACTACATTTATAAATATTAGTAACTACTTACTTTCAATCCAAGAAAGATGCTATTATTTGATTCCCAAGTTTGCATTCAAATTCTCATGACTATCAACAAGCTCTGTGACAATTCAAAAATAAATGAAACTTTAAATTAGAATACTTTGTATTTTTGTTCTTTCTCTGGATTTTTAAATAATTACTTATGTATGTACATTGTGAGAGAACTTTTGCTTTGTCTACATTAATTGTCTGAATTAAGGAATAATCCTTTGTATTAGAACTATAAAAATAAGCACACTGATGGCTTTACAAACTTTGGTATTAAGGGATACAGAAAATATTGAATGTGGGAAAGGTGTATCTGATAATTTCTCTGACTCCTGCTGGCCGTGGATGCCACTGAAAAAGTCACTTCCCTAACATTGTAGTTTACCTTTCTGCATAGCGTATTGATATTGAGGAGGATGAAATATGAATAAAGCAGGATTTTGTCTGTGAGTAATCTTAAAAGGATTGTTTACTCAGTGTAAAATATATAAGAATGTTTGGGTTTTCAGAACACTTAGTTTTTCTTTTTAGCTGAATATGATGTATGTTACACCTAAGCAACTTTTCCTCTCTCAGTTGCCTCATCCAGGTTACTGCATGGCTGCTCTGAAAAGTCAGCAGGTGGATGGGAATGAATGACAGGTGAACAGAGGGGACACTGTTGAAAGAAACTAGATTGTGGTTTTCTACATCTAAAACTTAAGATGTTTGTTGTTCTTTCATCTGTGCTTTCTCACCCCCAGGTTTGGGGTTTTTTTTTCATATTGGTCAGGTTCAGTTATATTTGATTAAATACTAGAAACAGCAAAAATAATTCAGCTCTCTTTTTTCAGGGTCCGGCATCTGAGTAGAACAAGGAGCCATATCACCTTACTGAAGGTTGTAGGCTGCCTTGAACCTCAGGTTTATTACATTAAAGAGAATTCATATGGGAGACAAACATTTCAACTGTCTTAAGCATAGAAAATTTTGCATCAGAATTTAGGAACAATTGTGAGACAAATACATTGGAAATCAAGTTTTAATGTTCGATGAATGCAGCTCATTGTGCAACCTTAGATTCGCTTTTGGCTTCTAATTTGCCTCAGCGGACAACACTAAAGAAGCTGTTTGTGCATTCTCTAGTTATATGTAGATTCTTAAATATTAATAGAATATTAGTATGCTTTGCTAAATGAGTTATTTATTCTAAATGTGTTTCATCACAATGTCGCTTTCTGCTTTTTGGGATTTGGGCTATGATTTACGGGTTGAGCAGGTCCTAACTAGCATGTTTCTTACCACAAGCAAGATCACTTTTCTTATCCCATTTCATGACGGATGGATGTTGTAATCTTTTTGTATTGTCATCTTTTTGTATTGTCCTAATATGCCCTTTTAAACATAACATAATTTGTGGCTCAATTTTCCTTT
>VXBX01007080.1:231462-428275 GCA_013400415.1 Scytalopus superciliaris | reverse complement strand
TAAAATAATTTGTGGCTCAATTTTCCTTTTTTTTTTTTTTTTTTCAAGTGAAGAGGCCCCTCCTATTTACACATTAATTTGTCTGAATTATGATATATCCTTAGACTTTTCTGATAGAAGTTTTTTATTACCATTATTTTGGTAAAGTAGACTTATGTTAAAACTTAGTTAATTTTAAAATATGTTGTGTTTGTAGCTTAGTTACACAAGAATAGAGTCATCTTCTCATTTTTAGTTCTCTTCTTTTGTTTAATGAAGTGATGGGGTTTTATTTTGTGCGTTGTTACTCATATATAAGAACAACTTTACAAATATTTATGTGGTTGCATTATACATTTGCACTACTATGCATATAGTATGGGGAAAAAAACAAACCCTAAGCATACTGAAATTCAGAGGAAAACCATCAGATTTATAAACATTAACTAGATGGATTCTTACATTTTGTTTTCAAGAAATTAATGAAATTGCTTTTGAAATAACATTTTTAAAGTAGAGTTTTTTTGTTTTACTAAGTTCCATTGTGGAAATAATAAACTGCTTGGAAAATGGGCGTTTTGGTAATGGTAGGCAGATACAGGGCTGTCATACAGAAAATGGAACCGAACAATATTTTACAGAACAGGCAAAAGAGGATTCATAATGAAAAGTATATTTTCTGTTCTTGCAGTTTTATGTCAAGACATGGCGACAACTTGTGCTTTTTAAAAACCATATAGCAACAAATAGATGAAGGAAAAATTCTTCAAATAAATGTTCCTCTAGAAAAGAAGTACTGAAGGCTGTCACGCAGTGACTTAAGTTGGGAAAGCTGGACAAAAAAAATGAACTGCACCTAGTGAAAAACATCTGTCAAAGTTATTTGTGTACATATATTTTTATTTGAATCCATATAATATGAAAAAAATTACCTGAAACATATGCTGGGCATATTCTTGAATGGTAATTAATATAAAATGATGTAAAACACATTGTGAATGAAATAGGAAAATTTGGGTTCTCAAGGATGACTTCTACATACTTTTTTTGAAGTTAATGTGACTTTTCAGAGAAATCAAGCAAAATGACTAATGAAAATACCCTCTGATACATCTTGGATGAGGTAAAAAGTACTGCATAAATAGAGATGAGCAAGTATATTAAATATATTACTCAAAAGTCACCTGGATATAGTCCTGTGCAGTCAGCTACAGGTGGCCTGCTTGAGCAGGGAAGTTAGATTAGAGGACCTCTGGAAGTCTCTTTCAGCCTCAACTGTTCAATGATTTTGTGAAATAAGGTGAGAAATGGATACAATGCTTCTGCCATTCTAGTGGAGTGTGTCAGCTGGTGAACAGAATGACTCCTGAAAGTGTAACTGTTTTGTTACTTTTTTTTTTTTGTTACTACTACTTTCCTGATAATTTTGGGGGTGTTTCTGTATTTTGTGGCAGGTGTCCACAAATATGATGCTCATTTTATTTATTGTTATGGGATCAAATATGTTTGGACCAGCACTTGTTGTCTGCATGTATCAGTTTACAGCCTTTTTCTAAATCCTGTTAAAAAGAATTGTCTGTAAAAAGAATTCTAAGCTATGTTGCTGATGGACTGTGTTGCTGTTGTATCAACACTGCATCTTTACTCAGCTCACAGGGCTGGCACACTGATGCAAAGATGAAAAATTACTTCTTACAGGTTTTGATAGAGTTTTTGAGCTTTCCTGTGATACCTGCACTGTTTGAAAGTAATTTTGAAACCAATTTAGACCAGTTGGAGGTGTAGAAAGAGTAGTCTTTCAAGTTAGTAAACCATCTTAAAGTTTTACTGAAGATGTAATTTAGTGATTTGTTCTAGGCAACATTCTCAGTTGTTACTTGTCTGACTTCCTCCCTTTACCTGTCCCTCCCCATTAGTTTATTTGGTATCTATAGTCTGATGTTCACAAAATTGATTACTTGGGTTATGTATGATGTCAAGGATTTCTGAATGGCGTTTAAGCCAGGTCCAGGGCTTCTGAGTGCCAGTGAGGTCTGGTACACTCAGCCCAAGAAAGCTCTGGATAGTAATTGCATGGAGAAAGGCAAATGGCGATTTGAGAGTTCCCTGACTAGCCATGTCACTATAAGAATACTGGCAACTGTAATCCATGTTTTTAGGTAATGATCAACTGATAATACTGTTTAAATACAAAAAGAAAACAAAAAGCATTGAATACACATATGGAAGTAAATTGCCAGGGGGGAAAAGGTTTTTTGATCTCTTAATTGAATTTTTGTTAAAAAAAAAAACAAAAAAAAAAAACAAAACACCAAAAACCACCAAAAACAAAACAAAACAAAAAGATGTAGCATACTTGTTCTTCTGTTCTTTGTGGACTATATGTATTTACGTCTTCAGCTGTGTGCCAGTTTGTAGTACAGCCAGGTAAGCAAACCATTATTTCTACAAAGACAGATTTCAGCTAGCAGCTGTAGAAACAAGAACATGATTTGGAAGTGGTTATTTGTCTTAGTAGATATTCATTCTCTTCTGTCAGGGAAAAAAAATAAAATATTAAATACCTTTCCACCACTTTACCTGTATTTATTTTCACATTTGTTTCCTTGTGTGCAGACTCGTTTATGTCCCACAGTTTCAGACACTGTTTACCTTCCACCCACTGCTTTCTGAAACTACATTAATGTGTCTCAGCTGTTTTGTCTTTTGTCAAATCTGTACCTAGTGACAAGATGGTGCTTTAAAAATTAACCAGACTGATTCTGAGGAAATGAAAGGGGGATCTGCATGTAACCACTTTATCCAAAGAAAAGAAAAATAGTCAAACATGTAAATTAATGGTATGTATAAAAGCTCAAGACTTAGAGATGTGTACACTGTTGTATTTTGTTAAAAGTTCCTACAGCTCCTCAATTTATGTTTCAACCCATTTTTAAAACTTACTGCTGCAAGTGAATCAAATGTGACTCATAAATCTGGAAGAATCTTGGATGTAGTTCTGTTAGAGTATTCAAAAATGTCTTCAAATTCAAATATTGAATTTCAAATTGTTTATGAAGTTGTGTAGCACCATGACTTTCCAAGCAAAATTTTCCCATTTTCCACTTGGTCCTACTTCAAGATTTGAAAATTATTTCTTACCAGAAACACCAGCTTTCTACATGTAGGAAATAAATGAGTAGTTTTTCTTGCATTATTTTCTCTACTGAGTATATATTTCAGTTTTTTTCAGTCAAGATGGCCATGCTGACCCCTTTTCTTAAGAAAAATAAAAAAAAAAGTATGTTTTGACCACAGTTGACAAAGAAAAGAGCCTGAAGGATTTAAGAGAAGATAATGAATTTTATGTTTATCTGCATGAGTTTCCACTACTTGGTTTTATATTATGGATTTGAGTGGAGTTACGGGTCATCTGAAACAGTAGATTTTCTTGTTTGGATTATGTGGAAATCAGTTCTATATTCCCTTAAGAATGCCTGTACCTTACACAGTTTTTTCACTAAGTTCTGGCAGAACTTTTTGCATGTTAATGAACTGTGAAAATGTGTATTTGCATACTTTTTCAATTATTTTCAATTATTTGTGCAAACTCTAGAGTTTTCAGTAGATTAGATGTAATTGGGACTTATCAGCAGAAATCCATACATATATATGAAAATTAAAAGATGATCGATCCTTCCTCCCCAAAGTCAAAAAAGTGAAAATCAGTTTTATGAACCTGTCAGCTTCAGGGCTACATGAAGATGTTTGAGTAATGAGTTTTAATCCATTGATAATATTCTCTGTAGGAGCTATTAGGTAAACAGGATGGTTATTGAACAATACTTACTGAGACAGCTTGGCATCTGCATCCTAAAATTATCAAATGTGTCTCTCAGTGTTTCTAAGTGGTCTCTGTTTTCCTGTTGGACAGGACTCATAAAAGTGCAACAATGATTTTTGCTAAAATATTTATGATGTCTCCAGGATTAAGAAGACTTGTTAAATTAGGCTTCACAGTAAAGCAGCAGGCATAGATAGGTTGCACATTGTAAGACATACTGTATTTCAGTTGAAAACTTAAAATTAATTTTTTTGTATTTGTGAGGTTGCTTGTTAAAAGGTTGGAAAATCCTTCTGTTTGAAAGCAACAAACTGGAATGGTTTTCTGGAATCTTCTGATCTAAATTGATTGGCATGTCTAAAAATGTGCAGAAAATTACCATGCTTTAATATGATAAATTGGTTCATGTTTCATATATATTGGACACCTTAGAACATAGCAGTAGAATGTAAATTTAAAACTGTTTGTCACATTATTCGTGCTTATAATAGTAAATCCTTTGAGCAAAAACCAGATACTCTGAAGTTCTCTTCAACTCAAGCATTTTGTTTTTATGATATTAGCATGCATGAATGCCTGTGAAAAAGCTGCAGCTGAAGGGGTGTGCTTTTGCTCATCATACACTAAACCTAATTTGGTCGGTCTTTGTCTCATGAAATGTGGAGGGAATCTGAACTAGGGTTCTAATCATTTCTGATTGCACCCATTTTTTTTCTCTCTCTCCAATTAAAAAAGGAATTACAATTTATGTGACCTTCTTGGGGCAATCTTGAAGCAGAAGCTGTGTTGTCATGAAAAGAGAAATCAGTTGAGTAAGCAATGCCCAATACAATTGGGATAGGTGACTTAGTTTGAAAAGTAGGGAGTGTGATGAGAAAAAATAGCTAGGAATGTATTTGGAATATTAATTTTTGTAACTCAGAGCAAGGGAATTTTTTTCAACTACAGAAACTGGAAAAATACAGGTCTAGCTTAGATGTAGCATTTTGGAGTATTTTGGTTTGTCTTTATGAAGAAGAGACTGTATAAGAAGCATTCAGCAACAAAATTAAAAGATTCAACTTATAAAATTAGTTTAGCTCAAGAAACTTTTACAAGTCAAGCTGAGGAGCATAGCAGAAGAGTATCAGTTACATTTTTATTTACAATTCTTTTTGTTAAGAGGATGTAATTTACTCCTATTGACGAGTATAAATACTAAGTTTCATGCAATGTACAAGGTATAATTAAACTCAGAAATAGTATGTTAAAAAACATACAGGGAAATGCTGTACACACTTTTAGTTCAGAATGAATGTTCTGTTTTAATCTTGATTGCATTTTCCCAAGGAGAACAAATTTGATTTATACTGACTTAGAAAATATTGCACTTTTACCTTGGTTAGAATTTTAAGCTATAAAACTTTCCTGTGGTTTGACTCTACATCTTAAGAATATACTTATTTTTAAGGCAGGTCTTTCACTGATTATAAAAATGGCAGTGTCCACTGTAACTGCCACAGATTTTCTACATTTCTATCAGGATGAGGAGGCTCCTGCATTCCTTAAAGTAAGTTAAGCAACAATAAAATAAATACTTGAGCCTGGATGGAAGTAGCCATTTAGATCTGATCTCCAAGCCTAGAGAAATAGTTGTCTGTGAACTTTTTACTTTGCCATACACTCCCAGTGTTAGGTTGTTCTCTGTTTGTTTGTCTATCAGCTGTTTGCACATGCATGCTTCTTGCATAGCTCCCTGAATGTCAGCCAGCACTTGAGGGCACTTGAGATTGTATATCTACAAAAGGAATCTGTTTCCTGGGGAACCTGAGGTTTTAATTCTTTTACCTTTAGGGCTCTTTTCATGGGAGCCCAACAATTCTTTCAGAAACCAAGAAATACTTAGATGGTGAATTTTAGGACACACAATTAACATGTGAGTGAGTTTTTACTAGTTAGTGCATGTGTTAGTGTAGCTACTAGAGACAACTATTGAAAGAAACAAATTTTTGGAGCCTCTTCCCAGCATCTGATTAATGACTAGGATTCTTTGTGTGAAACTAGTGGACAAGAACGTAGTGGAATTTACTGACTGAAATAATGCATGAAAAAGTATAGCCATTTTTTGTTATTTGAATACAAATACCAATTCTTTTTTTTTTTTTTTCTTTGTCCTGAGAATGAGATATTCTGTAAAATGTACAAACTGAGATTGACCTTTGAAAAAGTAGAAAACGATTAGAACAGAGCTGTAAAACTGGTTGACATCTGATTCTCTATGCAACCTCTGTATCTGGAACCCCTTACATGCTATGTCCTAGTTTATTTGCAGTAGTGGAGCGGGAAGTCATTTTTGTACAGTTCACTGCACAAATACCTTGAAGTAGTGAAGATCTAATAGTTCTAAAGCGATCAGTTTGTGCCAAATGTTTCACCAGTAAGGAAAGCAGTTCCCATTTCTTTTTTCTCCTAATGAACAGAAGATGAGCAGAAATGTCTCCAGTACATGATGATGTACCTCAGTACTAAACTAAACCAAAACTTGGAATGCCTACAGATGTGTGTAAACTTTTGGCCTGTGGCACTGGAGTTGTACTGGGAATGAATAGTGAAGGAGGCTGTTGCCAACATGAGAACATAGAACCATAGAATATTAAGGGGTTGGAGTGGATTTTAAAAATCATCTAGTCCCAACCTCCCCTGCCACAGCTGGGGACACCTCCTGCCAGACCAGATTGCTCAAGGCCATTTCCAACTTGGCTTTGAACACCACTGGGTTTGGGTCATCCCTGGGCAACCTGTTCCAGTATCTTGCCACCATCATAGTAAAGAATTTCTTCCTAATATCTGACCTAAATTTCCCCTCTTTCAATTTATATCCATTACTCCTTATCCTATCACTACAGTTCCTAATGAAGAGTCCCTTGCTGGCCTCCCTGTAGGTCCCTTTTAGATACTGGAAGGTTGCTATGAGGTCTCCATGCAACTTTCTCTTCTCTGGACTGATCTGTTGCAAATTTTGAAGTGTATGTGGTGAGTGAGGTAGGGGAAAAAACTGGAAAAAGTGGAGAGATGATGGCATAGTTTATAAAGTTGGATGCTGTTTTGGAGGGCTGTATTTGTCCCCATATCTGCTTCTAAATTGCTTTGTGAAGCAAGCCATGTAACTTTACTAATACTGCACTGTTGCTTTCTTTGTGCCCGGTCTGTGAGACCTGGCTTGCAAAATTGTCAGCCAAAAGTATGGCTGCTGCTATTAGAAGTGCTTTATTTTGAATGAATCAAAATACCATGTAGCAAATAGAGACTTATTTTGGGCACATGGAAGGAGCAAAAAGGAGGAAGCTGTTGTGGCTTTATCTTCTTGATTATCCTCCATCACCCTTTATCACTATAACTTGCTGTACTGTGAAAAGCATCTTCTCTCACCATTCATGCTGTGGCTCAAATGACATCCCTTCTTTATACTTTGTGACACAGAGGATCTGCCACCTTCATTTCTGGGTTTGCATTTGCCACATACAGTGGGAAGTACTTTGGAAGACAAACACACATGAAAGATCAAACTGGGCATAGACAGCTACTTTCTGCTTACTCTTCCTTTGACTAAGTTCCTGATAATTCTGGCAGATGTAACTGTGTTTCTCTTTTCACATTATTGTTTTATCACAGCAATATTTTTGAAATATTAATATACTATAGCAAAGAGTATCATACAAAAATAATCGAGAAAAATTATTCAAACATTATTTAACAGAAATGATCAGCATCTTGAAATAAATTGCTCCGTACTGTATCTAAGCAGCATGGAGAAAACAAACCTTTTAGTCCCAGGCATGGAGGTGATGGAGGTGTCACAAGGAGTATGATTATAAGTGTAATGGCTCGATTTTATGGTCCTACAAAGCAAATCGAGTTTTCATAGACAGCCTTAATTTTGACACTTTGAATTTTAAAATGTCTGGGTTTGCAAACTTAAAAATCTTTTTGTGTATGTTCGGATATATGGATATACTGGTTCAGAAAAGTGCAAAGGGAAAGGAAGGTATTTGTACCAATGTCCATGTGCTTTATCGTTAGATTTGAAAACCTTAAACCCTTCTTACAATTTTGCCCATTGGCTTGCTCTCTAGAGCAGTATGTGTAATGTTTCTGATTGCATCCTGCAGCGTGTCACATTCAAGTGATGAAATACTCTGTGTTTAGAAAATATCTGTAAATGCTTCACATTTAGAAAAACTTGGAGATAATGCTATAATTAAATATTTTTGCCAAACTGGTTTTGTGTAAGTAGTTCAGGTGATCAGACTTTCTGTTTTTCTGGGTCATTTGTTGAACAGTATAGCAGAAAAAAGTCAGTGCCAGGATAAAGACTTTGTGATTGTCATATAATTCTTAGGAATTATACTCTTTGTACATTAATGAGATTCATATTCAGAAATGGTTCTAATTTGCACTTAGATACTCTAATTAAAAAGTATATTGTATGCTTTGCTTTGGGCACTAGTATCTTAAATGAATATATTTTATATATAATTGGCTCCCAATATGTCATAACTAATGCTAATGAGAAGCGTAGTAAATTCAACTTCATAAATTTATATCAAGTCCATCCATCACTCTTCCATTCCAGTGACCGGGAGTTATGTGGTGCAATTAACTTTGCTTCTTTTAGGCAACTAGATGTGTTGTCTGTCCCTTCTGCAAATCTGTGTGGGACTTGGAAGTTTCTTTTATTTAGATCCCCTCAGGCAAGTACTCTGTGTACTGGGAAAAAGGTTTAAAAACTCGCCTGCTTCATGACGGACATAAAATGTGCATGCTATTACTGACATTCTTCTATTTAGAACATCTGCAATAGAAATTCTGTTTCCTTTCTTCTCAGTTGCCTTCACTTGTTTTTGCTTAAGGAAGGTATGTAGGAAATGGATTGAAATGACCATCACATTTGTAGCTCTGGTGGCAAACACTTAAAAGGTTTATTTTTTTAAAAAAAGTTTTATAAAATGATACTTGATTCTTTTTTTCTGGTCTCTGTACTGCTCCAGCTTGTCTCTTGATCATAAAGATTTCAGCACATCAAAAATCTCATTAGTCAGACTAGCTGATTGTCTAGGCAAGCATGCCTGTCTCCAGCAGTAGTAGTTAGGAGAAGCTCATTAAACAGGCATCTCACACCTGGCCTCTCTTATGAACCTATTTCCTGTGCTGCCCCCCTGGTCTCTATCATTTGTTAGTGATTTTAGAGGACACATCCATTCTTATTTCTGGATCAGTTTTGGACTTATGTTCCATTTTTTTGTTTAATGTGTTTTTGGCCCTTTTGATACTTCTGCTTCCACACTTCCATGATATAAATTCCAGAAGATCCCTACATGATCTGTCTAAAAAGAGGTTAGAAATTTTCTGTGAAGTCTTGTGTACTGTCTGTGTAAGGAACCTGAGGCATTTCTTCCTAGAGTAGTATTTCCAGTTAGAGGCAAAGAGCTGTCAATATTTGTCAGATGTAACGTGCTGAGAGCTGCGTGTGTAAATCTTGTTCTCTTGTCAGGGACAGTTTTCTCATACTGTCTAGTCATCTTGAGTATTTTGCACTGTATTCTGGGAATACACTAAAAGGTTTTGGAACTATGGGCTGGAAAAAAGTGAGTGGTGAATGCAGTCAGATCAGTTGGTCTGCTATCTTACAACTGTGTCTTGCACCCTCTTTCATGAGTTTCTTGCAGGTACTCCACAGTCATATGTACAGTTTTAATGTAGGGGAAAATGCAGTCCTCCTCTGCTTTGTGATGGATGCTACTGGTAGGGTAAGAAGATAGTCATATGTTTGTGAGGATTAGATACCACTTACTTCGAGTCTGCTGAGGTTGATTTAGTATGACTGAGCTGGAGCGTGGACAGTTAATGAAGTATAGTTCAATTATCTCAGTCACATTTGATGATGTATTTTTAGTTTATCTCAATTGCAAAATAGAACATGTTGTTTAAGCCATAATGTAAGCACTGATCATTTGTTTATCCATCAGTCAAAATCCATCATGACTTGGGTTCTTTGGGCCTAAATTGAATATTGCAAGAATGCTAGATTTTTCAGAGTTTTTTTCCAGGAAGCCTGGAAAGCTCGGTGTTTGGGACTCCTCACTGTGGTAATATATATAAAAGCCTCCTGTAAATTTGCTGTACTTGTTGCTTCTGAACAGAATATGAGAAGCCTCCTTCCATTTTTGGCTAGCTGGGAGTGTCTGTCATACAACAGTTTCCAATTTGCTTTTTGTAACACCTCTTTTTTGAGATTTGTTCTTACTTTCACTTTGTGTTTCCCGTGCCTGTAAGTGACATGTTTCTTTAAATTTTGGTTTCATTATGCACCTCTGAGCCATCCTAATTCAGAAGAAGATGAAGAAATAGATACACCTACAGATATACACTAGGGAAACATGTTTGCTTTAGAAATATGTTTATTAGTATGGGTAAAGAATAGAGACCAAATTGTTCAGGAAGAAAAATTTCAGGATGGAACAATAATCTGCAGCATTTTTTATACCCTGAAGTATTTCAAGTTTATGTCTTTTTTCCAGCTCAGTTGATCTGCTGTCATAAAGAGTGACTTGGACAACTAAAGCTGTTTCAGATCAGGAAATAAAGGGAATATCTACTCTGCAGTAATGTAGGGATTTGCCTTCTGAAGGACAGTGAGGGTATGTTCTGTTCACAAAGTGATAGGATGACTGTGCACTCTAAGTGGCACTGGGCAGGCTATCAAGACTTTTATGTTTTTTCTTTGTGCTCACCTCCCAAAAAGATCAGTGATACTCATTGCATCTGTCTTATCAGACTGAATACTCAGTGACATGTGCTACACAAATATGGATCCACAGCTGAAAAAGACAATCTGGCAGGTTTTTTTGGTTTTCAGCTGTTTAACTAATTGCTATGTATGTGAAAAGCAGTAAGTGGAAATAGAGCATATGAATTTTCATTATCATGAAATACAAACCTCTACTGAAACACTGCTTAAAAAGAAAAAAAAAAAAAAGACTATATCTACTGGTAGAGTGGTGTAGATAACATTCTTACTTTGTATATTCAATGTGGAATTAGTGTCATATGATGACCTTTCAGGTTTTGAATCACTGATTGCTTGAAAAATGATTGTCCTTAAGAAGTTTGGCTGTGTGCAGCAAGGCATTATAATATGAAGTTAATGTGGGCTTTTTTTGTGTTTGTTTGGTGGGTTTTGTTTTCCTTTTTTTGTTTATTTGTTTGTTTTGTTTTGCTCTTGTACATTACTGGAATCAAGACATATACTATCTTATGCTGAATCTCTTAAAAAATGCTTTGCTTTACAACTTTTTTTCTCTTCTCTCATTTGGTAGAGTATTTATTTTACATACCATGCTTTAGGAAACTGCTCAGGAAATTTCCTTGACTGTTTTCTAAAGATTGCACTTTAATGAAGAAGGGAATATACATACCCTTGTTTTAAATGTGTCTGGCTAATGTGTTCAGAAGTGTGTCTAAAACCTGTAAAAATTCTTGGCTAAGTCTTTGATATCTGTGTTTTGACATACTGCTGTAGATAGAACTGACCTTGCATATGGACCGTGGTTTGAAATGTGGTATGCAAGTGCTGACGTCAAGTTACTATTGCTTTCAATATTTTGTCTCTGTTGTGAAAATTTTACTCTTTGACACTTGCCTGGAAGTGATGGAGTCATTACGTCACTCCGTGCCTCTATATTTTCATGTTTGGAAAGAAGTATATTTCAGTCTTTCTATAATTGTGTAGTTTGAGATCAGTGAGCAAAGCTTACAGGGGTGTTACTGATGATAAGAGTAATACTTAACTATTTTTAAGAATTTATTTCTATTGAGAATAAAAATAGGTGATTAATAAAGTGTGTAGAAAAAGCTAATGGTGTGAGGGCAAAGTTTATATGTGGGAAATGGGTATTTTAAAGATGTGTATTTAATAATTGTTATAGGAATGCAGTTTACTAGGGTACATATCAGAAAAAGAAAATTTCTTTGAATTTTAGTTCTTTTCAGTTCTAAAATCATAAAAGAGTGAAGCTTTAGACTTTTCTATACTATAAACAAGTGACATTTCTGTTTAGATTTTAGAATGCTATGTGCTTTTATGTCTCTATTGTTACAGGTTATATACCTGACACTTGGCATTCAGACCTCTTTCAGTGACGCACATTTAGTGTTTATGTAAATTCATCTGAGGGCCAATGTCACTGTTTCTGCTAGTTTCTTATGATGTATTGCTAAGCAACGTGTGTACAAACAACAGTGTTTGCTTTCATTCTATTTCTTTCCTGTCCGCTTCCAGCCTCCCACTTCCCTGAAAAGTGACACAAGTTTGAAAGGTGAGTATTAGCTTGTCAGGCAAAACAGTAGTTGTAGTTCAGAGTATGTGAGCAATGAAAGATGCAGTAGATAGTGTGGATTTTGGGTGTTGGATGGTCTTCAGTTTCATTACTTAAATATTGATGACATTCCCAGCAATTACTGGTTGTGGTTTGTTTTTGTTGTGGTTTTTTTTTGTTTTTTTTTTCTTCTAGAAGCAGTGATTCATTAGGATGATTAGGATGTTTTAACACATCCTCAGCCATATTCACTAAGGAAAATAGTTCTGGAATATTGTTGTTCATATACACATGTATTGTATTGTACAAGGTATGGGTAAATTGTAGATCTGAGTATCTATTTTGGATATTGCTGAAGACATTATTATGCTATCTAAATTACTGAAGTGTAAAAGTACAATGATAGAACATTAGACAAGTGTGTGTGTGTGTATCTATATATGTCCATGTATAAAGAGAGAGATAGGATTTCCTATAGTGAGAGTTCATAGAGTCTGTGACATTCTACATGCATATATAGCAAGCTGGATTCTGGTGAGAGAACCTTAACAGTCAACTGAGTTGTGAAAAAATGTAAGGGCACATTTTCTTGCCTGAGTATCACTAAAGGCAGAACTCAGGAAGAAGATAAGTATCTATATTCAAAGGCATTTTATTAATTTCAGTTTTGTTTTTCAGACAATAGAATTTGTTTTTCATTATTACTTTTACTTGTACAGTGAAAAGAGTTTCCAAGATGTTTTGCTGCTAATTTTTAATGCTGTGGGGGCTTCCCTGCTTATGTTTTCCTAGGTTTTTATGTGGTGGTGTGTTGTCTTGTCTTTTCTACTTTCCTAAGAGGAATGGTTTGTGAATTTCAGAATATGAGCTATCATTGCTTGTCTTGCTAAATTTGGATTAGGAGCAGTTAATATATGATTTACTGATGGTTTACTGATATAACTATACAGCATTATAAATCTGTTATTCAAAATCTGAACTGCTTTTTGAGATTTTGCCATTGAAATTACCTTAGGGAACTCAGATCTTCAACATATTTGATATTATCATTTACATGTAACATATAACAAAAGGTGATCAGTAGTAAATTTATTTAATTGACATTTTTTGCTTATGTTGGCAGACTGATGGTAGCCTTATTCCTATTTTGGCTTTCTTTTTTTTCTTTCCTTTTTTTTTTTTTTTTTCATTTTTGGGGAGAAAAAGATTGCCTTTCCCAGGATGTTTGATTATACTAAGGTGAATTCCATTATTTTCCTCATTTGATATTCAGAAATTTGCATAATGTTTTCAATGGAAACTGAATATGCTAATTTCACAGCTTCTTAGCAGATTCCTTAATCATGAGGATATTTGTATGTTTAAAAGGAAATGAGTTAAACCACCAACATTGGTTCATAAAATTATACTACAGGTCAATCTGAAAATCCTGTCTGTTTCAGGGGCCTTGTCTCCATAGGGGCTACAACCAGCTGTCTCGGAAGTCTAAGTTAACTATAATTTAAGAGATTTATGTTTTGGGTTGGTTGGTCCCTCTGCCTTTTACCCTTTGTTTATGTAAACAGTCAAGCAAGTGTTCAATCAGCAAGTCAGTCAGCAGGTCTTCCAATCTTCTGTATGTTCTTCAGGAATGTTTTTGTACACATAATAAATGTAAGTAGCCTCTTTACATTCAATTATGCTTAGAGGGTTAAGGAATTCCATGCTTTTGTCTGCTGCAAAATTGAGTTAGCATGATGAAAGCCAAGAAGCACTTTTAGAAATAAAATACATAGGAAAAACTAAAACGGTGTTACTAAGACTTTCAGAACTGTAACTTCTCTTCTAAGGCTAAGTGAATTTTTTGCTTAGTGTGAAGTTAATTCCTTCCATGTCTGCAGAGATAATACTGTAATGGCAGGTTACAATAAGCTAAAATACATAAAAATGGTGGAACAATTACCAGGATTGCTGTCCTGGTAGCACTGTAATCAGGTCAGCTGTAGGGTTGGGAGGATACTCAAGAGAAAGACCTAAAATAGTCTAGGCTTCTGCATAGTGATGGAGGGAAGTAAGTTTCAGAAAAATGCAATTTATGGTACCTCGGATAAGATTGGCCCAAATGGCCTGAATGGCATCTAATGTAGTCACCCTCACAGGCTGTTGGTGGTGGTATGACGGAATCTTATCCAATGACTAGGAACTCTTAAATATATTGAGGTGGGTTTTTTTCAATAATATTAGGTCACAGAACAGTTTAATTTGCTAGATGTCATTTGTACTACACTATCATTGTATTTAAACTTGATTAATATGTCTTCTGACTTAATTTTCTTGTACTGTGTGGTACACATTGAATAATTATGTCTGTAAATTCATGCAGTTTAGAGCTTAGTCATTACATTTCATAGTCAGATTTTGCAATTGTCATCCAAATGTCCTCATATAAATGAGATATGCATCTCATGAAGCTTTCCCAATAAGAAAAATTTAAATAAAATGTATGTCTTCTTTTCATTATGTACTCTGGGAAGAGGTTTTTCTCTTCAGCTGTATTTCAGTGTTAACCCAGTTCTTCATACTGGTTTCAGTAACATTGTTGTTTCAAATGAATAAAACATTAATTATATGTTTTTTCTTTTAAAAGTTCAACAACCTTAAAGCAATCTATCCATAATGTGTCATTTTAAGCACTGTTATTATTGTAATAATAACTAGTTGAACCTTGACTGTAGGCTGATGTCTGGAAATTAATATTTTGGTGCCCTCAAATGCTTGTTGCACAAAGACATTACCAAGACAGACTGATACCATCCAATCTCTTGGAGTTAAATTAATATTTGAAAACCACATTTCCTGCATGGTTTCTTAACAGGAATAATTTGAACCTTCACTAAGTAGATTGGGTGAGGTGAATGTCCTTTTCCAGGCCAGATTTCAAAGAGGACTAAGTAAAATCAATACTTTAAAAAAAATATATATATTCAGCAGAAATAAGTGCAGTTTGCAATATATATTGTTTCAAGTAATTTCTATGAACAGAACTAAGATTTTTATTCTCTAATCATATGTTTAGGGAGTTGGCTATTTAGTAGATTTTTAGCTTTCCAGATGCTCAAACAAAGCACTCTAAGTACAGTATCCGTAGATTATCTCCAGAATGCTGTAGATTAGCTATTTTAAGATTTGAATTGTGAATAAAAGCTGGAGAAAAAGCAACAGCAGTTGCAAATGTGTTGTCTCCATTAGCTTATTTAAAATGTATTTACCAGTGAAAGAGACAACGTAGGCAGTGTCTGCATGTAACACTGTTACTTCATTAATATTTTATATACATATGTGTGTCTATAAATAAAACCTTTATGTGAATTCTGTCTACAACAAAGAGTTTCTAAATCAGAGGCCTTTTTTGTTTGTGTATTTCACTAGGAGGACAGTACAAGTTGTGATCACCAAGAACTGATTAGCAAATTTTGGACAATAATGAAAATAGTTAAATTTTAAGTAGAACTTCTTTCTGTTTGTTTAGATGCTCAGAATTTTACAGTTTTGGCAGATAGGTTGTTTCACTGCCAGTTGGGACAGTATTTTTAATTTGCTTTAATTGAGTAATTGTAACTGTTACAAAAATATCTTTTTATGAATAACATGCAATTTTTAATCCTTAAAATTAAAGATAAAACATGTTTAATTTAAAATAATTGTCTTAAAATGTTTTTAACAAACATTACTGGTTGGATCTGTGTCTTGTTGCATTACCTGATTTAGCTAACGTAAGGCAAACCAAGTTCAAAGGTTTGCTTCTTCAAATATTTAGGTTGAAGAAATACTTAATTAAATGGCTTTTCTGATGAAAGTCATTTGCCTCCAAACAACTAAGTAAGCTGCACAGATACTTTAATGAGAAATCAACAAAGAATTGTAGGTTCTTTACACAGATTATACCCAACCCAAATCAGCTTTTTAAGGGCTTATATCTGAGTTGCTAAAAGTCCAAAGTGATACAGATCTTAATTTCAGTTATAGGAGCTATATATACCGCTGTTGAGTATGTTACAAAATATTTTTTTACATTAGGAATGACAGGCCACTCAGTAATGGTTTTAATTTCCTGACTCAGTTTGGTGTAATAAAAACTGTATCTCAGTGAACCTCTTCTCCATGACACATAGTCAAGAGTCTCCATATGTTATTATTATAGCCTTGTTGAATACAACTAGACTTTAAGTGGGCTCCAGCAGAACATGATGGTTACAGTACATTCTAGATTGTTAGAGGACAGCTGTAGAGCAGAGTTGCAGGTAGAAAAGAACCAGTATATGTAAACCCAATTGAGTAAAGTTACAGTGTTATATTAGGATATTCTTTTATCCTTTTGTGACGAAGATGACATAAAAAGATGCTTTATTTGTTAATTTGATTTAGCCGATCATATTATTTTGAAATAATTACTGGTTGATTGTTAGGAGTGCTGACAATATTTTGAGCATGTTCCTTTATTTTCTTTTTCTGATTGACAGATTTTTATGTCATAGAATCACAGAACAGCCCAAGTTGGAAGGGACCTTCAAAGATCATCTGGCTCAACCTCTCTTGGGAAAGGCAGCCTAGATGAGATTTTCTAGCACCCTCTCCAATTGCATCTTGAAAATATCCAGTGATGGGGACTCCACTGTGCACCTGGGAAGATCATTGGAGTGTTTTGATTGCTCTCACTGTAGAGAGCACTTATGTTGAGGTGGAACCTTTCCCCATGCAGCTTGTACCTGTTGCCCTTGCTTTCTCTGCATGGCTCCTGGTGAAGAGGGAAGTCCCTGTCTTTGTCGTACCCACCCTTTAAGCACTGGGGGGTACTTATATATGAGTATGTAATGGTTAGTATTGTTAATGTTTTTGTCTGTATTTGTTTGGAGAATTTTTACCCAAGTGTCTGGAATACTGCAATATATTCCTTAAAAAATAAATCTCTGAACTAAAAGAAAATTTTAAGACTTTTTTCACACTGCTTCCAAATTTAAGGTTATATAATACCTGCATGCTGAAAGCTAAGCTTTACTGTTTGTTGAGCAGTCCAGCTGCAGTTATTAGAGATGGTGGTACAGACATAACAGTTTTGTATTGTCAACCAAGTGTCTTAATGTAGACTATGTCTTCGCATCCAGCACAGAGTTAAATGGGCAGAGGAATTTGAGGCAATGGAGTGTCAGTGGACCACTCATATCCATCTGAAGAGCATTTGAAAAAAGAAAAAGAATTGATTGTATTATTTTTTCCATACCTCACATTCACTAATATGATAACATTCTCTAATAATGAAAACATTTTTTGCTCCCTATTGTTTGTTCAGAATTACACTGTAACCACTGCTGGGAATATACCACCATTCTTGTTGCAGATAACTCACTTAAAATGCGCATGGTTTGATTAAACTACAGAAGTGCCTTGAGCACTGACTTCCAACTGTGCTCGTTCTGATTGCTGCTTGCAGTGTGCACAGGGAACTTTGCTCATGGAGAACGGGCAGACGTTTGGTATTGCTCCGCTCAATGCTAATTGTGTAATAAAACTGGTAATAGAGAAAAATGGGCTTGATAGTCTCAGGTATGAATGGGCTTTAGATGAAAATGGAAAAAACTGACATTACTGCAGAGTTCAATTTTCATATACACTGTATAAATGCTAGCTGTGTAACTAACAGCACAAACTTGATGGTTTCCTGAATCCTGTTGTCATGGCTAAATTTTTCCTCAGTTTTGCCTATTGAGGCTAATTGCTTGTAATATATTGTAAGATTATTTTTTTTTCCCCTACTGGAATGATCTTACTTGCACACTTGTTTACTGAAGGATTGTCAACGCAGCAGCAGTTTCTGAAGGTGAAGAATTAATTATTTTTAAAATTAATTATTACAATGGAACTGGAAATTATAGAAGGAATCCTGCTGTAGGTTATCATATTTTCTTATTAAGATGCAAAGTATATTGCCGGTATTTAAGTTGGACAGGTGACTGTCAGTGATATGAGAGCACATTGTTAGACATGGGGTATTAAGATGGTAGTAAAGTCACTGTGTTAGTTGTTGGAGTTAGTAAATTTGATCTGCTGCTGACTGAGCTCTTCATCTGGAATGTAATGAATACTTTGCGTTAAACAGCTATGCATTATTTATTCAAATCTTTCATCCAGAAAACTAGAACATTTTCTGTTCTGATGGGAGAAGCGTGACTGGGAATATAATCCATGAGCTAGATACTAGTACATGCAGTCAAGGAATCCTTAAACACACAAAAAGCTGGATTCACTGAGTTGGTTTTCAGCACGGGTTCATAGTAACCAATTACAAGTGTGGACGTTTTGTATAAGTACTGCTTCTGACACTAAATTGGTGTGAGTTGTGAGTGAAGAAAACTCTTAAGACTTTATTCTGTGATATATTTCGTTATGTTTATAGATGTGGTTTGCTTCCAGTTCAGAATTTTCTGGCTTCCTATTTCTTACAGTGAGTACAGATTTTAGATTTTGCACTGCAAAGAGAGAAATTCTGTGCAAACTAAATAGGCCTTTTTCTTTTAGAAAATGTGGTTATTGGCTAGAGTCACTTTTTGAAATGTGAGATTTCTCACCAGTATATCATTGGATTTTCCAATTAAATAACCAGTGTTAGTATTGAATGAATGATGAACTTACAATCTAAACTGGTAACTTGCATGACTTATTCTTACATCTACATGCATGTAACATTAAAGTAGGTAAATTAGTGATGTTCAACTCAAAAGCTGTTTTGCCAACCCCCTTGCTACCAAATGGCTGGCAATATACTTACACTTTCTTCATCAGCTCTTAAGAAAATCAGATTGCAAATGCAGTAACTAACGGGAACAAAGCCCCAAGTTTCTCCTATAATATTCACAATTACTTAAGATTCTTGTATATAATAATGAGTCTGAGACTAGCAAGACTTCAGTAAAATTGATTGCAGTTTCCTGATTAGTAGATGAACTTTTTGGAAATCTGCATTTAGTGCTGTCTCTAGGAGGCCTAAAACTGTGGTAGGAAAGATGGCTCTGATTTAACTAAAGCTTTGCTATCATACCTTTCAACTTTCGAGCCTGCCAGTGTGTGTGATAGAAGCCATCAAAATGTGTGAAAAATGACCCAAAAGCAGAACTGTTATTTGCAGTTATCAATACAAACTGTTATTGTGCCATAATTGACAGATGGTTTTTCACTCTAATATCTGTTTTTAAGGATATTTTTACACTGNACCAGCAAGGAGGAATTGCACTGTAGAAAAACTGTGGGACTATACTAAGAGGTAGAAATTTGTTATTTGAGTTGGGGAGCACTATCACCAAAGCACAGACTCAAACCCCCTGAAACTGTTGTTGAGTAGTTGTTGGATATTCTGGTCAGAAATTTATTTTTCTTTCTGTAAAACTAAGAGCTGAGGTTTATTCTGCTGCAGAAAGAGTGAAAATGCTTGAGAATTCATAAAGCTGGACAAAGTGAAAACTGGCTTGTTTGTAAGTTCATTGACAAGCACATTTGGCTGAAGCAGTGACCAAGTCTGCTGTTAAAGTGACTTCACCCAGTTTTTCCCTACTGTCCAGTCATTCTATTGGAGTGAATCAATGTTGACAGTAATTGTAGGTCTGCTTGAACACTGGCATTAAAATTAATGTGTTCTTAGAAAGTTCTTATTTTCATACAGGTCATGTGGTTTTCCTTAGGTGTACAACTTCAAGACTAGTGTCATAACCAAACACAGATTTCTCCATTTTGATGTAATTTTCACTCAGTTTTTCTCAGAACATTAAACTGTGTATTTCAAAACTAAATTAGACTTTTTGTGGTTAAAAAATCAACACTTTGCAGTTCCTTGCTTGAGAACAGCAGTAGCTAAATGTTTGTAATATGGGAAGGAACTGCAGTTAATAGGAAGGTGAATGTTAGGGTAGGTTGGCCCTGTTATGAGCACTGTTGTGTTTCAGTGGAGTATATTATTTGGGGAACTGTATAAAAACTGCACTATTTGTGCTTATGTTCTGTTACAGAGAGTTTTGTGACTTTCATTTTGCTCCTTGGATAGATTAGTAAATGATCTCCTTTCTGGCCCTTACCTGCTGCTGGATACGAGGATAATTTAAGCAGTAGAATGATGTTTCTGCAACACCACAGTATTTCTGTGGGTCCCTTTATTGTGCTAATTACAGCAGAATCAACAGAATTCTCCTATGATAAGAATTTAAGCAACTGACTTGAAACATCTTTAACCTCACTATCTGCAAAGCTTCATTCTAATGATTAGATCTGCAAAATGGAAATGCGGGAAACTGTGTTGGCTGTGGAAGCTGTGGTGGTGCTGTGGCTCTTGGGTAAAATGGTGATGGAATTAAAGAGCCCAGTGATAGTATGAGGACCTACCTGCATCCGGAGCTTGGTGTTTCCCCACTAAATGGTGAGGGTGTTTGGTTTTTTTTTTTTTTTTTTTTTTTTTTTTTTTTTTTTTTTTTTTTTTTTTTTTTTTTTTTGTTTTGTTTTTTGTTTTTTGTTTTTTTTTGTGGAGAGCAGAAGAAAGTTGATCCCAAGAGACACTTAGGTGAGGTAAAATGATAGATCCAGGTCAGGGAGGGCAACTGTTTGAAAGAAATCTGAGAAGAGAAGTAGAAGGAGAAAGGAAGAGAGTAATGTAAGATGAGAGTAAGATGGTAAGGAATGTTGAGCTAGGGTACAAATACAGGAAGTACAAATAAATGAAGAGCTCTGGAAATAAATATTTTAATTTTGTCTGGGAAACAAGCCATATTGGATGTTGGGGGAAAAAAAGCCCCAAACCAAAAAAACCCTAAAAGTAGAGGGGGATAGGAGACACGAAGGCAAACTGTTTGGGAGTACTGACTTGCTTGCATTGCTTCCATACTGCACATGCTTGCTGTTCTTTTTTCATAATGTGGTCTTAGATGATTGCTGATCCGAAGTTGTTTATATGCAGATGTCTCCTCAGGCCCTCTGTGTGTCAGTACAGCCATTACTGGAATTAAAAAGTGCAGGAAACTTGGAATACACCTATCCATCTGCTCATATTCTAAGTTTGCAGCTTTTCTTGCTGCCAGTGGGTTTTAGGGGTTCCCTCAGCATTTGCTGAAGGTAAATGTTAGTGTGTATTGGTGATAACTGCATGGAACATGTTTGTACCACCCACCTTTAAGCACCTAGTAGAAATTGTTAGATACATTTCCTGAAATTATGTAGAAAACTGTCACTCAGTATGTTTAGTGTTTTTATTTATACACACACATATATATGCTTTTTCTCTTAGTGTTTTTATTGCCTTTAACCCATTGAAGATTTAATGCTTGGGGCTGTCACAGGAGGTTACTTTGTCTCCTGTCTGTTGCTATAAATATTTCTGTCATACTCTTAACAACAATCTGTAATGATACAAAATTTGCCAGTTTGCAAGTGTATTTTCAGAACTACAGCTATGGGCTCACAATGAGTTTGGCATTAAAAGAGAGAAGATTCAACCCCAGAAATAGCTTTTTTTTGTGATCTAATACCACTTCCTACCCTTGCATGCATGGATTTTTTTATACTGTGGGTTGGTTTTTTTTTACTTCTCTGTTTTATATACATTATGAGGAACTACTGGAACCTTTGTGCAGGGATTAAAAAAGTGATAAAAGCAAGTGTCAAATATGATGCTGCTTTATGTAAACCAGAGTTTTAATGTGATGAGCAGAAACACCTAGCCTTTAGGCATGAATATTCAGCTGCTGAGAGCTTCAGCACCAAGTACTAATGTGGGCATTCATACCCACTGCCCCTTCCTGTAGTGATTCCCTGTAACTTCTTTACTTTATTAAAGACACCAGCTCTAATCTGACAGCATTTGCAATCTGCCAAAGTGTAAAACTGTCACAAGATGCATTTACATATATATCAGAATCTGCATAGCTGTACAGGAGGTGAAAATAAGTCAATATAAACCTGTGTCAGTGAAGATGGGATTTTGTGTACAAAATCTGGCAAAACAGTTTATCAAATTTTGAGCTGTCCTTGGTGCCAGTTGAGAAACACAAAATATGAGAAAACAAAGAGCAAAATTTTGAGTCAGTTTATTATAGGGCAAAGTGCAGACAGAAAACTGGCTATTCAAGTATTGAAAGCTTTTAGTGCATTGATACTAATAAATACCTAGAACATGTTGCTAAATTATCATTCTTCCTATTTTTCATGGTGACTTTGCTTTCCGTCAAAGCTTTGACTTTATTTTAAGGCTTTACTGTCTTGATATAATTGTTGAAACACTCAACGAAGATAAAGATGAAGCAAGTGAGAAGTCCCAAATAATTTTATGAAATGTAGAGGTCAGAGTAGTGGGGTGGTTTTTTGTTTTACTTTGTTCTTTACTTTTGGTTATATTTAGTTTTGTGAGGTTTTTGGTTGTGGGGTTTTTTGTTTGTTTGTTTGGGTTTTTTTTCTGTTTTTGGATACCTTCACTAAACTGAAATTTTAATTTTAGTCATATGCACAGATAAAGGAGTTTACTAAAGATAACATATACTGCAAAATAAATATTAATCCATATAGGCTCTTTGTACTTTTACATAGAAGTGTCTTTTGTAAAATAATGTATTGGAAAAAAAAAGTTGAGGACATCTGAAGCAAGTGCAGTGTTGTGTGCCTTTTTGCAATGGAGAAGTTAAAAGTAAGCGCAGCTTCAATGATGTGCCAAATCACAGGCAGTTTGTTATATTTCCAGCTGTTTGTTATTTGCTTCATGTGGATCAGCAAAGAGGGAAGAGGCCTGATCTGAATTTTAGTGCTCCTTTATGCTAGCAATTAGAAAGTTGCTACCCTTCAGCATTAATTTATATCTTCCTGAAATACTCTGTTGGTACTCACAATATGGGATGGCATCATGAAGATAACTGAAATTCAAACCTATGGAAACTCAGAAATAAAATATTACTATATATATTGCATGGTCTATATTGTCATTGGAATATAGTGTAGAAACGGTTTGGTAGAACAACTGGTTGATCAAGGCACCTGGTAGTGTAGTCCTGGGTGATGCCAGCAGGGAGGCAGATGCAGGCATGGGTCAGCACTTGGTATAAACTATGGAGATGAGTGCTGTTCTGGGAAACTTGCAACATAGCATATGATGCTAAATCTGCAAGAAGCAGCTCTGCCTAATTGTTAACGAATGGGTAATGGACTAATAAGAAGGAAAATATTGGGGAAGGTGGAAGTAGCCTGAAGTAGCAGTTCTGGAAAATGGAAGGCAAGGCATGAGTTACCTATAACATATTGTTAACATTGTGCAACGAAACACTTCAGATACTAGAACACAGGGCATGTCTGTGAATATTCTGTCTGATAATATTAGCAAGTATAAATTGCACTGTGGGACTACAAATACAAGTCTATTGTGGTAAATTATCATGGATGAGGGAGTAACGTGAAATCACAAGCATCACATGGATTTTTAACTGCAAACTTGTGAAAATTGTAACTAATAATATCATCATTGGTTGCTAAAATTGCTATTTCCATTAAAATATGTTGAATTCAGTGGCAAGTTGTTGCAGAAAGTACAGTGACAGCAAATTGAAACTTTGGGAAACAGGAGAAGGGAGCATTAACCATCATGCTGACATAGGAAGGTCAAACCCTTAATTTACCCACAGTTAGCTTTACTTAGAAGGGGGAAATAAGTGTGCTTTATATTATAATGAGAATTTATGTAAATTTGTTCCAGACTCACTAATTAAGTACCACTTGAAATTAATGATTGTTTTATGTTGAAAGCATATTTATTTCTTTCTTTTTGTTGTTGTGGCAGAGGATAGTCCAACATGAATATTTATTAAAACTTTTCAAGTTACTTAACATTTTACACAGTGCTCCTTTATCAGTGCGTCTTTCAGCAGTTTGTTTTAGTCATATAAGTTTTAGAGTGGGAATGCAAGATAAAATCTTTGTTAGGATAGTAAGATTGAGCAAAAGTTTAAACAGCAGCCCCCCCAAAGCAAACAGTGTGGAGTTTTTTGTTTGTTTTGTTTTAATGTTTATAGATTACATATATATTTTTTGAGTAAATGTCAGACCATGTGCCTTAAAAACATCTGTGGTTTTTTGTTATATAGCTAGATAATACATCATGTATTCACACTTTCAAGTTAGCAATATTTAACCTCTCAACTTGCACTACTTCCATTACAAGAGACATTTAGTGACATCTGCATTGCTCATGGGAATTTTGAGTATATATTCTTCAGGTGTATCCTGTCTTTGTATGAAAGTAATCATTCTTCCAAGCTATATCATATCTTGTGAGAAAATCTATTTTAAAGCTGAGATGTATAATCTATATCAACACAAAAAAAGAGTAAGAAATGCGTTTCCCAGCTACCAATGCAAACAAAAATTTTACAGTGGAATGATGACTTACAGTGAAATCTAGTATTATGCAAATATATCATTGTCTTGTCTTATAAAATGATGATAGATTTTTGTTTTAAAATTTTACTTCACTGGTTTTGCACCAGGTGATCCAACATTAATTCTGAGGGTTTGTCAGTATCATCATGCTTGAAGCAGGAGGTTGGATTAGATGAGCTCCAAAGGTCTCTTCCAACTGGAATGATTCTGTGTTGGTGTGTTCCATGAAGCAGGCCATTGTCCTGTCTCACTTGCTGTTAAGACTACTTATTAGAATTAGTTCAATTAGGAAGACAACTGGATAATAAAGTTCTATAGGTAGAACTTCATCTCTAGATGAAGCGAGACCCTGCCTACAACAGGTGCACCCTGAATAGTGTAGCCTTCTAAAAGGGTCCTGGCAAGCCTCATGACTTAGTGTTTTCTTGTTGTATCTCAGTCATACTATTAAAAGATGCCTTTCATAAGTGTCAAGCAGCATAAGTTCCTGGGGAAACTTATGTTTATTATAGAAGGTTATGATAGGAGGCTGTGGACATTATAAGCTTGAACCATGAGCTCTTATATGGCTTTAGATTGAAAGAATTTCTTTGATGTAATAACATGAAATACTGCTGGTCTAGCTCTCCAAGTATTTATCATGGTGTGGAAACACAGTTTCAGTGAGTCTTTATGTGGGCACTTGGTTTGGTGGACGGGACAGGAGTGTTAAGATGTGTATTAGCTGATATTGTGGTCTCTCAGGCAGCTGGTGGATGGGTCATCAGCAGAATATTCTGTCCAGATAACACAAGTGCTTTCCCATAAACCATACCTTTCTCCTTCCCCTGATGTGGCATGAAAGCTATGGTCTCTACATTGGAAGGAATGCCAACTGTGGCTTGGTTGCAAAGATGTGGCAAGCAAGCGACATCAGGAAGTGCCACTTGTGCAGTGTTTTTACACAGCAGAGACAATAACAGGAGTTGGTGCTTTCCTCCAGTATCCTATGGCTAAAGGACACTTATCTTTCCTTCATCTCAAGCCTGAGCTGGAGGTTGCAACCTGTCTCCCAGACAGAACTCTGCTACTGCTCCATCCTTCTTTTAAGACAACTTGTTTGAACCTTCTGGCTCAGACTTCTTGACATTTCTATTTCTGTTCAATGTATATTTTTCTCTTGTTCTGTGAAGTAAGACCTAAGCGTTGGCATACCAGAAAGGTGTAGGTGTCTGGGAAGATTTGATGTCTCAGGGAGATTGGACTGGGCCAGCTAATGTGACACAGTGCATCTTGTTCTGGTTTGTAATGGTTTACCAAAGGTAAATATTAGTCCTGTGCTACTGTGATATTTTGCATCCCCCCTTCATGCTTGCAAATATTTAGCAAATACTTACTTTTATTTTGTATATACAAACATACATTCAGATGTAAATACACACACACACACACACACACACACACACACACACACATAACAATGTTTAAACTTTTGTCAGCCACAATAAGAGAGGACTGAAGACAGTGATGTTAAAACTTACTGCAAATATTGTGCTGTGAATTTTTTCTGTTTAAATAAAGTCTGTGGGGCAAAATCATGTGGTCACTTAGATAAAGTTCTTATTAAATTGTTTTTACTTTTCCTAAAACTTTTTGTGTCTGATGATATTTAAATTATTGGATGTAGTGTCAGCAGACTCCACTCTACAATGGCACACATCCCCTTGATGGCATTGGTGGCTGGGTGGCTGTTCACTTGTTGCTGTGGTAACCCTCCTCTGAGGAGCAGGAGGAGAAACATGGAGGTCTTTGTATTACTAGGGTTTCCAGTTTCCTGAGGATGCTGACTATGTACAAATGCCAATGCAAAATGAATATTCCTTCAACTACCATGTATGTTCTAGTGATCATATTTGTATAAAAGAGCAATGGGAGATTTGATTTTGTAGAAATTTAAACTGTATTTTGAATTTTAGTTTCTTAGACTGAAATGTAAAATTGCTTTGCCTTTTGCTTGCTTCAAGATTCAAGTTCTCACAGGGAGGAATTTCTGGCAACAAGTGATTAGGTATTGTGTCAGGTAGATTTAGCAGGCAAATAAATAAACTGTTCGTTCTGAGGGCAGTCAAAAGTTGTGTGATGTTACTGTGGCCTCTTTAGCTTGAGGTGCTTAAAAACCCAAAGTATTAACTGAATTCCCAAAAAGAAACTTAAACCCCCCAAAGACTGATACCCCTTATTGTTCCTTTGTGACAAAATGCTGCTTTGATGCTTCTGCTCATCGGTATTGCTAAACATTCCGCATTCATTGTGGTGTAAATGCAGGATGTGTTAGTGCTACGGTAGCCTCCTTCTGTAAGTTTGCTTTGACTGTTTTCGAAGGTAGCACTAAGATGATGTTAATGCAGAAAACTGCCTTTTAAAAAATAAGCAGTAGATTGTTCTTTAACAATGTCTACTCTTTTCTAGTATAAGGTTAAGACCTGATTCTGCAAATGCATATGACTAAGTACAGTGATGCAGCTCTGTCAACCCTCAGTCCCAATGAAATTGCTTCATATTAATTTACTTTGAGTCTCTTTAGAATACAGTTGATAAGCAAGTCTTTGTCAGAAGACTTGCTGGAGATGCAGGATATGAGGTTATGAAAGTAATTAGATAGGAATAAGTTATTTTTAAAATAGTAAACATATGTTATAAATTTCCAGTTACTAGAATTGTAATAAAATTAAAAATAAATATAACATCATTAAAATTGTATAAGAAGATTAAATCACTCTCATATGAAGAATGCAGAAGAATGAAGAAAGAACTAATCAGAAAATTTTGTAGCAAATTGCCTGTCGGTATGGGAAATTGCAGTATCTAGACCACTGAAAAAGCCATAAGACTGTCAAACTGGAAGAGAATAAAACTTAAAGCTGGACATAATGGCAGTTTCAATGAGATTTGAAACGAAAGAAATGGATGTCAGTGGTAGCATTGAAGCTTTACTGGAAAGAAGTACTTAAGCCTCATGAAGGTCGCACTTCTATTGTAGAGGTGTCTGAAGGTGTTTCAAAGTATGAGAGACGATTTACATAGTTTCATTATAAAATTTAAAAAAAATACAGAAAACATTTAAAACTGTGGTCTTTGACTTCTCTGATAAGAAGTGGTAGCATTTTTGTGCCTGCAAAAATGGTATGTTTGGAAAAATCAAGTCAGCCCTTTATTAGGGCTAAAATAATACTGCACAACGAAGTACAGTTGAAAACAGTTGCTCTGAAATTTTCTCAGTTATGTTAATCCAGGTTTCAACGAAAAGAAGGCTGGAACCTGTGAATAGAGAGAACTATTAGCAGAGGGAGTGGTGATAAGTTTGTCAGCCTCCGTAAAGAAAGACAGACAAGTAGTTATTGCTTGTACAAACTGAGGATTTTTGAGTAACTACATCATCACAACTGCAGCACTACTTTATTTTTTGTCCCTTCTTTTTCCCAGTGCACCTGTGAGATGGCACCTCAGAAATAAATATTCTGTGTACAAAACCCCTAAATTTTCATTTAGTGTGTAGGCAGTGGAACAACAGAGGGAATATAATATACACATATATATAGAATATATATTACTATAATATAATGGAGATAACTATATTATATAGAAAAAGGTTACAGAAGTTCTCAGGTCAATAGGAAAAAAATTCTGGGCTGATGAAAGTACAATTAGTGAGTTTGGTTTTATATTGATATGAAGCTTTAAGAACTTTCTGTAAGAAAAGTGCATTATTTGAATTATTTCTCATCTGTATTAATGTATTTGCATATTAGTAAAAGTGAATGCATTCTACATTATTTCTTTACTGCACGCTGGTATAAAACATTGTGAAAATTTAACTCTAGGAGATTTCAGGAGATTTCAGTTTTAATATTGGCTTGATTCAAAAGATTTTACATTGCCTCAGCAGCTTATTCTTTATGCCTACTTCTAAGAGGATAAAAGTGATTAACAGATTAGTAATAATTTAGTATTTTGGTAAGATTAGTTGCAAGGCAGATGTGGTTTGTTTTTTGGTTTTTAGGTTTTTTTTCGTTACATTTAAATAAGATTCTAAGCCTGGAAAGGATCTCCTGTGTTACTATCTGCTGTTGCAGTGAGTTATATCATTTAACTTGTGTCATGAAATTGTCAAACTCGACTTTTAAGGAGATTTGGGGTTGTGCTCTTGGGGCTTTACTTGGAAAAACTAACTAAAAGTTTAATTTCTTTGGAGCCATGGAATTCTTTTTAAGTATGGAACTTGATTCTCTTCCTAGTCACCTGATAGTCACTTTTGTTGGCTATATCTTGGTTTTTCATGTTATTTTCCTTCTGTTTGAGATCTTGATATCTCTGTAAGCTTCTATTGCTTTCTTTTTCAAGTTCATTGAGACAGGTTAACCAAACAAAGCTTTGTCTTATCCTGTAAGGTACACTATCCATTTGCTTAATTGTAATACTTTTATCTTATTTCTAAATAATCTATTTGATGTTTTAGTTATTTTTTCATTGGCATTGGAGCGTAGGGATTATGCACCTTGATGTTTTACCACCTCTTTTTCCTGGAGCATAATCCCTCACTATTCAATATACTTAGAATCAAAGGTATAGGTTTTTGCTTGTAGAGGCACACCTCCACATTTGCACTTGGCTTCTATAGTTGGTTAAGATTAAATGCAATATTTTACTTCATAGTAAAAGTCATAAATTAACAAAATTAACTCCGACCTTGTATCCTCATATAGCACATCTTAAAAGAGGTGTTTCTGTCTAGGCTGGGCTTTGCTATAAATAAACACAAATATTTTTATTTCAGTGGACATCATCTTTGTTAATTGATTTACAAAATCTATTTCAAAACACTCTTTTATGATTCAGTTTCTGTTGAGTGTGAGGTCAGCTGGCCATTGTTTCAGGATGGAACAGCGTGTTTCTGCCGGATATGATGAGCCACAGTGTTGATGTCTAATTTAGTAATTGTGAACACAGGAGTTGTTTCTGAATGAGTTTATGGTGAGTTCTATAGGGAGTGAAAGAGGTTATTGGACATAATATGCTCCTCTTTTTTGAGTTGTTTTGTACCTTCTGTTTGCCCTTATAGAGAGGGCCCTATCTCTGGATTATACTGGTAACACATGCAAAGTGTAAGAGATGACATCAAGAATCTAGTGAAGCGTAGTTTTCCACTGCATTTCAAAAGTTATAAAAATTATAAAACTTAAAAAAATCTTATTTATAGAAATAAAAATTGTGTATGGTTTGTCTCAGGGTACAGGTGCTGGAGGGTCTATAAGTATGTTTATCCTGTTTTCTAGTCTGTCATATTATTTTCCTTTGAGCAGTCTGAAACACTACTAATTGTACTTTTATGTCTCATGTGTTCCTGGAATATTTGCTACACCTTGTGCCAAACACCATACAAAAGATACCATTGCCTAGCCAGCTCTGGTGTGCTGGGATTTTACCAGTCTATTAAAAAGCAATTGAAGAAAGAGTGTTTTTTTGTGTCTTAGTACTGAAAGGGTATATGAGCTCATATACTAGGTAGCAATGTGTGAAGGAAATCATTACTATTTTTTAAAAAGTAAGCATGACATTAAGTGATATCACTAAATAAAAGTAACACCCTAAGAAGTCTTTGAATTTGAGCTGCTGTCAGTGGCCTTTGATGTACTATAATTGTGGATATAAATATCTACACTCTCAGGCCTTGCAAAGAATCTAAAATGCTTCTTTCTGCTCTCCTTTGTGGGTAGGAGAGGGGTAGTTGTTGGGTATGAGACCAAGATCTTCTTTCACTGTAATTCTGAAATCAATGTTCAAGGAATTTTAAGTTCTGGTGTCCTCTCATCACACTTATTCACTGGCACTGACCAAACTTACCATTCTTATTATCTAAATTTATCCTTCATATTCCCTCCTTTTTCTTCTTCCGCTAATAATAGTTGTTTGAAGGTTAAACAATTAGAATCAATTAGTAAAAATAATCTATACAGCAAGTTTGCCATTTTTGTCATTAAGGAAAAAGCTCTTTGACCTGATGACCTACTTAAGCCACTGTAAAGGGGTGTCTTTTATGATAGTATAAAGACATAAACTCACCTTTTTCAGTAAAGGATAGTTAATAGCTAAAAGATCCAGATTTTAAAATTATTCATTTCAGTGATCATTTTTCTATATACATTTTTTAATTTATTTACAAATCTCAAGGGAATACGTTCATGTAAAATGATGCTGATACATGATGAGTTATTTAGCCATTGTGGTTGGCAGGCGTGGGACTCTGTGGTTTAGTGTCCTCTTATATCTGTGCAGGCACAGACTTTGGAGGAAGGAGAAGGGAGGAAGAGAGAGTACATTTGTTTCCTCATGATTCTGTTTTTATTCAAAGTAGAGTTGATAAGTTGGTTGGTTTTTTTACTAATTTGCTTCTTGTTATTTTGAAATTTTCTTAGATGCCCTGTTTCAGAGATGACTATTGCATTTGAAGTACAGGATTGAGTGTCTCTTTAAAATGCCATTCTGTTTAGCAAGAACACCTACCATTTAAGTAAAATTATAGTGCTCTGAAAGCAAAAAAATAGTCTTTTGTCACTCCTGTATATTTATGCATATTTCATTTTAACGAGAAGGACTTTTTTCCAGCTTGGCAGAGGTAATCATTGGCAGAGTTTTTTTAATTTTTTTTTCCCACTTTTTAAAATACCAGTGTGAAGACTTCTCTTTCTGTTTAATATTTCTTCTTAACAGCATAGATCCTTTTTCTGGGTTTTGGTTTTTTTTGTTGTTTTTTCTTCAGCTTTTTCATAAATACAACCAGTTCCATTCAGGATTGGATGATTCCATTGTTTTGGTTGTGTGGGCTTTTTGGTGAAATCAAGCTTTCTCTCGAAGCCAGCTGTAGTTCAGGGGGAAGGAGGAGGAGGCTGATGTGATGTGGGAAAGTTGGTATTCACTCTTGTCATGCAGACAAAGCTGTGGGTGATTTGCCCTTGCCCAGCCTTTTTTTATGAGACAACCACTGCAAAGTGGTCACTTTTCTCCACTTACGTGGTTGTAAAATCTTTAGAACAAGAAAGGAATTGGACTACTTAAGACAAGAGATTTAGTGAAATACAGGCAAGTTTGCAAACTGGGATGGTTTTGAGTAATGGTGAGGAATGAGTAAAGAACATTAAACACTTTGTCTTCTTCCCTTTAAAAGAAAATAAAATTAGATGGTTGCAAAGAGTATTTCTAGACTACTTTGTATTTAATTATCTTTCAAACCTTGCATATCTGTATTTTGTGCTCTATCATTGGAAATAACCAGTTACTGTGGCTTTCTTTGTAATGCCACTTCTTCTGAGTGATTATTTATTTTGCTTTAGGAAGCAGATTATTGGCACAGACTTTTGTAGGCTGTAAACAGAACTTCTTGCTACAACCAGGTTTGTGGCTGTGGGCTGAGATGATCTTCAGTCTCTAATCAGATTGGTCCAAAGAGGGACCGGTGAATGGGAAGCGGGGAATGGTTAGAAACCAAGAAGCACAATGTAAATGTGCACGTAATTTGAAAATGCACCTGCCCATGGTTCCACATCTGTGCATGCAAAATTGTTTCAGGCCCTAGTGATTTGGTCTATATTCAGATTGACTCTATGTAATAATACAGGCTTTTTATTTTTGCTTCACTGAGCTTTCATTTTGCTACGTGTTAACTTTTGTTCATTTTACTAGGTTTTGAGTTTATTTGTGAATAATAAAAGCCCTTTTTCCTCTGTGCGTATTTAATAGTGGCAAAAATGATGATGCTGGTGAATCATTTGGTGTGGAAAATGTGATTGAATATACAGAACAGAACCCTTGCTTGTATGCAGCCATTTAATGGACAGTTTCTATGTGATTCTTTTCACTGGACTTCTTTTTAGTTGTCTTATTACATTGTAAGTTTTAGCGTGGTACAGGCTGCAAATGGTCAGCACAGAGAACAGAAATGAATGTGAACCAAATTAATCTAGTTCCTGAAAGTTAGTTTTAACTTGGCGTGCACAAGAACAACCACCATATGTTTTTAAAAATCATGGCCTTGGTTGTTATTTTACCCTGTTGAAAATTCCAGAAAGTCAAACTGGTCTGTCAGTGCGTCGTATCCAGTTTCAAGTCCTTATTTACCTTGTTGGAGCATAGCAGTTAATGACCAACATATGCTTTTAATGGTGCATTGCATAAAGTGAATCAAAGGTGACATAACCCACAAAGCATTCTGCAGTGAGTTCTTGCTTTAGGCTTCAGAAATGTCATTTGTTATTACTGAAGCCATGTCGACAGTTCAAGATAGCATGCTGGATCACTGCAGTCAGATCAGGGCTTATTTGAAATGTTTATAGCTTTGTTTTCACACTGTTGTGCACTGACAGGCTTTAGAGGCAAAAGAATAATTGAGGTGAAATTACCTGCTGATAATATGTAATTAGTTGAGTAAAAGTATTTGTTGCTGTGAGGAAAAGAAGTGAAGCCATTCAAAAAGCACAAATATTATCTCTAAAGTACTTTTATAAGCATTGCAAAGACAGCCCCCCCAAATTTTCTCTATGTAGTTACAGAGGATCTGATATAATGAAAGGCATGTGTTTGTCATAATTTTAATAACACATCCGTGCATTGTTTCATGGCTTGGTGATGCATAACAAGAATGCTGCCACTTGTAGAGAATCAAAACAGTGGAACATGTTGTGTGAAAGTCCTTATATGCTTCTAATGATAAATGTTTTTATGATAGCAGTTCCCCCCTTCAGTGCTGGAGGAGAGAGTAAAATCACTGGGAGCAGGGTGGCATGTGGGCAGTGAGCATGTGGCAGTAGATGTTGTGTATGGAGCCCCTCAAACATTCAGTATTGGGCATGGCAAATGCTGGATGGGTATGACACGTAAAGAACATAGAGCAGAAGCACCCAGCTGCAGCTGGTGTGGCTTGGTTTGGACTCTGGCTATTTTCAGAATCCACAGACCAGGAGTCTGTTTCTTTTGGGGACATTGAGAATTCATGTCTTGCTGTCACACTCAAGAAAAATGCATGCAGTCATAACTACATGGATTAACCACCACTAGTTTTGAATAAAAAATGAATTTTTTTTTTTTTTTTTTTTTTGGTCACTTTGCTTGCTGCCTGTTTCTTTTGTGGATAAGAAAAGATGGGGTTGGGTGGAGAACTTGAAGGTTCAGATGACAAAACTCAATGGTTTTTTGGGTTTGTTTCTTTGTTTTACTAGGAAAAGTGTCTGTCTCAGCTATGAGAAGAAAATTCAAGCAGCTTGACTGAGTAACTAGATTTTAAAATGGTGATGAATGAGGCTGGCTGCGTTGGTCCCTCTGTTTTCCTTTCATCAGAAGTCTCCTAACATTTTTTACTTCACGTTTGTAGGGTCATGCAGCTTATGTGACATACAGGTTTCTGCCCCCGTTAACTATGAATGTTACTGTCCATCTTCCTGCTTCTGACCTATTCCAAAAGTCTAAAGCAGCCCATAAAAACCTGATTTTATATATTCCTTTTTAATATCTGAGGTTTTGTTCACTCAACTGCTGGCAATCCAGTCTCCTGCTCCCTGCAGACTTATAGTTGCTAGGATCTTTGTATATTAAGTGTCTGTCTTTTCATCTAGAGCTGGCTGGGTGCCAAATGGCTGAGACTTCAAGCAAATGAGATTATTTTACACTGACTCGTTTGTTACTAGAACTTAGAAGGGTTTCTTTATATGTTAAATGAAGGTCTGAAAACTTTTCTTACTTTGTGACAACTGCTTTTCCCCTGGCAGGAACAGAATTTTGACTTTGCTTGTAGTGCTCTTCAAATATTGTGGTTAATGCCAAAGACTTCAGCTTCTCAGCAAAAATCAGGAAACCATCATTTCCTTACTGTAAACAATATCTTTTTAATATGGTATTCTGTATGAAAATACCCTGTGAACCAGTATCTTCAAGGAACTGATTCACTTTTTTGTCTCAGTGTAAATTTCTTTTCTGCATCATTTAAAAGTTCCAACATCAATTGAGGAACACAGTTCTGCAACTGAAAATTTTAGCACTGCACAATAAATGAAAAGTGCATTAAAAAGGATTTATTTCTTTTGAAGAGTTTGCTAGAAGGCAGGAGCCAACACTTGAAATTAAATATTCAGAGATATGATTAAGTAAATGTGTTTTCACAAAAGCATTTACAGTTTTTTAGTAGAAGGAGAGCTTCAATCTCATAAAAAACAATAAGGAGGAACCTATTTAAAGTTCAAAGTCAGAGGGACAGAGCCATGAGTAAAATTCCAGTCCCTTGTTGTCTCTGAGAACAATACTGTCAAATATCATTTCCATTGTAGGAGAAGAGGTGAAATTTAGTGAGTGTGAAATTCTGTACTGGGAAAATTAAATACTTAAGTAGAATAATATGGGAGTGGATATTTGAAAAATCAAACCCACAAAGAATTTGGGGTTGACAGTGTGTTCGTTTCATGTGTTAGATATAAGATTTCTAAGTTGCACATCCCAGACACATTAAACTCTAAGGCAACTTTTGTCTTGATGTTTAAAAATATTCTTGAGGCAGATAGGTCTGACTGAAATTAAACTGTCAAATAATCTGTCAGTACTAGTTGGATGGGGGTGGACATGTATTCACCCACACTGAGATGCAAATACTTCCCTTGTGAAATGTGACAGCTATGTAATGTGGCAGAGGAGCTCTACACAACAGTTCAGGATATAAAATGGGGAAGTATTTATTCAGTTGAATTTAGAATTGGAATTTCAGATAATCAGAAAGGAAAGTCACAGGAATGTGATTTACAGAAAGGAACTTTAAACTGTAGGAATGTACCTTATATAGTTTTCTTACTCTGAACTGAAAGTAATTTTTCCTTCTTCACATCTTCCAGAAGAGTTGTAGATACAGACTTCCACTCTAAAGGCTTTCCTCCTCTTTCAAGTCAGGATCAGCCGTATCTGCACCCTTCTCTGTCTAATATGTTCTGAGAACTTCTGATGATGGAGATACCACAAGCTCCCTAAAAAGTCATTGCCAGTGTTTAAAGTATCCTTTATCCTTAATATTGAACTTTAATTCCCTTTATATGCACTCTTTGCTGCCTATCTAAAGGCAGAACTGAAGACTGTCAAAGTTTCCTTTGGTCTATCTTCTTTCCCTTAACCATTGGATAGCTCTTTTAATCTTGCCTTTTATATTACATTCTGCAAAATTTTTTTCTCTTGCTGTCACTGGACTGTCTTTGGACACACAGAACTAGACTTGAGTGTTACATTAGAGGTCTTGTCAATGCCAAAATGAGTGTCAGGATAATGTCAGATAACCTGATATATTAAATGCCTCTTTTGATGTCCTGAGACTGAAAAAAAAGATTCTCTCAGAGAAGTCCCAAGAAAGCTGTTAGCTTTCTCCAATTTAGCCTGACAGTTAGTGCTGTTGCAGAGTATGACATTATGGTAATTTGCTTTAATATTTTTTTTCTATAAGAAAGCCATAGGAGTTGTTTGAATTCATTCCTTATCAAGTAGAGTGTCTCTTTTAGAAGCAAAAATCCAATAATGTGGAAATAGCGTGACCATATTGATTTTTCAGTAAGATACTTAGATTTTTAGATACTTAAACAAAAAAAGAAGTTGGGCTGGCAAAATAATTGTTGTGTAATCTAATTCTACATAGCCTCAGCTGTCAGAAATTGGAACTTGCAGTTTCTTTGTCTGCAAGGCAGATAAATCAATAGATAATCAGATTTCACTTTCTAGTACTGATGCTTATCAAAAATGATCAAATCACATCTTGGTCTGCCTTTAGAAATTAAACAGTTTAATCCCCTGCTGCCATGTACAGGAGACCATGTTGTTCAGTTCCTTAATTACTCTATTATTCTTCCCTGAGTCCTTTCTCCAGTGGTCTAGTTTTATGAATTTTATATCCTATAGGTTAGACTTCCAGTTGCAGTTGCATCAGTGCCAGAAGCAGAGGTAGTAAATCCATATGCTTCTTTGATACTCGTCAGTTTGTGGTGAAACCAATTCATTAAGAGTACATGTTCATCTAATTACCCACTACATTGACCAAATTCCATTGTTGCTTTTCAGAATAGAGTCCCTGTTACATCAGGACAGCTTGCATTCCGTGTTTCCCCATGTCTGACATAATATTTTGAAAAGTCTGAATCTGTGTTGCCATTAAACTGTACTTGTGCAGTCTCTTCATTCCTTCATCGGGTTATCTAGTTTTTCCATAAGCAAAGGTAGAAATGTAGTACTGTCCTTTGTGTTTACACTTGTTCTGTTATTTTGATAAATCTGCTCTGTGTCCCTTTATAAAGAGCAGCATGTTAGTTTTCCTCATCTTGATTACTCCAGAACTTACATTGACTTTTCAGCTATTTCAGTTAGGCTTTCAAGTTGTTTGGGCTTGACAGTGTAAGTGAGGCCTCTTCAAAATCAGTATCAAGTGATGTTAGAATGCAAAGTGTTTAATCAATAATACCCAATAATACTTTTTCCCAGAAGGGGAAAGTGATTGATAAATATTTATAGGTGATAGAATTGTTAAAATTCTTTTTGTTCCTAAAGTATTAACTTTTAATGTACTTTAAGTATGCTGACAGTGATATTTCCACTTACCTTTCGGCTTTCCTTAGTGGTTTTCTATGACTCTCAAGTTTCTATTTATATATGTTGCTATCAAATTTCTGTTTTGAACATTGTATTTCTATATGTATGAGACACACACTTTAAAGCTCCTTTTGCAACCTGGCAATTTCTCTGTTTAATGATTTATTTTTTTTAAGTAATTAAAGAATTAATTATCCTTAGGGTTTATTCACATGCTTCTTGTTAAATTATTTTCCGTGTTTTGTGAAAGTGTTTTAGATTCACAGAAGGGTTGGACATATGTTGAATCTTTATGCTTTTGTGTGCTGACAGGCTTTTTTCCAGTGAATATACATAAATAAAGGACGTACTGGTTGCAAATGGCACCACAGCAGCTACAAGCACTTCTGTTAAGAAACAGTATTGCTGACAAAATGTTTGGGGAGGGGATTTTTAATCTCCTAACTCTCCAGCTTCTGTTGACTGCCTATAAGAGAGACAGAAACTTTTTTGTGATCTGCTTGTGATCCCATTTTCCTGTCAGTGGTTTCCATTTCTTTACTGATCACTTCCTAGTCTTATGGTTAGGACTGCGTTCAAAAAGTTGTACAGTCCGCCTTTGAAACTTTAAAGTAGGAAGGCCTGGGACCCAAATGGCCTCTCCTGAGTGATTCATTGTCTAGAAGTCTATATATATCAAGTATTATTATCTAAAAGCTGGCATTTTTTGTCATGTTTAAAGAAGAAAAAGTTGTTTTTCTATCTCTAAACAGGTGTTTGGCAAGGAAAATCCTTTTCGTTGTTGTGGGCCATGGATCCCAAAATTCCTATGACATGGTTTTCTCAAAGCTACAAAGCAATGCTAAATTTTCATAGCACAATAATTTACAGACATTCTTGTCCTCATGTTCTTTATTAATTGTTCTGGACAGCTTCCTCTTAGTATTTTGGCTTTCTAAGCCACACTTGGAATGGGGAATTAATCTGTTTAACATTAATTAAATGTTGTTAAATTAATTAAAAGTTAGTCATCTGACACCTGGTCCTAATGTGCCACATGAGCGCCCTCAGTTTTTTCTTCTGCTATAATTCCCTCCAGATAATATTCTTTATAGGATTAGAGCCCAGTAATGCTGTTACTTTGTGTTGTGTCTTTATTCTTCATTAATAAGTGTCCTAGTTATTAATAAATGGAAGTAAAATTGACAGCTGACCTCTTAATACTCTAAGTAAAATGTGAGAGAATTTTGCTCTTTCAGGAAGAAACCACATACTTGGGAATGCTTTATTTAAACAGTACTCCTGATCAGAGCTATTTTGTTTTCTGTTTCTGTGCAAAAAAAAACCCAAAAAACCCAACCCAACAAAAAACACACACGCACACACACAAAAAAAAAAAAAAACAAAAAAAACCAAAACAAAACAAAAAAAAACAAAAAAAAAAAAACAACAAAAAAAACCGAACCAAACCAAACCCCGACCAAAAATCCCTCAAAATATCTTTAAGTGAGTAGGTAGGCTGGCATCTATGTTGAATGAAATTAAGTCGATTTTAAAAGTAGAGCAGAGGTATAAAGAAGTGAGAGTGATCTGTAGATCTCTTACCTTTACTAGGTCTGTCTAAATGTCTTACCTCATACACAGAAGCTCTGACTGCACGTTAAATAGTTTATGTGTTATGCAGTCTGTGTAGTCTGTTGAGTGATATACTCCACTGGTGACTGAGTCTCCTGAATTGATGTAATGCTTGGTCAGAGATAGCGCAAACACATCTGCTGGTAGGCTCTTGCAGAATTGGGGGCTTTGGCTTTGTTTGGTGTTTCTTTGCTTTTTTAAAAAGTCCTGAATGGAACTGGCTCTAGAATTGGTTTCTTCTTGTCTTTCTGAAGTTTTCCCAGATGTGTATGGCATAGAACTATTAGGACTACAGCTTCAGAAAAGTCAGTGCTTGTGACCAAGGGACTCTTTACTCACTGTCTTTAGAATTTTTTCATTAAAGGAACCAGAAAACAGACTTGAATTTGTTAGTGCTTCATCATCTTTTTTATGCCTGTTTGCTGAGGGCATGAAAGTTTCTGCTCCATTTCTCAACCTTCTTGGTGAGAAATGCAATGTCTGTGAAGTATCTACATAAATGGATGCCTGTCAACAATCTGACACTTGCCACGTTCTTTTCCTAAATGTTTCACAGGAAGCTCCATAATTCTGTACAGGGGTTGACAGTGTTGGGCTGCACAGAGAACATGTACAGGAACTGTGTAAACCTTTCTGCTGAGGGTCCTCCTGTTGTCTTAGAGAAATGTGGCATTAATGGATCAGTGTTACTAGGGCAGTTCTCCCAAATTCTCAGCATGAAACAACTGAGAAGACAGAAACTGTTAGTGCTCTCCCTTGGTGCTTCTACTTATGAAAATTTTCAGGGAAATTATGCAGCATATGCAGATGTGGTAGATGTGATAATGTCTTTGTCACCAACAGGATGTGAAGACCAGTTTATATTTTGAGTCTCATTGTTGTGTTTTAATTATTATTAATTTTCTAAGTGTTTCTACTGAATTAACCTCTTAATCTACCTGATACAGCAGTCAGCTGCACAAGCATGCTTTGATTTGCAAGGCACATTAACTTTTATAATTTTTATGGGACAAAATTATTTGAGTATTTTCTCAATTTCTGAGATCTTGAACTTGCTCTTTCTTTACATCTTCTTGATGCTGCATCATCTTCATTGATTTGGAAGCTGTAACAGAATATTCACAAAATGCTGAGGAAGTAATAGTAAAAAAGATATAACTCTTGGAGAAGATTAATAATATTTAAGAGACAAGGGCTATTTTAAATTAAGGTAGTCTTCACATAGTATTAATGAAAAATCAACTTCCAAGACATAATCACCATATTTTTGGTAACCCATTACATGTAGTAATTCAGAATAAAATGATTTCACAGAAGTTTCAATGAAAAATATATACAATCTTTTTAATGAAAACAGAGATAGTTATATTGGTCCTGCAGTAGCACAAATAAAGTTATACTAATTATGATAACGTTCTCTTTGTTTGGGACAGAAATGTTATTATTTAAGGTTTTTCATGTTTAATTGCATTGAGCTGTGATGGATTGACCCCAGCCAGCAGCCACTTGCCAGACTCAGTTCAGGAGCAGTGAGAGAAGACTCAGGGCTGCTTGCTGTGAACTGGGAGTTTTTAAAGTCTGCACTGAAGTAGAGTGAGTAATGTGGTGTATACTCAGTATTTTTGGCAGCAAGCAATTTGAGTGACAGAAGGCAAGCCAACATACAGTGACAGGAAGCATATGTAGCAAGAGAACCTGTTTGTTTAAAGATACCAGGCAACGGAAGCAACTCCTGCTCTGAATAGCCACAGGGAGCAATCTGTATTGAAAAAGACTGACAAAAAGGTTGTTCAGAGTTCAGGCCCCCTCCAAAATAGCCATATTCCTGTGTTTCACTGCAGCCATGTTTTTTTCTTTTTCATGGATAGTTCTGTGAAGGAGCTCAGCTATATTTTTCCTGTGTGGATCTTCTTTGTCCAAGTCAGTGTGTGTGGGCAATGTACTCTGTTCCTGGTCTCAGAGAGATGAAGGAATCTTATTTTTGCAGCAGGTCACTGCTGCAAACAAAATTAGCGAAATATTTTTCTGAACATATTTGTTGTCTAAAATATTGTTTACATCATAAAGAAGTCAATAAGAAGTTTGTTCTTTTCTGATGACCCACTAGGAAATGGCTTACTAACTTTTATTCTGCAGGCAGCAAGTGCTTTATAGACCATTAATTAATTAAGAATTGTAGTAAAAAGTAAAAAGAATAATGAATACTGTAAATAAGGAATGACACTGCCCACAGTAAAGCATTAAGAATCTTAACTGATGTTAGGAATTTATCAAATGGTAATTGTTCTCTGAAGTTGTATCTAAAAATACATCTATAAGATAAACCAAAGTGAGAATACAGGTTCAAGCACTGGCCCAAAATCACATAAGATTCTCAGTTGTTTAACTGCATGCTTCCTGATACATTTTGAACTGTGCTGCATCACATTCATTCAGATGATATCCAGGCAGTTTGGGTCCTAGCATGTGTTAGAGACTGTTTAAAATAAGCAGTGGGAATGTTGTCTCCCTGCTTCTGAGGAAAGAGGTCAGCTGTGTGGCAGTGAGCCATTTCTATGCCACTTCGCTGCAGATCCAGAGAATGGTTCCTGGCTGGTATAGTGGGTATATTCTTAGTAACTTGTCTTTTTCACTTAGCAGTTAGATTGGAAGCAATCCTTCTAATACTTTTTTAGGCAAAAAGGAAGCAAAGACCTATACTGCTCTTCCTTTTCACCACTTTAACCCTTGTAAATCTGGGTCCTTGCTGCTATTCTCAAGGCTCAGGAGACACAGGCCTTCCTATGCCCCTGTTCTAAGTCTATTTCCTTGCTCTGATCATCTCTCTTTCTAGCCTTTCAAGATTTTTTCCATTGCTGCTTTCCCTTTACCTCCAGTGCGAGATACTGATTCATCAGTCCTTTGTCTTTCTGTATGTGTGACAATTGGGCTTGACCTGAGCCTGTCTTGGGTAGTATTCAACATAGGTAGCATCAAGTTGATCATTGCTACTCCTTATATTTTCTCACCCTTTTCTTTCCCGTATAACTGAAGACTGATTTCCTGGGGAAAATAAAAAAGAAGGAAAGAATGGAAAGGAAGCAGTAGTCAACTGCCTATCCTTGCTGTTTGTCTGTCTGGCAAGAGAAAATGCAGTTGCTGGAAAGGCCTAGAGCGAGTCACCATTTCTAAACTGGCTTAAGCACAGCATGAAACATCCTGGATTGAGGTGGAGATGCTGCTGCTTCTGGAGCAAGCTTCACCTCATGTTCTTACTCAGATGCTACTACATATATTCTGGATAGCTGTAATGTAAACTTCTATTTAAACTCCGGTGTTCGTGTTAGCTTGTAGTAACTGGTGGTGTATATGTGAAGAATGTCTTTGCATACTAGCTGGTGTTTCTTACAACAAAACCATGGACTCTTGTGGCATTTTATTTACGCATACAAGAAAGGCTAATGTTTTCATGATAGCTTTGTGCTTGGTAAATAGAGCCTTTTATAAAAAAATCTGTTGAGTTTTGCAAATGAGTTAATAGTGACTGCCACAGCTAGTTGAAAATTTAAACAGTGCTCTTGGCCAAAAAATGGCTTTTCAGTGTCATGACTTTTCTATGTTCTGACCTCTACAGAGAAAGGAAAGTCTGACTACTAAAAATAGTAGCTTTATTATTTTAAAAATATAAAAGAAGAATATTTCAGTTTGGTTAATATGATTATTTTGAAATTTTTGTGCATTTATATCTTTATATTAAAACAGTTTTATCAATGTAAGACTATTTAAGCACATATTAGGGTGAGTTCATCAATCTTGTTTAGGTTAGGTCAAGGTTACTTGTGTTTTAACAAGTGAATCAACAAGCATTCAGTGTGACTCAGCTTCTCCATAGGCTGTGTGAAGACATTGTTTAGCCCTCAGTCTTCATGTGTACTGAATGTTATTTTTCTGCTGTGAAAGTCTTCCAGGTTTTATCAAGGTTCTTGTTGCAGTTGCTATTACAGTAATGTACCAAGGACTTCTCTAAGTGGAAGACTTGTAAAAATCTAACTAATTTAGAAGAAAAAAAAATCATCACTAAGAAAGATGTAGTTCATTTTAGTGTTAAGGAAAAGGTCAACAGGGACTGAAAAAAATCAAAGACAACTCTCTTTGCTTCCTACAATAAAGCAACAGAAACTAACTCTTGCAGATGTGCAAAATTGTACTAACATACAAAAAGATAGAAACAGGAAGAGGACTTCTTTTTTTCACCCTTAGCACTGAGAATCTATCTACCTGTGTGTCACAAAAACATTACACTTTATGTTGAAAGAAGTGTTTTTGCAAAATGATCACAAGACTTCTCTATAGGATTATGTTAGTAATTGCACTGAAACCATCATCATCAATGTTTAGAGTGTGTGTTTTCCAATTCTTCCAGATAAAGTTCTTCATGTGGAAGAAATTTGCTTCTCATCTGTTTTTCATTTGAGACACTTACTATGCTAATCTTCCAAGTACATAATTATTAAACTAAACTGGTGAGAGTTGTCTCACTGTAGACAGTCTCATCTTTCCTTTAAGTTAATTTCTATATGAAATTTTGGTTTACCACATCAAAGAAGGGGGCTAAATACGTTCTTCACTCAGATAACTGTGTATATGGTTTGTTATTATTAATTAATTTTTGAAAACTTCACAATTCAATTTGGGAATATGTTAGCAGTTAGGTCTTTTAAAGTTCCATTCTGTAATAATAAGACCATTTGATTGTCACAGGAAGTGGATAGAGTTTTAAATATAAGTAATCTTGTCTTTTGTCAGTTTGTCTTTGATCCTTGTTTTGAGAACAACTGTTAATGAGACAGCATGGTTATGGATGTATATAGTTCAGCTTCTGTTTGCATGTGGAGAGGCGTATGCCATTGAAGTTATTGACTGATGCAATGGATTAAATGATTTACTGAATACTTATAATTAGAGGTTCTAGTTATTGAAATTTGAGTCTGCAGTTTTTTTGTAGTATCACTTGAAGGCTTTTTAAATGAAAATCCAGAATTTGCATAATCATTTGGCTTCTATACAGTTATTGGTGAAATATTTTGGTGGATTTTCTTGAGATGTTCACAGTTGCTATGGGTAAAAACACTGCAGTGATTGCTTCTGCTGAGGAATAGTTAGTGCTGAGGCTCCTGTTGCCTGTGTTTTATGGATTTTCTGCTGCCATAGTGCCCACAAGCTGGGCAATAACAAATTATTACTGATCCTGATCATCAATCTTTTTCGTCTGAGAAAGTGATTTTTAAATTTTTTTTTAGGTCTTACAGGTAGAATGGTGATGTAATATTTTTAGAAAATGAAAGAAGCACACAAATTCAGTGTGCTTATTATGGACGATTTCAAATAGGAGTAATGTTTCCTCTTTTTACTGTAAAAGGTGCTACAATATTGTGTAAGACATGTTCTAGATGAATGTTTAGACAGCAGTTTTTTAAGGCTCAGTGTTTGGAATGAAAGTATGTTATCCTTTTCCCAAATAATACACTGTTGTTATGGTTGTATTACACTACACATAAGGAAAAGCTATTGGCATAATATGAGACAAACATTGAGAAGGCAGGAGTGGGAACGCTGAAAACTGACATTTAGGTCTTGCTGAAATTCTTAGAAAAATATTTTAGGGTAATCCTCTTGACATGTATTTTATTTCTTGTGGACATGTAATTGATTAAAGCAGTACTCAAATAATATTCCCAGTCTACCAATCATCACTGCATCTACATTCAGTAACTATTAACAGTTTAAAAGCTAACGAATTTAAATCATTACCATTCAGCGATAAATAGAATGTATTCAGAATTGTAATACAGTTGTAATCAGTATGAGCAACAGTAATGAACACTATCTTCTTAACAGAGTATTTAATTTTTCATTTTAAAGTGGACAAGTAAAAAAATAACTTGAGCCTTGATCCAGAAATATCTTCATGCTGAAACTTCAAACAGTCCCCCTCTGCCATCCCTGTAAGCTGATTTTTAAATGGAGATGATCTCTAAATTACAAGTTTTCCTCATCAAGCTGTCTGAAATCAGTTTGACTCTACTGTGACATAATTACTTGTCTATATGAATGTTATTTTGCACTAAAGACTGAAAGTTTACCCTGCAATCTTACATGTGTCTATTTATGAATAGTCACACTGATCAGTACTAGTCAAATCTTAAGTCAATTCTGTGCAGCTTTACAGGATGCAGATCTTCCTTGACGTTTTAAACCGGCTAAATAGTTTACTTACTGCCAGAATTTTGTTTCTTAATGGGAGCAATTGAGCAATTAGGTTTTTTTTTTTTAAAAATGTAATTGTCAATATGATGAAAACCAGTGTATTATGTTTCCCTTTCTGCAGAAGAGCATGTTACAAATTAGAGAATGGTTTACTTTGAGAGTAGTAATTGTTTATAAGTGGTATTACCGTTGTAACAGTTTTCTGACAGTGTCCTCTAATATTCCTCTGGTACTTTACAATCTGCTTGCCAGTAATACAGAATGAGGGAACGGTACTGAACCTCCACTGTAATGCCGTTGCACTGATATAAACATAATAATGAATGGCATCTACCTAGCAAGGCTGGACAGCATTAACTGCTCTTATAGAAAACATTATACTTACTTATCTTCTTCAGACAGATTTATGTTTTAATTAAATATATATATATATAAATTGCCTTTGATTTTGTAAATTAATGAACAAACTTGTGGATGTATAACACAGAGTGTCCTCTGTATGATAATAAAAGTTTTATTGAGAACAGTCATGCCAAGGTTAGCACATTTTTTTTTATCTGATATCACTGTGAATAGGCCCATGCAAGATTTAATACTGCTTGTGAATAGAGATACTTGTGTGTAGTAAATAAGTAAATAAATAAGATAAAAGTTAGTAAGACATATTTAGCCATCCTTCTGATCAAAGCTCCGCATAGTAAACATTTCAGCACTGTGATCATTAGGTCATATGAAATTATCTACTTTATCTTTCTGTCCCAACACAGAAAGATCAGCTATCAGGTTCCTGACATTTATATAATACGTTCTTTTAAAATCCTCTTCACTAGTAGAGATTCTCTTATTCTCACCCTTACAAAGCTTTTATTGTCTTCAGTCTAATTCCCTGTATTGTATCTTTTTTGGTGTTTTAGATTTGCTAATCTGTAATGTTCCATGCAGAGAAGAAACAGATTATTCTCTTCCTATTGAAACTGGTCTTTTATGTATTTAAAGGCTGTAATTGGTTATGCCTGGATCCCAGACAGGGACTGCATGTATCTAGGCTAAAGGACCTTAACTTTTGTGGAGGATTTATCTAATAGGATGGCTCTTTCTAATGGTCTTACACATCTCTTGTAAACTGACCTTAAGCACCAAAATTGAAAGTACGAGTTTGGAAAACAGAAGTAGGGCCTTAAAGGCATTCACATTGCTCATTGAATAGTCTCTTCGATAGTAACTGCATTCCTACTTGTTTGTACTTTCTTGTGACATATTTTCCTAGGTGGTTCATTAAAAAAGTTATCTCAGCTTTTCCAGAACTCCAGTATTTGTAGCAAATGAAATCTTCAACTTAGGCTCAGATGCACTGAACCTTTCATTCTTACACCAAGCGTGCTGTCCAGTATTTTTTATCTCTGCATGGGAAAGTATCTAATAAATAACAACATCAAGACTGGGGATAGACTCGTGTTAATACAGCAATTTTGCTAAATTGTAAATCTGGAACCCAGAATTTTTGGTAGGTGATCATGTTAGAGAGCTGATATTTTTATGTAAAAAAAGAAAGGGGGACATTTGAAATACACAGCTAAACTGTGGCAGTGTAACAAGTTATTATGCTCTAAAGCTCATTTATCGTGTTTCACTTGTAAATTCATGCACCTTAGGCTGAACCACCTGAAAGACATATAAGTAATATTACTTCACACTTGGAGTAGGCAAACAAAGTGTTTATGGCCAGTGATGTCTTAATGGCTACTGATGACTTGTTAAGCATCCAGAAATAGATCCTGTTTCTGAACCCCATATAAGTAATTTTACACTCCCGATTCTTACAGAAATATTGCATTTCTTCATTACGACAATTACAATGACCATTTGACTCTGCTAATTCCACTTTAAGCAGCTATTATATTGCAACAAGGGCTTCTATTAGTATTGGGGAATTTAGCTCCAGTACTACCACTGTTTCCCTTTTTTTTGTCCGGTGTTTAGCAAAACAGAATGCTATTTATAGTGTTGTAGGACCAAGCATTGTGGCTGCTTTTTGTTTACTTTTGTTTGTGCAAACCAACATTACTGTTGGCAGGAATAAGTTTAGCTGAGGGAATTTTTGTCATTGTTGCAACAGTTGGTCCTTATGCAAAGGGCTTTCTTGACATGAGAGTAGTTTATCTGGGGAATACTAATTCTAACGCAGAAAGTAATTATTGTATATAATTTATTTAAAAACAGTGTGATTGAAATTACTTTTTTCTACAGAATATAATGATGCCTCAAGATACACTTATTTGTACACATGTCATATGTGTAATATCACAAATACTTTATTTAGGTAGAAAAAGCAGAGCTAATTTGAAATGAGCAAATGGAATGGTAATATAAAGAGACAGCAACCAATATCAGTCATGATGAGTTTAGAGGGAAATACCTGTGGTATCTCTGAAATCCAGTGAAATCAGTAAACATGCAGTGTTTGAAAAGGATCAGTCAGTAGTGCCCATTTTGAATGATGGTATTTCACTGCCTCTGTGAAGGAAAAGTCTTACAAATGCTGTCAGGTTTGTGTAATGTAGCAAGGTAGGAATTGATTTAATTAAAATTATAATTCTACCAGGATTGCTTTCTCATGAATGTTCTAAATTTAAAATGTTTAAGAGAAGAGTCAATCTGCTGCTGCCAGCAGAAGCACTGGGGTGAGTGAAGAAACGCTTGTTCAGCCATGTGACTGACACAGGCATCCGAGTGGCTCCAGCAGGCTTTTAGGTTCAGCTCAGCACTGTTAGGTCAGACCTTGAATGACTCTGTTAGACACTCAGATGTCAGTGCCTGTGTCATCTGCTATTACCTAGTCTACATTAGCACCTGTATGGATGAAGAGTGTAATTGCAGTTCAGATTACATTTCCCTTCAAAAGCTTTGGTTCGCTTCCACTTATACTTAATGTAAAGCAAGTTTCTTTGAAAGCTGAAGTAACTATTTCACATCTGAGCCATGAATTTAGTTTGTTCTTGACCTAGAGAAATACTTTTGACTATAGGTCAAATAATTTATTATTTAACACAATTTAGAAACTGCTGCATTGACAATTGAGGTTCTTTGGCATTACTTGGCTTATTACAGTTTTAATTTACTGCATCTAAAATATGGGATACTTGAAATATTTCATCTTCCCATTTGGAACTGTGGGAGAAAATGCACTGTTATCTCAATTACTGATGTTACTGTATTTAGGAGATTATTTCAATTATACTGAAACTTGAAGCCTCTAAGGTCCTTTTGTTTTCAGTTAAGATGATAGAGGATATAATTTATTTAGCATTAAAATGTAGAGTAACAGGAGACACAAAAAAAATCATCCAAATATGACAGCATTTATTTACATCACTAATTATATAATGACAAAATGTGACTTTTGGTTGGCTAACAACTCTATTAGAAGTGGAGTCTATATGACAGTTTTCTTTGAAATAAACAAAAATTTAATATCTGTCTTTGTTATTTTATTCCACCTGGTGTTGCTTCTCTAAGATTTTAAATGCGGTAGTGCATATGTTTTACAGAACATTTGTTACTTTACAGAAGAATGTGAATATAGAAACAGCGTTGCCCCGCTGTGCTGATTTCTGCCAGGAGGAGTTAACTTTCTTGTAGTTGCCCTGAGAGAGGCTGAGCCTGGCACCCTGTGGGTGTCTCTGGGTTGTTTATTCTATACCACCCACTTCATTGCTGGAGGGTGAGGCTTCCTGTGGAAGTAAAGGGGAACTTTGAAAATGGCTGTGGAACTGCTGCCATTTTGTTTCTTGTTTTCTGTGGGACCAGAGCAGTGGGAGAGGTGTGGCTGGACAGTCCAACTCGGGGGGTTTGTCTGTCATTGTTTTGCGTTGTCAGGGGAAGAAAGTGCTGGCGGTAACGTCCACCATTTTCTCCTTTGTCTCAGGAATCCACGTGGTGCTGACCACAATAACATTGGGTCAATTGGACTTCTATAAGCATTTTTTGCATGTAATCGCCCTTTTTTATACACTATTGTTATTAGTATTGTTGCTGCTACTGTTTGTTTTCTTTATCTCATTGTGGTTTTTCTAGTAAATTGTAGTCTCAATCCATAATCTCTGCCTTTTTGTCCCTTTTCTCTGGAGGGGTGGAGGGAAGGGAAGCAGCTGATTGTAGCTTAATTTTTAGCTGGTTTTAAAACATAGCACCTTCTGAACAAGAAAAAAACTTGCATGAAATTTTTAGAAGGAACAGACCACGTATTTAGAGAGGAAATTTTTTGGTCCACATAGAGATGGTAATCATCAGTGAGAACTATTTTGGAAATATGTGTTGAACATGACATAGTAAGCCATTTTAAGCTTTATGAATGTGGTGAAGTACATTTCACTGTTACTGTGACATGAATGGTTAACTGAATACTAGGAAAGTTTTACAAATATGAGTCTCTTTTATATATGTGATTGTAATGCCTGTTCAGAAGTGTGTGTGTTGGTGCCAGACTCCTCAGAATTTGACAGTAGATTGCCAAGTCCTTCAGTTCATAATTGTTGGATGATAAAGGTGCTCAAGACTCTCACATCATATACATAAGTGTTCTGTTGAGGATTTTTAATGTGGTATGCTGTGCATGTGGACCAAATTTGTTCATGTTTTAACATATACACTATAGCAGACTTTGCAAATATTATGTGAGTAATTTTTATGTTTCGAGAGAGCAGAAATTTTTTCTATTCAGTGTAAAACTTGTATGAGTAACTAAATTCACCAGTTGTATTCTTTTCAGGCAGTTAATCTGCCCAACCAAGAATTACCAGTGTGTTCATATTTATGGTATAACCCGGAAGAAGCAAACAGACAAAATTTCAGACATTCAAACCAGAGATCTGACCGTTTTTTTCCATCTCTTTTCAGTGCATGCTTCACAACTTAAAAAAGAAGTATAACTTTCTTGGGTATTTGGATATGTTCCAAAGCCTTCAGTAATGAATGTATTGTTTTAAAGTACATTTTGATGTGTTTCTTCTATTCTGTATTCTGGAAACTATACTGCTGGAAAGTGTAACCTCAAAACATGCCAGTTTATGTCAGGAGCTATGCTTGTGTGTCTTTCACTGAATGTTGATAAAACATGGAGTAGAGCATGGATGTGAAATTGAATAGAATCTTTTGTAACCGAAAAGAGTTTCTTGGTTGTGTTTTCAGAACAAAATCTTAGTTCTGTAGGCTGGGAGCATAAAAAATTCACTAATTTTTGTGCTGGAGCCAAAAAAATAAATCTCCAGTTTATAACTGGATTTAATCTAATTTCAAAGTTCCAATGTCTCTGCATTGAAATAAATTATTAAGTTTGGTAGCATTGTTTTATGTGCCTAGTAATTTCAGTCTCAAGAAATAGGTATTTCATAATGAGCTATCATTTAGTCATTGCATCTTAGGCAGAGCTGAAATTTCTTTTTGTCTCAAGCCATCTTTTTGGCTTTTTGGATCTCAGGAAAGATCATAGAATCATGGAATAATATAATATAGAGTGGAAGGATGCTCCATAGGACATCTAGTCCAAATGCCAGCTCCAGAAGGGTTTAATTAAATCCTCGTGCTCAGAAACTTGTGTTTGAAAGTTATCAGCAGTGGCTAATGGTTACACTTATTTCCTAGTGGATACAACCTTGCTCACAGGAAGAGAAAGGCTAATGGCTTACTTGCTTAGAGCAAAAAGCAGTTTCAGAATAGAGTGATAAAAATTTTCATACATCAAAACATATATATCCTATTTGGTACTAGTCTGAGAAGTGGTCCAGTCTGCCCCCAGAATTTCATTATATGTTAATTGTGATTTACAGTTATGTATTTATACGGCATAACAAATTGTGATGGGTTTATATTTGCAGTTTCCTGAATGTGGTTTCTACGGAATGTATGATAAAATCCTGCTCTTCCGCCATGACCCTACCTCTGAAAACATTCTCCAGTTGGTAAAGTCAGCTGCAGATATCCAAGAAGGAGACCTAGTTGAAGTTGTCTTATCAGGTAACTAAGAAACAATGAAAACTACTGTTACGCTTTTCCAACTGAAAATATCCACTGTAGTGTTCTCCTAGTTAGATTTTGACCCATTGTAAGTATGTTATATATGGATGGCTGTACAAAACAAGCGCTGGATGCTTCATGTACGCAACTATTGATTCTGTGAAAGGTATGAAAGTTGAAAAGGGGGAACAAAAGACAGTAACTATTTAGGACCTAGAAAACAAAATAGTCATAGGAAACGAGTTCATGCAAAACCCAGGAATGGAAGTTGTAGTCTGATGGTGACTAGCAGGTGCAGGGGGATTAGAGAAGAGATGGAGTATAAGTGAATCATGAGGCAAAAGGCCAAATTTTGGAGGCAGTGAAATGGCAAATGGATTTAAGAAGCATGTTTGGCCAGCAGAGTAGCCATAAAGAGTAGATTGCTGTAACTGAAGAAGGAAATAAGTACAAGTTACGTGACTGGAATGTAGAGGAAGTCTGGGCATGTCATTAGGTGTCAGTAGGACTTGTCAAAAGCTTAGATATAAGAAGATATGAGGTATGTGGCTAAGAATGACGCAGAGTTTATGAGGACATACAGTAATAGAGTGAATGCTGGAACTGTAAATATGTAGAGGCGTTATTTGACAAATAAAACTTAGAAGATGGCTGAAGAGCTGTATTTTTGCAGTTGGAACATGCAGTTAGAGCATCTGGAAAGATGCTTGAAAATACAGAGATGCATATGTAATGCAAAAGTAGAAATTGAAACTGTAGAAGAATGTAGGATTAGTGGAGAGAAAGGCAAACTCCTAGTGGATGCTGAAAAGAGTGGAAGAAGTAAGAGTTAGGTCACATAATCTAAGCTAATTGAGCTTTTAAATATAGTTTTCTTGTGTGGGACCCTATTCCACACTCTTCTATTAGAATAGGAAAAAGTACAATAAGGAATAATGCAAGTCATTCCTGTAAGTGATTTTTCATCATTTCTGTATCAGGAAACAATTTTTAACTTTTGAAAAGATACAAATTATCTCCATGTAATAGTTCCCACAGAGAGTAATCACTCCAGATCAGTAATTGGGATCCAGTGAAAAGAAGTTAGCAAGGACTTTAGTGCTTTATTGGATATATTGTTTATTGGTTTTGAAATTGAGATTGCATATCTTCCAGTTTGCCAAAATTATGCAAGTAGCTATTTAATCTTTAAGAGCAGAGGACAGCAAATGAAACTTGTAATATGTCATGGCCTAACTGATGGCACTATTTCAAATGAAAACGTTCAGTCAGATGTCTCAAATTGTACAAGAAATTAAACAAATTTCTTCTGTAAACACTTAAGAGCATCAGCGTCCTCCCAGAGATGAGCCTTAACTAAATGCAGCAATTCATGTTCACAGACCATTCCTGTGTCATGTAGGGGAGGAAAGTATTCCCAGTTCTGCAACACTGAAGAAGAGAAAGAACTGTATATACAGTGAGGACTTATTCAAACTAATGCATGCAGTTTATTATTGAAAAATATTCTGACATAGTTTCAAATTACTGTAGATTTCAGCAGTAGTGCATACCGAATGAGTTGTAGATGGGTTGTCTCTCATTTTTAATTAAAAGAAAAAGTCTGTCTTAACACAGGGTCATAAGAAATCTTTCTCAGGATGTTTAATAATGCACCTTGGAACATTCTTTTGAAGGGAAAAAAAAAATCTGAAAACAGGAGAGATTGACCTTGAGCCCTACTTTGTATGATATTGAGCACTTCAGCTGTGGGAAGGACAAATGAAATGCAATATATATCCAGATGCCTATACTGAACTGGTTGAATGTTTTATTTCTAGTCTTCATTACAAATCTGTAAACAGAATATACATTCTAAAGTTCTGTAAATGCAAGGTATGTTATGGCAATTGTTCTTGAATAGCAGATCTGAAAGAGGCAGTAGATATAGTGTTACTGCTGCAGCTTTGCTGCGGAGAACTCCTTGTGCTTTGGGTCAGCATCCCCCGAGGCACTGATATCTGATGTCAAAAGCTGCACTGATTGACTGCATTCATTTTTTATTGCACAGGTCGATACTGGTCAGAGTAGAGAAAGCTGAACTGTCAGTCCTAGTACTACAGGGTAATACAATCAGTTCATATCCTAGTAGTATGCATTTTCTAATTTTCATTGTAGTTTACTTAATAATAAGATTTTTTTTTTAATAAAGGCTGGATAACTTGTGGTGTTTTTCTTATTCCACTTGAGTTCTTGAAAGTCTAAGGATTAATAAATACGATCATCATCTGATTTAGAGCTTATATTACAGGTTCTTGAAAGAGCTGAAAATTATCTACAAAAACCTATAGTTGAGAGGTGTTGCTCACTGTAGCTGAAGCAATTTAATCCATTTTAGAGAAGAAAATTGTACCTGTGGATGTCATGCAATGTAACTGATACAGTCTGTGTTAGAGATTCCTGGTGAAACACAAAAAATTTATTCAGCTCAGAATGCAGCACCTGCTATGCTTTTGTATTCTAATGAACCTTATTTACTTGCATTTTGCATTGGTACCGTATGCAATAGGATATTAATGGAGTGCAAGAATCTCATAAGTCGCTGAACAAATGTTGTGTGTCTGTCTGCTGACTGGTCCAGAGGAGATAATCACAGGCTGTTGCAGCCAGATGAATTGTGGTTCAGTGCCAGTATAGCTTCTGGCATTTTGGAAGTGAAAGGTCAGGCATTATTGTAAGAGTGGGAGTAAAAAGGTATGTTGAGTTACAGATTTGGTCAGCTGCACATTAAAAGAGGAAAAAGGAACTTTTGTTATGAACGTTAGTAGCCCTCATAAATACAGTTTTATTTTAACTTCTTGTATTATTTTCTTCCTTTTATTTTAGGTGTTTTTTTAAATGTGTGTTTGAACACTTTGTTTCACTTGACTGCATGGGATTCTTGATAATGTTGGTATAATAACATGGGGACACTTGAGAAACATTAAACCCACGAATTTGTATGTTGAACATATTTGGTTTCTTAGGCTGCACTCCTGGGCATTCACTGAACAGTATTGCTAATGCTGTTAGTAATGTATAGCTCTTCATGTTTCTGTTTTCTTAGCTGTGCATTTTCTATTTCTTTTTTTTTTCAAAATGTTGGAAAGTTTGTCTTGTCTTCACATGCACAAAAGAGGAAGATCCTCTACTACTGCTGTGGAAATCTCCACTAATGTGTTTATTGAATCCAACATCTACTTAGTTTTATGGCATTTCAGACTGAAAAGGATACAAATCTTTACAGAAAGGATCTTATCAAAGTATATTTGTAGGAAGGATTTCTTTTGGTTAGAATACTGTCAAAAGTAAGTAGGCAGCCCAAAATCAGGAAGCAAGGTACAGAAGTTGCAGTCAGCTACAATCAAAGATGGCTGTAAATGAGTAGGCAGCCATTCATAAACACTGAAAGGAAAAGGAACCAGAAGTTTCATCTGTTTAGGTGTTTCTCTCTCTTTAAAATGCAATCTTACTGTTTGCTCAAGAAAAGGACATAGATCTATATAAAGTGAGCTGAAGCTGAAAAGTGTTCTTCAGGTTTGATGTTATCAAGGAGTATTTGCTGAAAACTTCAACTGGAACTCTGAGAAGTTAACTTTCATGTTGCGCTCACAAAATAAAGGATGCAAATGTGATTTACCAAAGGAGCATCATGTAAAATTCACAATAGATTTGAACAGAATGGAATATTTTTGCTGTGATAAACTCTCTTCTTTAACTCCTAGGTTCTTGGTGATCTTTAGTGTTGTTTTGACTAGCTTTTAAAAATAGTTTATTTCAACTGCAATTTGTTAATGCCAGTGAATTCATATTAATGATAGAGAGGTGCCATCCTTCATACCCCTTCTTTCTGGTGAACATAAATAATTAAGTTTTTACATTAAGTTGTTACGAGGTCTGGATTGTAGATCACAGAATCACAGAATGTGGTGAGTTGTAAGGGACCTGCAAGGATCATCGAATCCAACTTCTGGCCCTGCGCAGAATCATTCCCTAGACTCACACCATGTGCCTGAGAGTATCATCCAACACTTTTTGAACTCTGTCAGGCTTGGTGCTGTGACCACTTCTCTGGGGAGACTGTTACTGTGCCCAACCACTCTCTGAGTGAAGTTAACCCCTTTCTAAAAGCAATGATGTGTTGAAATTAGCATTTGAATGTGTCTGTGGATGCAACCTCTACCACTTCATCTGTGTATCTGTGACCTTTTTCAGATTGGCTGTATTTGCCATTTTTCCCTTAAACAGAGGCACAGACTGTACCAAACAGGCTGACAGATGAGAGTTGCTGTGGCTCTGTACGTCTGTCTTCTCATTTTGAGTTCAGTTTTTTGAGGACTTCAAGGAAACAATTACTTCAGGTGCCTTAAGACTTACATTCTTGTCAGCATAGTTCATGTGCTATCCTCTACCTTGCTCATGAAGTTTGTTAGAAAATGTTGTGTAAATTTGCCAGGTCTATTCATGATATATAGAAAAAAAGCCTATTGTATCCTTATAGATTTAATATGAATTTGCTTATAAAAATAATGTCTTATTTTTACTGGGGCAAAGTTGCATTGGAACGTAAGAGTTTTTTGTCTGCTGCTGGAAGGCAGACAATGAAGCGTTAGCCTCTTGTGTGAATTAGTGGAATGTACTTCATCTGCTTGCTGTGAGCAGTTGTGCTCAGCTTGGCAGGATTCCTGAAGCAAGAAAGTCAAATAGCAGCTATTTTATGTTCCCTTGCTGAGCTGATGAGGGCAGGAATTGATCCACTGCTTTTGTTAAGAAGCTGTTTCTGTTTTAATATCACATTGATGATATATCACCTGATTGTTAATGTGGGCATTTTATTTGGATTCACTACAGTTTGTACCATCTGTGATAAAATATATTGAACTGAATAAAAGCTGTGGATATCTATACAATTACAGTAAATGCCATATATCAACACAACTGGATTGGAATGTTAGTTCAACTGCCAGCTCCTTGAGATGAAACACTATGATGAAACACTATCTTTTGAACATAATTTTATAGTACTTACATAGATGGTCATAGTTTTGGATTTTGCTTTGTTGTGATTGAAGAGCATTCTTCTTCTTTTGGTGCCTTCATGGCTACATTAACATGCTAGTTTTCTGGTGTCTTGAGAAATACCAGTAACTTTTCTCTGTTCTTTCTAAGATAGTATTTTTAACAATTATTCTTCCTCTATGTCCTTTTAATTGTTTCTGTCATCTTTTTTCTTATTTCTGTAGGTAAGGCTTATTAGTGGTTAGGCTAAAGTTGATTGATTTTCTGTCCTTCACTGTTCATTAGTCTTCATTGTTCTTGGATCATGAATTTCAGAGAGACGACTTTGTGTTTGAAGTGCTTAGGACTAAAAGGTTATTTCCTTCTTTGTTTATGTTTGCCTCATTGCCTTTTCTTCTCTTTATAAGTGTGATAATATTTGTTACTTTCTGGATACAGACTTCAAGGTTTGTGTTTTTTTCTGCATCAGCAGAATCTTTCTGAACTCCCTCTCCCATCTTGTCCTCCTATTCTTTTCTTTCTGCTGCAAGAGAGAGTAGGTAAAAATAGGATTAATAAAATAGATATCCTATTAACATCAATTTCCTTATATTCTCTGGCTGCATTGTTGACAGTATACACTGAGTAAAATTATATGTGACAGACAGATGTTAGTAGGAAAACAGCTGATGTGTCAACTTTGCTCCTAGTGCTCTTGCAGAATACAGGCCATGCTAGTTCTGCCTTAGGCCTTTCTATATGTTTCTAGTATTTAATGATTATTTCTGCATCAGAAAATCTGAAATAATTTGAAGATTTTTTGAATGTGGATTACAAGAAAGCAGTTTTTCCAAGTACTCATAAAGAAACTATGCTTTTGTGAAAGAAGAGGATAGATGCTCAAACGGATAAATAACTATTTATGACTTGGGAAACAAAAGGTAGAAATGTGTGCTGTTTTCACAGTGGAAGCAGGTTACCAGCAAGGTTCTTAGGTCTGTGCTGTTAAATACATTCATGAATGAGATCTGGAAAGCATGACAGTAAAGTGTCAGTGTCAGCAACAGCAACAAAACAAAAAGTGGCTTATAATGTCACTACCCTTGTGTCACCTACTTTTTTGTCCCATCCAGTCATTCTTATGATTTTGTATTCCTATTACATGATTTCACTGAAAAGAAATATACATCATGTTACATCAATTTAACATGCAAATTTTCTGTGTTGTTTTGATTAAGGTAGAATAAGCAATTGCATGATTTTTAATTGTTATGCATCAGTAAGTTGTTTAGCCAGCTTTCCAAGAAAGGTGGAATTGAAGCTGATTAGCTACATTAATTGCAGCTAATGTTTTTTAAAAAATGCCTGTCAACTTCTAAAGTAGACCAAATTAATTCTTGATGTTAATTTTATGTTATATATATGTTAACACCTCTGGAATTAAAAAAAAAAAAAAGTCCTTATTCGCCTTAAAACATCTTATTCTTCGTTCAGTGAAGCAATTCCTTTTACCTTCCTTACTCATTTTTACTGAGTTTTCTTAATATGATACATACCTCATTTATCCTTCTTTAAAAGGTTTTAGATATTATAATTTTGACAGAGTTTAACACAGTTCACCTAGTAACAGTAGCTCAATAGGTTATTCAAACATTATACTTCAGCAGCCCACACTTCTGCTGATCCTTTCTCGAAAGACCTGAGGTGATGAATGAAACTTGGAGTCTGTGGTACATTGTCCAGTATATTAATGAATATTTGTATGCTCGTTTAGACTTACAATGCAATGTTATCATCTTATTAGCATTCTGAATCAATATGAAATGCTTATAATTAAAAAGGCATTGATGGAAAAAACCATGCATGATAATAAAAATGTATTTTCCTCAAAGGATAAGTCAACTCTGTTTACTGTTTTACAAATTTATTTAATCTATTTAGCCTTTCTTTACCTCTATTGTGTGTGAAACTTGGACATAGCTATAAATTATTTCACAGGATGTGTCCTTAATAGTACTTGAGCTTTTTGAAAAGTAGAGTGGCGAAGTCCAAGCTTTTTTACTGTAGACCCCATCACTAAAAATCTTTTAACATACACCCTCAATATATGTATTTATATTGTATGTATATATGTTTATTTATAATTTATGTACTTTGCTGAAGTTCAGTATTTTCTTTCTGCACCCTACGGATTGTCTTATGCAGACAGACCCAGGGGTGTGTGCACCTCACTTCATAGACCGCTGCTGTAGGTTCACTTGAAGAGGTGTATTAGGAAAAAATGATTCACCTGTTTTGGAAATTTAAATTGTCTTTGAATATTTGAGTAGAAAAACTTCAATTAATCTTTTTTTTCCCTTCATTCTTCATATTCTTTCATTTGTTTTTGCTACTAACACAGATTTTAATCATAAGACTGCCACTGTTCAAGGAATTCTCTTTTCCTTACCAAACTCCATCCCCTTTCATTAAATAATTACTTCCCCAGTTCATTCTCATTAGCTACAAATTTAATGGGGAACAAGCCTTACTTCAGCTAAATAGAAAACTCTTTTTGTTCTGTGGATTTAACAGTTTCTTTGATCAATGTGTGCTTGATGAAACATTTGTATCAGTGTATTTGTTAAATGATAGTAGTGAATCTTGAATGGAGAGTAGCTGTAAATGTTTGGAGAGTTTCTCTGCTTTTTCAGTCTTTCTGAAGTCATGCTCTCAATAACTCAGTGCTCCAGCAGGTTTCAAATTAAATACAGCTAATGTACAAAATATGTTTCAATCTCACTATTCAGCTCATCAATTTCACTTCTATTGGCTGACTGCTGGCTTTGATTTTGAAAGAGCAAATAGCATTACACAGTCTCATGATAATTTCCAATAAATGTTTGCAACCCTTTGTGGTACAATGCACACCTTCTTTTAGGAAGTGCTTGAGATTTGTAGCTAAAGGAGGTCTGAGCACAAACAAGCAAACCTCCTCCCCTTGGGGAATATCACAGTTTGAAACGGAAACTAAGGAGGAAGAGACTCAGGAACCACTACAGGTTGCAGTCTGCTGGTTTTGATATCTGGATGGTTCTGTGACTCAAGCCTGGAGACACTGTCATTCCAACTGAAATCTGTCTCACTCTGGCTTTTAAAGAGGCCCCAAGAATGTTTCTGTTAATATAGTTAAGATGTGACTTCTTGCCAAAAAGAAGTTTGGAGAGCTTTCCTGCTTCTCAAGACATGAAGGCTCCTATCCCTCTAGTTTGTTGGTGCAGAAAGTTATTCTACAGCAGTTACGTTTCCTGGTTTGTTTTGTGGTTTTTGGTTTTTTGTTTGGTTGGTTTTTTGTTGTTTTTTGTTTGTTTGTTTTTTGGTTTTCTGAGGTTTTTTATTTGTTTCCACGTCTTCTTGAATCCAGTAAACTCTTACTCATTTCCTCTCCAAACAATTCCAGTCTTCTAATATCTCCTTATATGGAAATCTCTTCTGTGCCTCCAGTGGTTTTCTTCATCTGTCAGCTTCTCTCTCTTACCATACAACTTTTTTATCTGTCTCACAGAAACTGAACACAGAATGTCAAGTAGGGAATATTAGTAGCGCCCTTTCCCAGGGTTAATTTCTGTTTATTTGTGTACATGGGCAAAATACTGGGTAAACTTCTTAAGTCAGTAGAATACTTCTGTTGTCTTTAGTGGAGCAACTAAACATTTTGCTTATTTTGACCTTCTGTTCTACCTGGCCAGACACTGGAGATGTTTCCATGATGAGTCATTCTTGAATTGTTGTAATCCATTTTAAAAAAAATCATCCACAATTCAGAGCAGTAATTAATTTATTTCTTCCAGGTTATGCCATTTTGTGCATTTGTTCAGCATTTTTAATTTCCCTTCTCACTTTTCTAGTGTTACCCTAGAAAGATGCAAGTGGGGCTGAGAAAACTCTGGTTATATACGGTCATGCTTCTGTTTCTTACCTTTGATTGTGCCCGTGTCAAAGATCTGAGGCCTGAAAAAAGCATTCTTAATCAGGCAGCATATTCCAGAATTGTTCATGTATTTCCTGGTTTAGTTGTTTCATCACCTTCCAGGAGCTTCAGGTTAGGCTGACTGGCATGTAGTTCCCTTGGGTCCTCTTTTTTTGCCATTCTTGAAGGTAGAAGTGACATTCGGTTTCCTCCAGAATTTGGGCACTTCTCCCAGTCACCATCATCATTCAAAGATTATTGAGAGTGGCCTTGCAAGGACATCAGCCAGTTCCCTCAGCACTTCTGGGTCTAACCTGTTGGGGCTCGTGGAGATCTGATGATACCATGCTAAAAACACCCTACATATATTTAATATGTAGTGGTATATGCTTATGAATTCTTAGGGTAATTCTAACAGATACCTAAACTTTTGCAGATAGTTAGCAGTGAAGTGTGTTAAAAATAGTTTAATATATGCAGAAGTTTTGTTGTTCCATACTGAATTCAACATAAGTATATTTTTAATTCCGTTATACTTATACTTTTAACCTGTAGCATTTATTCACCAAGTAACCAAAAATGTCTTAAACTTTTATGAAAGAAACTTGTGCGAATTAAATAAATTTCACAAGTGCTACCAAATCTTTTTCAGAATCCTTGGAAAAGAGCTGCAGAGAACTTAAAAAAAGCCAGAGGAAATAAAGAAGTAAAGGACTGGCAGCATATACTTTATGATATTAATTTAGATGAGTCAGAGCATAGAAAATGAGCAAGAGACTGTATTTTTCATTTGGAGTTGCTCTTCACTGCTAGTAGTCACAATTAATTTAGAACACTGCATCAACAGCTTCAGTAAACTTGCAGAGTATTTAATTTTGTTTTCCTATGCTAAATTGATACCTCTGCAGTGTTTCACAATTGACAGGGCCTGAACCTGTATTTTTAACTTGGGTGATAAAGGGACAAATTCATAATGAAAGAATTGTGTGATGGGATTTCAAATGAAGTTAAACTTACTGTGCTGTATGGTTTGTAGGTTTGAAACTGTGGAATCATTCACAAATCAGAACAAGTGCACGAAAACTGAGCTTTAAAACTTCAGAGTGTAAAAATGAATCAAGCTTGTTAACTCATAAATGTTAATCTGTTAAAAATCTCCTTGAAGTTCTGAGCTAGCACTGGACAAGTGATTGCAAGTGGTTTGTTATCTCCTTCAGTTCTTTGTTTTAATCTCACATCACCAATGAGACAGTGTAAACAACAACCCATAGTGAATCTGGATACTGGGTTTTAAGAAACAAGGGTATGAGAACCTTTACCTGTCTTGGATGCCTCCCATGCTGGCTCATTTGCTCCCTTCCCAGCCTTACATTTGCCTGCTTCCCACTGTACTTCCCAGTAAGGAGGTAGCTGCTGGCCACAGAAGGCTGGGCGCAAAGTCTTGTTTGTTCGTGCTGTGCTACTGCTCTTGTAGCTACCAGCTTTTGGCGTCATTGATCAAAATGCATGGATGTCCTCTAGCCTCCATCTCTCAGATCTCTGGGATCTTCCCTTATTCCTGTATGTGGGATTTTCACCCACGTCTTTCCAGCCCTGCTTTTTGTTGAGCTGACTGCTCCTTTTTGGGGACCTTTCTTTTTCACTTACTTGGCTTTCTGGACCCCTAAGCTCATGATGTTTCCAAAAGAAATAGTCCATGTGCAGAAGCACAACGTGATCAGCCCTGTAGCAGGTGATTCAGTTTCCCGTGTTTCTGTTACTGGAGGATTTAGGACATGCCACTTTAAATTATAAAAAATGTTATAAAAAATTTGGGTGTTATAAAGAAGTTGCAACTAGGCTGTACTAGTTGCCGTTAGCAAGTAGCAAGCTTCTGCTCAAGAGTTCAAAATTCAGTTCCAAAAATTTATCTCTCACTCCATCCCCACCTCCTACAGCTAAATACCTGAATGCCAACTGTTAGCATTCCTAATTTAAGCTGGTTTTCACCTAGAGTATTGGGATAAAGCAGTAATAAATAAGGAAAGCAAAATGAAATTTATTTCATTAGAAGGATTTTCCTGCATGTAAAATTTGAGTGCTGAAGAACTCACATACATATCCAGAAAACTCATTAGATCCAAATTTTCCTTACTACAGTTTTTCTACTTCAAAGGAGAACAAATAAAGAACAGAATGGTTAGAATTATGTACATGTATAGATTTTAGGAAGTTATTATTTCTACTCTGTATTAGGATTCTGATACCTTTCATTTAATTTTTAGTTCAGATTTTAAGATGGATATCAGAGATGAAGTCCTTGGCTTGTATGAACCACCAGAACTCTTCTGACTTAGGTAGAACTCAAGGAACTCAGACTGTCTTTGATTGTCAGAATTGGAACACTGAAAAGAATAAAATAGCTTCCTTTCTCTTAGACCAGTGGAACTGCATATATAGTCATTACTTATTATGGTTTTATCAGTGAAGTTTAGTAGTGTATAAGTGTATGTTATGTTTATTTTCTAAGTGATGAATGCCAGCACTTCTTTTAACTGTGGACTCAGTTACAAATGCCTGTGGGAAGCCAACAGGACATTACTCTTAAATGCATTCCAAATGGGAGAAAGTAGCAGGAGAATGCTGGCTTTTCATAGCTGCAAGATATTGCTAGTCTTGTGGTTGATGGCTTCTTCTGCTATGGGAGGCATGGATGCTAGATTACAGCACCGCTTAAGTGCAGTTCTGTTACTCATATCAGCAGGATCTCACCTCTGCTAATAGTTCAAAGCCTTTTTGGACTTGGAACGCAAAATTGTGAGTAAATTATTTGCCCCTTTCTGACAGCAAGACCTTGCCTCTCTCATTTGCAGTGTCCTCTTGTTCTCCTTTGCAGCTGTACTGAATGATCATTCTGCTCCTGAGCCCAGAACAAGGAGTACTAGCCATTAACAGCTAAGTCATTAACAGACTTGATGAAATAGTCTTGTCAAAACTGTTGTATTTTTAATGTCTGTGTTTTGGTAATACTAGGAAAGCTTAAATAGATGCTGACAAGTTAGCCTGAGAGTTAACAGTGTGAAGGTGTCATAAGGGAACATAATACTGCAAACTTTTCTGCAGAGTAGTAAGTTTTTCAGGGTATGTTTATAGGCATATTTGGAGGCCCTCCTTTTTTTACTGCACAATTTTACATACAGTTAGAAAATTGATTTCACTACATCAGTGCTCTGTCAAAGCAAAAGGATAGCCTGGTTACAGAAATTTTTTGTTAATAAGAAAGGTCTCCATTTAATTTTGGGGGAAAAAAAATTCTGTTTATCAGCAGGGCTTTTATTTTTTCAATGAATAACACAGGAATATTCTGAAAGTTAAAACTTTGAATGTTAATGGCTATATGAAAGGCTTTCTAGAGAAGTAGTTTAGAAAACTTACAAGATGATGGAAGAAATTCAAAAGAAGGACCTAATTCATAAAGAATGAGTTCTGGAATTGCATGCTCTGAAAATTTAAGCTGTGCTACATTTAGCCACAGTTGACTAACTGTGCTATACAGGTGGCAGAAGAAGAAATATGAATTACACATGTAATTACAGAAGATTTGTGTAACTTGCTAGCTAACATATATCCAGATCAAGCCCTAGACACACTAGTTTCAGTGAACAGTGATCTGAAATAACATCATTTCATAAGAAGAGGAAGCAGAATGCTGTCTGTTGAGCCTAATGAGAACACAGAAGCCTGGAAAATCACTGGTTTTACCTTAAGAATTAAAACCCAAACCACTTCCGTGCCTTTCAACAGAGTGGATCATTGCCAAAACAGTTTCAAAAGGAGGAAAAATACTGTTGTTTTGTATTCTTCATATTACTGTACTTGCCAAATTTAAAGCTTATTTAAAATAAAATGCATTTTTTTCCCTACCTTTTACTTTTGAATATAAAATGATATGGCTTTTTAGATATATCATTAAATAAAATTACATTATGTGTTCCAGTTATTCATCCAGAGAAGTTGAAATGTAGAAAAAGAATGGTATTTATCACTGCTTATACAATTGGTATCATTTTTTGAGAATGCCTAGAACTTGCCTCAGTTACCTTTTCAACCAACAGCTTGGTGTTCCTTATCTACTAGTTTAAGTTGCTGACCACCCATATGGGTGGTGCCTAAGAATATTTGCCTATGGAGTAAATCATTTAGTAATTATTTGTTGAGATGGTGGTCTGCACACCCTTGTATTTTAGCCCCAAAACCCCATGCAAAGGTAGGATCTAACAATCCTCTGCTGTTCCCTGAAGCCGTTTTGTGCTTTTCTGTGGTATTTCTTTGGTTTCTATTGCTTCTGAGCATAACTTTCAGGACCTTTCAGTTCATGTGGACCCTTTGCTACTGGTTTTTGCTCACTTAGTGTTACAGAAATACAGTTAGGGTCATGGTAAGTGAACAGTTTTGCCAGTCAGCTCATCCCTGCTGAGTCTTAAGTCTAATACATCTTTTATGTAATAGCAGCTATGGCAGATGGAGGGTGAGTTCACCATGAAAATGACAACCTAACTTGTTGCACAGCTACTTAAATCCAGCCATAATTCAGCACAGACAATTTACTTTTCTGTCAGTATAAAAAAAATAAAAATCACATGTTAATTCAGTAATCAATTAAATTAGGCAAAATTTAGGCTTCCACTGAAAGGCAGTTTCTGTGATAATTTGCTATGTCTGTTTCACAGTGTGTGATGTACAAGAAGTTCTAAGGATATTTAAACTGAAAGCAAATCAAATGAAAAAAAAACCAAGTATATAATACAGCATGTGTGTTTATAATAACTGCTACAACAACTTCAAGTTCAGTACTTCAGGAGGGCTCTTTACATTTGGTGTCTGCTTCCCTAGAACTGCATTAATGCTATTACTGCTAAGTTTGACATTTACTTAGTATCGCATATATTTACAATGTGAACTTAACAAAAGATATGGTAAAGTAATTTCTAAATTACTTTTTTTGCTTTGGGACTAGAAACATTTTTTTATTACAGGAGCATGAGCTGTGATAACCCATTGCAGGAAGACTGTGAAGTTCAGTTACAGCTTTAATGGAAATTATATAAATTATTTTTTCACAATTTGTGAAGGGGCGGTGGAGGGCGGGAAGAGACCAGTACAAGAAGACTGGAGTTGAGAAAATGACACTCAACAACCAAATACTTTCCATCTACTGAACAGCTTCAAATGGGACTGAATTCAGAACACAGGAAGAGAGCCAAACAATTAGATGTATCCCTAAGGCAAAACTACTTGTGATTTTACTGCACTGTTCATACTGTACTATACAGTAAATCCATGTAAAACTCCTCCCAGTCTTTCAATTTAGCAAGCATTATTTACGCAAAATAGAACTTAAATACATGCATAACTTTAGGTAGTTACTCAGTGAAATTGCTGTGAATTTACAAATCCTTAGCTAGATAGAGATTTAGACTGTTTTTATTGTGCATTTAATTTTTATTTTAATAGTGCTTTGATTATTACTTTTATGCTTTTAGAAACAACCTCGGGAAAGTATTTTTATAAACAAAAAGTTTGCATCTCTAAAATTCACATATATATGTATTATCAAAATTCATGGCTATCATATCTTGAAGGTCTTACAGGATTTTGTCTTCTGCCTTGGAGAGAAATGCATGCTCATTGAGTATCCTGGTTTTGTAAACTTCTTGATTTTATATTTGTATGTGCAAATTTAAACTAGAGAGACAGTAGCAAAGAACTGTACATTACCATTCTATTGGAATTTGGTAGGGCACAGTGTTCCAGTTTTGGTGTGTATACTTGAGAAAGTTCCTAAATACAGAGCTTTTCTGTGATGATTTTGCTATGCAAAGAATCAGAGATGTTAATCACAGGATTCTTCATAAAACTGTAGGTAAATATGTGTTGCAGAATTCAGGTATGAAAGTCCGAAACAAAAGAGTTGAGGCTTGGAACTCTAGATGGAAAGTCTGAAGGAGACAAGTAAAGAGATCGGAAGGCTTAGCGATGTGTTTTTAGTGATCTGAGTTGCTGAGGAGGTATGTTTTAGTATGTTGTGTGGCTGGAGTTTCTGAAATGCTGAAGACCATGTCTTCACATGTATATCATGATTTCATAGACCAGGCAAGAGGAGATGAAGTAAATTACGAAGGATCAGTAGGACTTTCATCTATAATTTGATCTCATCCAGCTGCTGACCTGTCACAGCTCAGTTGGTACCCATATGTGGTAGGACCACAGGGGTGTCTGTTGCCTACTGTGGCAACTTTTCCTCCTGGTGACTGCATGATGTGATAATAGAAGCCCAGACAAAAAAAATCCTTATTGAACTCCACAGACCAGTGATCTACTGGTGAGTTATTGTCTAATTCCTATCTCCAATAGGAAATTAAATAGAGAAGTTAGTATGCCTGTATTTTGTTCTCTTTGCACAAGTGAAAAATGTAAATCTATTTTCATATTTTCGTATTTTCATAACGTCAAAATGTGTTTTAGATTTTGAGTGCCTGATTCCTCCAGTATATTCTTTGACTTGGTTGGAATTGCAAGAAAACATGCAAAAAAGATGGTTCACTCTAAGTCCTAGACAAAGTAAAATCACAAAAAATCTGTTCAACATCTAAAAATATGTTCTGAAGGGAGAGTGTCAAGAGGATGGATCCAGGCTCTTCTCAACAATAGTACAAAAGACAACTGATGGAAACTGATGCACAGGAAGTTCCATCTGGATATGTGGAAGAACTTCTTTACTGTGTGGGTTACCGAGCACTAGAACAGATTGCCCAGAGAGGTTGTGGAGCCTGCCTCACTGGAGATACTCAAGAACCGTCTGGACATAATCCTGTGCAATGTGCTCTAGGAGCAGGGAGGTTGGACCAGATGACCTGCTGTGGTACCTTCCAACCTTACCCGTTCTGTGATTCTGTGATTCTGTGATAAGTTGTGTTTTCTAATAAACTGTGGAGAGCATTGTCATTACAGAGTGAGCATTATCTTAACAGGGAACTTGATCACTGAAGCCTGGAAAAAAGTAGAAAAATAACATACTTGAACAAGTATCCTTATGTATTTGAAAATCTTTGAGTTTGAAAAATATGCCTGACCTAACATTTTAAAATAAATATAAAACGATTTAATTTGGTTTCAGGATGTTCTAATATGTTGGACTGTTTTATGAAGTCCTAATTTTATGATTTAAGTAAGTTTTTTTATTGTGACTTTTTGTGTAATAATTCTGGAAGAAAGTGAAATCCTGAATTAAACTGTTAGGTGATTTGGATTGCTCTACTAAAAATTTTTAAAAGAGAGGGTTTGATATTACTGAAGCAATTGGATTCTGCTTTTGCTATGGTATTCCAAATAGCTGTGTTTAATAGATCCCAAGACTGGTTAAGATTAGAAACATATTTTTCTGTGGACAGTTCTGGAAAAGTTTTTCCTAAGAGTAGCAGTTCTTTGCAGAGAAGGAACTGAGTCCAGGGTGTAGGTCTTTGTTGGTACTCTCCTCTAGTTAAAAACCTCTTCTTGATTGGTATGCAGATTTTTGGTTTTCTTTTCATTAGCAGACAAGGAACAAGCCAGGGTATTTGGATCTTTTAGGAATTCCTTTGAACTGAACCATTAAAAAAAAGGGTTGTGTTCTTTGTTGGTTCCTTCTTTCCTTCTTTCTTTCTGTTGCAAATTAGGAATCTATTTCAGTTGAAAGGCAGAGTATTTCTATAAGTGGCTACATATTGTTCATATTTGTATCTATGAAGAGTGAGCACACACTTAAATAACCTGTTTAAATAGCAGTGTGAATGAAATTGAATGTTTAGATATGTGATTGATGTTTAACAACATCTGACAGATACTTGTTTTTCATTAGACTATCTGACATATATTTAACATATTTAATAAGAAAAGAAAATCATTTAAGTGTATTTTTTAAATGTTGTGGTACTCGTAGTCTCTGTATTATAAATAGTTCTTAAAACATTGTAGTTGTTTATTTTTATAGTTTACACTAGTGCCTTTAACTAGGCCCTCTGACTTTTGCAGCTGTTACACTAGTTGCAGGCTCACGTCACTTTGAAGGGATTTGGTACTTCAGGAAATACACAACTATTTTCCAGGCTGCTCTGCAAGGTTTTTTTTCTTTACTGATGATTGGGTATATCATTACATGTTTTCTTTTTAAGCTCTATTATGAATTTTTTACTTGAGTGACCAATCCACTGATAGTGACGTAGGCTGCTGAATCAAATATACCAAATGATCAGCAGAAGTGGTCTATTTTGGATACATTTTCATTTACTTGTAAAAAATACCTTGCAGTATTTCTTTACTGGATGTGTTTGGTTTATTTTGTGTCTGTATACCTTCAGGTGTAGAGAGTCAAGTCTGTAAAGGAGTATTTTGAAAAATTTCTGACATTTGATTGAACTCTGGAAATTTTGATAAATTGACATTTGATTGAACTCTGGAAATTTTGTTTTATTGGAAAAATATTCTCAGAGATGTTATTGCTGCAGTGGGCAATCTTTTTGTCTTCAAAATATGCTACAGCAAACAATACCAAACTCAAGGTTCATCATTGTAGTGACCAAAAAGTTTTACTTTATTCTGTGATGAAGTAGCACATAAATGAACAATATTAGTTATGTTCTTAATTCTATTAATTTTTTGAATGATATTGCTGTTACAGCTTCTGCTACATTTGAAGACTTTCAGATCCGGCCCCATGCTCTGTTTGTTCATTCGTATCGAGCACCAGCCTTTTGTGACCATTGTGGTGAGATGCTGTGGGGGCTGGTGCGCCAGGGACTCAAATGTGAAGGTAAGCTGCAGCAAGATGTAATTTTGCAGTCTCAAGAAGAAACTTGCCCCTTCCATTTCTACATGTTGTCTCTGATGCTGCTTTTAAATTGGTTAGAGATGGTAAGACCTATCAAAATAAGCAAGTGATTAAGGAACTGATCCTTTTGATTGCTCTGAGGCCTCCTAGATCTGGCTCTGTAACCTGAAATGCAAAAAAATTGGTCTATATGTATTTTTAAGAAAAGGTTGTCTGTGTCTTACATTGCTCCCTTATGACTCTGAGCCTCATTCTTTATCTCATAAATTCAGATTATTTTACTGAAATTTCTGTTGGTCCATAAAAGGTTGTAATAGCTATGATTTCTCATTTTGCCACAACTATTTGACTTCTGGTAGACTGTATCAAATAGAATATACTGTTTGTAGTGAAAGACTTCTGTACGTCCCAGGTGATGATCAGAGAAATTTCTTGCACTTGGAGACCACAGATTTTGAGAAATCAAAATAAAAACACTGGTTGTAGATGTAACTGTTTGGAGATGATAATGTTATCTCTCTAAAAATTTGTTAGAATACACCAACAGACTATAGGAAAAAAGTTTAATCAAAAATAAAGGTAGTATTCTTAAATTCTTATTGGTTTTGAAAAAATCCAAAATTACTTGCCTTTTTTCCTGTAATAAGCCATAATCATATGGTTTTAAATGTCTCCTTTCAGGATGTGGTCTAAACTACCATAAGAGATGTGCATTTAAAATCCCTAACAACTGCAGTGGTGTACGGAAAAGACGCCTGTCAAATGTCTCCCTAACGGGACTCAGCACCGTTCGTACAGTTTCTGCAGAACCCTCACCCAGCGTGCCGGATGAAGTCCTTCTGGTATGGGATTCTCTAGCTATAGAGGCCGTGGGAGGAGCTGATAAGAATCAATGACATTAAGTGCTATAGAATCTGGTTTTGCCTGTTACAGACTACAGAGGAGGTGGTATGTAAATTATAAAGTGAGAAAAGGCATCTTGACGTGAAAGGGAGGTCACCAGTTTAAGGTATGTGGGTTTTAGGTATGTGCCACTTCTGATACTCCTGAGAGTCTCCTCCATTGTCAGGAAGTATGTTTTACGGTCTAAAACTGCCACCTCTGCTAGTATGAGTATTTGCATCTTGGAGAATGTCTTCTCTGGAACTAGAAGTTGAATTCTTCTGTATTGGGCCATTTGTATTGGTTTATTATATAGGAAGGATTTGTCTCATTTGAGCACTGTGACCCAGACAGTAAAGTATGAAACTGAGATCTGTCACAGTCAAGGCTATAGTTAATTAGTTGGAGCCTGTGTATTTAGCATATTTCTCAGTGTTCAGAAGAAGGTAGGAGAAATCTCCATTAGATCCTTAAACAGTTCTTTGTGGTGAATGTATGTGTGTATATATACATGTGTGTAGATGTATATATAGATGTACAGTATACACACAGGCACATCTGGAATACTTGCATATGCATTAATATATTAGTTTTCCATAATGAAAAGAACTTTTCTGAGACTGGAGTAAATGTCAATGATAATGTATTTCTTATCTTTGGCACATTTGCTCTTTGTAACACTGATGATCGTAATAGTTCATGATCAGAATAGTTAAAATTTTACACAATGTGTAAATGAATCCACCTTTAAGTGAAAGTTTTGAAAACCTTAAGGTTTAAAAGAGAGGAAAGAATTTATAAGTACACACAACAATTATCATGTTTTCCTCTCAATTAGAATATTAAACTTATTAAACTTGACATACTGAAAAGACACTATTGCAAATTATGTAGACCTGGTGTTAGATGCAGTACCATCTATGAACCATAATTATGTACTTATGCTACTGATTATCATTAGTCTAAAGCTACTTGGAAATTAAGGTTAACATTATAAATCTGTGTTTTTAATTTAAAAGCTGCATAAATGAGTAAGGTGCTTATGTTCTGCAAACTACACCAACAAATGTTTACAGATTAATCGTAATTCTCAGCAGGTTGTTTCAGAAATTACTTAGGCCAAGACAGAAAATTTTGATGTAGACTGGCCCTAATTCTAACTTTTTTTTTCTGAAATTTTGCTTAAAAATTTGTAGGAGTGAACATCCTCCTAGATGGTCTAGAAATATTCACTGCACTGTACAGTTACAATGTAGCAAAAAAAAAAATCAATTTGAAAACATTTTTAATTGTATGACTGTGGTGTTTGCTGGTACATTCTTATATGAAATACCTGTTTGGCAAAGCTATGTATTGTAAAATGGTTGAAAACATTAAAGCTGCCAGTGAAGATATACAGCAAGTTTCATCTATACTGCAGGCTATACTTTTCTAAGGGCTTGTAATGATTGATGTACCTGTGTTGATGATTGTGAACATCACACATGCACAAACACATGTGTGTGCACAAAGAAAATATATTTACAATAGGTGTAGGAATGGGAATTAGCCTGGAGAAATCAAACAGCTTTCTGATTTCTCTTTTATTTTAGGAAATCATGGTATCATTTATCACATTTTCAGAAATGCTCCCACACATGGCTTCTATATGCCTTTTGTTCTGTTTTGGGTTTTTTGCATTGAATGTATTTCAATTCTCTCCCCACCCCCTCTGCTTTTTTTACGTGTACATAAGCTTTGTCAGTTCTCCTGTATCAGATCTGTCCTTTGGACTCCATTCTTCTGCAGTTCTTCTGAGATAAGTTTTATGATAGTTTGTACAGTGGTGCCAATCAAAGCCTGCACTTTGGAATGTCTTTCATTCTTCTACAATCTGTGTGAATATACCAAAAAAAACATTGTCCTTCTTCACAAGATTGTATCATTCTTTATTAATATTGATGTGTCACTTGAATCAGTGCTAACAAAATACAAGCTCTCTTTGGGAGCACTGAATTCAATGAGATATCTGTCAATTGTTTAAATAGGACTAAAATAAATGTATTTTTACCCCTAATTACCATGTACAGTCAGAGTAGTGGAGAAATTCCTGGAGATCTTTGATAGATGTAATTATAAAACTGAGGAGGTTTTTTTTGTTGTTGATGTTGTGTGGACCTAGAAGGAGACAACTTCAGCTCACAGTGTTGAATTTAGCATGTAAGTCTAAAAAAATGGAACTTATAAAGTGAATAAGTTATGTCCTGTCTTATGAAATTGTGGCATTTGAAAAATCTTTGAGACAGGATAATATGGAATCATAGAAAATGTATTTTAATTATCCTTATGTAGGGAGCCATCACACAGAGAAACAGTTTCAGTTTCAGTATAAATGTTTTCATTAGCCAATAAAGCATTTCATTTGAGCTGAAAATTGAATGGGAACTATATTTGAGTAAGGTTTTAAAAGTCTACTGCCAAAGAATAAAATTTGGGCAATATCTTTTTTTGATTCTTAACTTAGTAGTGTGAAACTCATCAATAGAAATGCTAAAAATTAAGCAGAAGTCAGAGGATACAATGCAACCCAGATTTTTACATGTCACAGCTCAAATGCAATTCTTCTGCATTCTATTCTATAACAAAGAACGAGAGTATAATATGATCCCACATTCATGCTTGCTTCTGAAGTAACATTGTTTTCTGTCTTTTTCTCCCCCTTATTTCTTTGTTCTGTTTCTTCTGCTTTCCAACTTGCTGTCTCAGTCTCCTGTCAGCCCTGGCTATGAGGTATGTACTGAATTTACTCCCTGTCATACTATCAGCAACATCCTCTTTTATGATTATTAGTATGAAAGTGAAAAAATGCAGGAAGTAAATCAGATTTGTAAAGTTGGGATTACAAAGTGAGGGCCGTAATTCTTCTAATAAACAGTAATATTAGCAAACATTAAAATGTTTCAACACAACAGTGACTTTTTCATTTCTTAGTCATGATAGAGGTCATTGGTTAGACTGAAGCCCTATTTTATACTGGTAGTAACATATGGGAAGAAAATTTTAACTTGACTTTCAGGACTTGGGAATTTGCTGGAGTAACGTAGCAAATAAACACTTTAATTTTAAGCTGTGCAAAACTGTCCTTTAAGTGTTTACCAGCACTAAAATTCTAATATCATACTACTATTGTGGTAGCTCTTTTTTTCAGACTATGGTTGCATTAAAAAACCCTCAAAACAGTTTAGGATCCTGTATTTCTGTGGATATAAACATGAATAGTCTACAAATAAGTGACAGCTCTATACAAAAAGAGTATCAAGTCTAAATGAGAAAATAACACTATTTCTTTTAGTGGGTACTTCATGTCAAAGTTTGTTCTCTTTGACTTTCAGTGTGCATTTTCCAAAGAAGTTTGATTTGTCTTTAAAGTTTCCGAAGTTTTTGAAACTAAGAAATGTTGGCATCTTTCCCTTGCAGCATGTATTTGAGATGCAGCCAGAGAAGAGCAGGCTTTGCAAATGTTTTCCATTTTAGAAATACTACATAGTTAAACTGGGGAATGTTTTGTTATGTTGAAATGAAGATTTTCATGGCCAAACATCTATCTCTTTGAAGAGATATTACATAGAATCATTGAATGGTTTGAATTGGAAGGGACCTTAAAGATGGACTTGTTTTAACTCCCCTACCATGGTTAGGACTACCTTCCACTAGACCAGTTGCTCAAAGACCTATTGAAAACTTCCAGAGATGCATTCTTACTGTAGTATGCCCCAGAATTCCAGCTCCACAGAATACCCATAAAACAATACAGATCAGGCATATATAAAACAGGGTTTTTGTAATACCAAAAATAATTCTATTCTATGTATATGCTGTCTGAAAGGTGATGAATCCACCAGTCTGGATGATGGTGAATTACCCTAAATTAGCAGTAATTAAAGGCAAATTAAAAAAATGAAAAAAGGTATTTGGAGGAAAAACAAAATTGTGTTTCTTTTGTGAAAATATGTTAACTCTCTATGTATTTGCTTCAAAATTCTATTTCTATTATTTTTAATATATGTTTCCATTGTTTTGGTAAGTTTTGTTTGTTCTTCTAGAAGCAGTGGATGTTGATATATTAAGGTCATTTTATAGACACATCAGAAGTGATTTGTCAGAAAAAGTCTAGATGAGCTTTGCATTTAAAATAGGATTGATGTGTCTCATAGGGCACAGGTAAGTGGAATGTTACATATTACCTCTGCTCTTTGATGAAGAACCAGAAATTATTATTTGCTAAATAATTTAAAATGTAAATAGTTTTAGTTAAAAGGAGTATTTATGTATCACTGACAGAATACAAAGCACCAGGTGTTGCTTGTTTCTGTAGATTTGTTGTAAGCAGAGCTGGCTTGAGGCTTTTTGACTATATATAGAAGAGTGATTCTGCAGAGCTAGGACAGTGGACTTTCTGGGAGGGGATTGTCTTGAGTTATAGGTGGCTGTTTTCTCTTTATTCCCTTGCACGCAACACTTAATACAGATACCCTTTTCTCTTACCCCACTGAAATGAGGAGTCATTGTTTCCAGTGACTCAGAAATACCCACTCTAAGAAGCCTTTGTTTTCCACACTCCTGCAAAAAATGTGTCTCCTTTTCCCAGTTCCAGTCCATGCTTCCTCAGCTCACTGAACTGGAAAAAAAAGGGAAACTGGAAAAAACCCTTGAGGGAAGGGTTAAAGAAGAACTGGGGTCTTGCAGCTGAGAAAATCTTCATGCCTTAAGCCACTCGTAAATAGTAGAAGTCCTTTTCTAATGGCTAAAATAGAGTTCATTAGACTGAAGATCCTCAGAGGCAAAATTAAAATTTTCTCTTGGAGTCACTTGAGTTAACTATGAATTAATACCAGTCATAGTTATGTTTTATTCTTGTCAGCCTCAAGTTTTCTTCCCATGCTTCAGTGATGTACAGTGCACCACAGTCCTCTCTGTCTTAATGGGAACTTATTTTCAGTGTGCTCATATGTTTAATAAAAACACCGTGATGTTTTGGGTAGTGCTCCTGGAATTTGCTCCAAAATCTAGACTTCATTAAAAAATAAAGAAGATAAAATAGAGGCTGTGAGTAATTAAACCAATGCTATAAATAATGTTCACATTGATTTAGTGCCAGATCCACTAGGTGAATCTTGGGTCATGCACTGAACAGAACTGAGAATCAAGAACTCAGTGAATCTGACACTGAAAGTTAAATATTTAAATAGGAATTTAAGTTAATTCCACAATAATTCATTTTTTCTATTTCGTTTTCTTGCTTTTTTACAATTGATTAAAATATTGAAACATATTAAAGATCAAAACCAACTCAACAAAATGTATTTAAAGTGTAGTTCCCTCTTTTTCCTAAAGTGTTGCATGTCTATGATATTCAAAGTTGAGCTGAACCCTGACGTAAATAATTTTAGAATACAGAAAGTAAATGGCTTACCTTATTCTGTGCCATAAAATAATAGTAGTTCTAGTAGTATCTGCCATGCACTAAAAGCTGTAGGACTGTGCTTCTTGTGACTAATTCAAACTACACCGGCACTTTTCTGACCCAATTTACATCAATATGATTGTTTCAGAGGTTCATTGCAGTTAGATAAGATACAAAAGACGATCAAGACAATAGTTTCATGTTACAAGATGTATATTTAGGAAAGCATTAAAAATTGCATCAATTGTGCACTCAATATTTTTTAAATATCTAGGAAGGTATGTAGAAGAGAAGATGGTAAATAGTTCAGGTTTTGCTTGTTCTGCAATTTCATATGTGCCGTGTCTGCTGATGTTTTTGAATGCTGCTTGTTAGTGATCCCATGGAGAGGTTTTATGGGTTTGTTGTCCTCGGGTAATTCCCACTTGTTCTGAAATCACCTATTTTGTTTTTAGGAAAGACGTACAATAGTAATAGTTGTCAGCTTAGGACACTTCATCTAAGTCAGCATGGTTTACACTAGGAATTTGTAGATGCTCCGTGACTGTAACAGCAGAAATTTTTTAGGAGTGTGTGTGGTATGTCTAAGGAAACATACCGTCAGAGCTAAGTTTTAGTAGTTTCTAAGTACTAGCAAAAGGGTTTGCACACACTGAAAATGCCAAAAATTGGCAAGCGCTGCAGCACACATTTTACTTCCCTGTACTGAGACATTCATGTTTGTTCGGGATCTTGTGAATTGGTACAAGTTCCCAAAGGGTTATGTGGTCTTTTGAGGAATAGTGGCAATCAATGCAACCTGTTATCTCCATTTATGTGGCCTGGACATGTTCAGCGGTACTTTCCCTTCTAATATACATTCTTGTGTTTCTGTATTAGTAACATCCTACTGCCCCCAAACTTACTTTTTAGACAAGCCTCACTAAGCAGATTTGTCTAGACCTCCTCTGTCCAGTGCTAAAACTTTCCAAACCAGTGTCTGTGGTTAAGCCCAAAGACCTGCTGATTATCCCTGATTTGGTAAGGATGCTATGTAGCCAGTGTCAAATGGGATGCATTTATACAGACATGGGGGTGGGGGGGAGGAGAAAAAAGGCAATATTTGTATATGATAGGATAAATCAGAATTGTGCAAAGATTCCCTGAAGGGTTTTGTATTGAATCATTGTATTGTCTTGTTTGGCTGTGATACCTTTGTATCATCATGTGTGCCTTTTTTTAACTTTCTTATTAGCTCTGTGCATCAGGCACAATAAAGTTGTTCAGTCTGGCTTCTGATGTGGGCATTCTCATAGTGTGAGATATTTACATGAAAATAATTTATTAATTACTATGCTTAAAATGATTATGTACACGATGGAAGATCAAACTAAACCTTATATTTTTGAAGGAACTTGTGTCTCTAAGATGCTGGAAAAAAGCTTTGTGCTATGTAAGTTCTACTATGCCTGCTGGTACTAACAGATCTTTGTCAAGAAAGGGCTTTTGTTTGGGGAATTCCCTGATTCTGACAAGTCAGCATAGTCACACAATGAGTGCTGAAACCCAGTAATCTTCCCTTGCTACTTTCCAAAATAAGGCAAGTTATAGACAGAGCATTCAAACCACTGTCTGCTGGTATTGATGTCTGAGTGGAAGAACGGCATACATAATAATTTCCATCTGTGGATAGTTTAATATTAACAGCTTGTACCGAAGTCAGTTCTTTGATGTGTTTACACATGTGAAAGTGAAATGTTTTTCAGACCATAGCTAAGTGTGGTGCTTGTAGGATTAAATCATACACTTGACTTAAAGAGAAGAGTGCAAGAAGCCTCGAAAGACAACATAGTTGATTGCAGTCTAAGTGTGGTATTTCAGTATATTTAACTGAAGATTTGTTTCCTTGAATTCACTTAATTACAGTCACATAGTTTAATTTGTAAAAGAAAGTCAACATTTGCATTGCATTAAAAGCATAGAGTTCCTGTGGTTACATAGATATCTAGCACCTCATTTGACAGTAGCTTCCTGTGAAGAAATTGTGTATGAACATATTAAGGCTCTATCCTCTGCCTTTAATATAGGAAGGAAATGCATGTTTCAACATGTCTGCTTCAACACTGAAAATGAAATTTCATGCAAACAGTTATTGCTGTTTTAAAATATACATCACTTTTCTCAGTTGTCCAAGTAAATAAAAAAACATAGCTCATGATAATTTGTTCTTTTGTTAAGGCAAGCATTTCAAAGTTGTAGGAATATGTGTGTTATTTCTGATTGAATATATCACTGTAAAGTGCAGGAACAATGTCGCAATACTTTTTTAGATACTGAGCCTGCAAAAATTTAGTGCTTCTTTGTGACCAGTTTTGAAAATTTATGTAGGAGAGTACAGGTTGTGTAGCCTGTTCTCTTCTGAGTGAAGGTTACTGACTTGAATGTGTTTCTGCAAGCGTGATTGTCAAAATGGAAGTAGTTGCTTTCTGACTCTTACAGAACATGAAGCTTTTTGGTAAAGCTTTGTCAGAATCCATGGAACATTTTTAGCAGGACTGTCAAAATCCTTTAAAAGAAGTCAGGCAAACAGCAGTAACTTTTATCTTTTAGACTAGCCCATGCAGCTTGATTGCAGAGTTGGTCCTTGTCTTTGTTCCCAAGAGGCGAACTCTGTGTTCAAGCAGTCAGCTCTTACTGCTTCCCATTAGTCCCTTCAACATCTCCATAAAGTTTCTTTCATTTCTCTGCCTGGAAGGAATAGATGTGATACTAGAAGACAGTGAAACTCACCCAGGTAATAAGAACAGCTGAATCCATTGGTGGGGAATCAGTATTTATTTCATTTTCTTAATTGTATTTTGCAATGAATTTAGACAAGGTAAAAAAGACAGGAAAGGTCTGCTGATCTATTTTTACCCTTGAGGGACTGTCTTCTTCCTGCAGTGACGGAGTTCTATACAATGATTTTATGCTTCTGGCTAATGTGGTCAAATTGTTATGTCCTCTAACAGCTTTCAGCAAACTTCACCAGAACTCACATGAGTAGCTTCAGTATATTCCAAAAATTCAAAAAAATTAAACAAGAAGGAGGGGCAAGGCATTGGCTAAGAAAGAGTCATGAGGAATGCCCCATGTGTGGGAAAGCTTGGCACCTCTTCCTTCTTGAAATTAAAATATCAAAACTTTTTTTTTTTCAAAATAAGAGTCAACAAACTGGATTCTATTATATATTCTCATAATTTAAGGCATAATTCAGTGGAAGTATCTGGATGTGATCAGTGTAACTGGCTTGGCTGGACAGTTAAGTATCTGCACATGTTTCTTGGTGTTTGTTGTCACTCAGAAAATCATACTCTGAGCTGTTAAAGTATAGATTGCCTTGCTGGGATGATTATTCTAAAGAACTGTTTAGTATTTGGAGCTGTGGAGGCTGTTAGTTTCCATGGCGTAATCTGGTTAAGCAAACATTTCCTGGGAAGTTTCCAGACTTGTTGAGTCAGTAGTCTGGCCGACTACCAGGAAAAACTCATTTATCTTTCTAACAAACCAGGCACACCAGCCGAAGAAGGTGCTTTGTGGAAGATATTCTTACTTTTACAGGGAAAATAGGATAATTCCTGGTTTCCTTTGCTTTCAGGGGCTTTAAAATGTGGTGTCTGTCTGACGCTGGGAGTGCTGGAAGTTAGAGCTGAGGTATCTTGACCAGAGTTTTGGAAGATCCTGGGAGAAGCAGCTCATCTGACAAGGGGAAGGAGGTACTCCTCCTAATCAGTCAGTCATCAGGGGGGTGTGAAAGATGCTGCATAATACTCCATGAGTTCTCTGTCATCAGCTTTCCTTTCTGTGCTACCTCTGAGCAGAGTGGCACATTGTCTGCCGTGGAAGAGGGAAGGAGTGGAGTCAGTCATATCAGGCGTGGGCATACAGGGGCAAGACCAGATCCATGAATGCTGATATTTTTTCTAGCATGGGAGAAGTTGAAACTTGTCAGAAATTTTAACTGTGCATTGACCAGTATAAATTTTGAGGGGAAAAGTTAATACCAGGACAAAAGCTTTATCAATGGTAGCTCAATATTTGATCAGGGTTGGTGGTATGATGTGTGACTGTTTCAGACTTAACTCAGAAAGGATCAGTTTGATGTAGAGCATCTAGAATTCACTTTTTGTCCAACGTGACATTTTCACAGGAGCCTATACTAGCACATTAAAACTGAAACACTTGCCATGAAAACTGAAAAAGCAAAAACTATAGCAAAGAATTTGTCCCACATTTATACTGTACCACACCTGATATTTGATCAGACATCTAGGTCAGAACCAAAGCTTCAGGGAAGATTGTCTCTCTCTGTTAATCATATAACTGCCCAAGATTAGTCTCAGTACATTTCAGCAGCCCTACTGAAGTTTCTAAAACCTGCAAGGCATTTGGTGAGGAAAACTGGGCCAAACCTGCTTTCTAAAATTCTTTAGGCATGCAGTCACCTAGATATAAGTGTTTTGGACTTTGCTTTTAGCTGTATTCCGTTGCCAAAATAGTTTTTGCTTTCGCAATAATTTGGAAAATGAAGGCAAAGATTGATCATAGAAAATAGGTTTAATTTAGATTATATAAGTCAGGATTTTAAGAGTGATCATAGGATAGGTAGATATTTGGATCACTTGTACTGCACTCGAGTAAGATTGTCAAGAATGCTAAACTGACATAATGAAAGCAAGCAATAGAACTCTTTCACGTAGAAATTCTTACTCCAGTTAAAGTACATTTTAAGACATTAGTGTCACTACATGTGAAAAGTCTTCCAACGTCCAGATTCAAGGAGACAGCAAATTGTTGTGACTAATGCCTTGCAGGTAGTGATTAGAATTAAGGCAAACTGTTAAAGAATTTTTTTATTCAAGAAGAGAATACTTCCATTAAGATGTAGTATGCCACATGTAAAACTGTTCTGGTTGTGAGCACTGAAGAGCAAACTCAGAGCAAGGTGTCTGACCATAAGACAAGGTTGGGGCTGTAACTTGTAAGCCACTGAACTAAGACTATGAAGCAGCATCAGTCTGCCCAAAATTGTTCCAAATCTACTCAAGCTTAAGACTGAGAGGACCACATCACTATTTCTCACTCCTCTTGCGAGCTTTGCCCTGTCCACAAGTACTGAGGGCTGTAATTTCCAGGTGGCTCATACTAGCTGAACAATGCAGTTCGTGTAGTATATGTGCCTCATTCTTCTGTACTCGCTTTTACAGTCCCGTTCGTGTTGATTTCGTAAGACTTAATGCAGTCTGTCTTAGAAATACTAGGCAAACTATATTGCTAGCTAACAAATATTGAATAAATTTAATCTTAAACTGAGACTAGTTTGTTGTTTGGGGTTTTTTGTATGCGTAAGTGCTTTGCAGAGCAAAGATCTAAACCTCAGGAAGCAGACACACAATGTCAGAGTAGGTATGCATACTTTTTCCACTATTATTTGTGATAAAGATATATGTTTTCTTTCTTGTTTCAGTCTAGTTTCTTTTTGGTAGCCATATGTACCTGGCGTATACAATGTATTTTACGTATTTTTCATTGATTTGAAAGGACTGCATTTATGCAATGCATCTGTATGCTTCTTTGCAAAGACAGTTCTACAGTATAACCCAAAGAATTTATCTTCACAGCAAGGAATCTATCTGAACTTTGTAAGGAAGATTATTTTTTTTTCCCCTCATAGCACTTCCACTGTAAAGGCAAAGCCTGACACTCAGATACTTCTGCCATCAAAATGACTTCTAAATTCCTCTTTTCTCCAAGATTCTCAAACATACAAAAATGTATTTTTATATTCTGGTGACCAGGAAATAGTAATCAATCCACCTTCTCACATAGAGAATATTGTGTAACATTATTTGTTTGAAACTAAACGGTTTTTCAGGTTAGGTCTGTCTGAAGTTTCAGCGACTGAAGTTTTTGAACAGTGCAGGCTCACTGTGAATGACTTGTTTTCTAGCCTTCAGTTATCAGATTATTTGCAGGTGATGGTGAGAAGATGCCAAGTTTTAAATGATCAAGATGCATCTTGTCACTTTTTTTTTTCTCTTTTCCATGTTAATTGTGGGTGTAGCTTGGTTGTTTCTCAAGAGCAAGTATTAGCAGAAAGCAGTTTTCTGGGTGAGTTGTTTTCTGGGGTAATTTCCATATGTACATCTAAATGAATTTAGTAGAGAAATTAATGTAACTCTTTTCTTCCAGGAATAAATCTTTGGATTCTGTGCCTTAGACTGTGTGTCTCACTTCATGCACATATATACTTATATGTATATATATATATATATATATATATGCATTTAAATACCTGTTGTGCATAATCTAATGTGGTAATGTTAGTGATAGCAAAAAATATAAATAAAGAAGATAGAAAATGCTAATCTCTTTTCTATCAAAAACATGCATACACATAGACTAAGGTAAGGATTTTCTCTGTGTTTATACAAAAAAAATACAGCCTTTCAAAGTTACTTTTGATGTAAACCATAAAATAATAGAGGTAAAAATGGATTGTGTTTTCATTAGAATACAAAATGTTTTTTTGAGAAATTTTTGGTGGGTATTTTCACTTTGATTAAAAAACCTTTATTATTTGAATAAAAACCTGTTTCAGTCACATTGTGAAATGTATGATAGTAGTGTTGGCAAAGCTGTTGTTCAGTACCATTCAAATTCTTGAAAAGCAGTCTGAGAGAGGAATGATGCTTATTAGTGCTTAAAGGCACTTACGTGACTTTATAACATATGACGTAGTGTTCTTGAAGTGAGTGAATATATGAATATGATATTCTTTTTAAAATGAATACAATTCTTTTTATGCATTTCACAGCAAAAAACACCATCAGAATCATTCACTGGGCGAGAGAAGAGGTCAAATTCACAGTCCTACATTGGACGACCTATTCAGCTAGACAAGATTTTACTGTCCAAGGTTAAAGTGCCTCACACTTTTGTCATCCACTCTTACACACGTCCAACGGTTTGCCAGTACTGTAAGAAGCTTCTCAAAGGGCTTTTTAGACAGGGTTTGCAGTGCAAAGGTAAGTAAATGTCCTGTAGGTACATAAAAGCTAAGCATAATAAAATTAATAATTAGTGTTTGACTAGTTAGTATGTAGCCTAATGATTTCCTCACTAAACTGTCTAGGTGTGGGTACATGTACAATTACATGGGATCAAGCTGGAGTCAAAATTACAGTAACTGGTGTTCTACAGGAGCTGGCTTGCATGGCTGTTCATTCTTGCACTTTGATGTATCTGCAGTAGCTCACATATTTTATGCAGGTGTAGCTTATTTTGTATTTGTCCCTGGGTGAGCCTGTGCTTACAGCTTAATAGTTAACACAGAGGACTGTGTTCTGATCTTCATTGTTTTCAGTCTACAAAGTCTTATGCATGAATTGAAGCATATGCCTGAGTCCCAGCAGTTCAGGGTTTTGGGAAGTTATAATGGAGATAAAATAAGATTGGCTATATGAGAATTTAAACCCACTTTTTTTTTTTGGTATGACTAATGTGCTCTGAAGTCTCATGGCATTGTACCTTAGTAGGTGCTGAAGTGAGTCAGACCCCTTGGATCATAGCCTAGATTGATGGCTCACCTTAGCCAGCTAGAGTGCCTGTAAATAAAAAGCATTGTGCGTGCCATGATACTAGGTAATATTGGCTAATAGATCCTTAAAAATCACCTTTCTTTCATTAAAATAAACCTGGCAAAAATTCAAAGTTCCCTTCATTTAATTTAAGGTGTGATTCTGATACAGTTTAACTAAAGCAAGATCTCTATGAGGTCATCACCTGTCTCAGTTTATTTTGAATCCTGGTGACCTAAGCAAATAGTAACTTGATTAAAAAAAACAAAAAATTGCCTGTAGTTTGGTACTGCTGTACCTTGGTTGGGTTTTGGATCAATCTTAAATTATAAATATATAGACAACCTCGTTTTTTTCTTCCTGTTTACTTTTCCAGGTGTGTTAGTAAGTTAGAGCTCTTAGTTGAAGTTAAATGCATTCATAAACCAAAAGAAAACAGTTAACAAGACATCTAATGAAGTGTTACTTATGTATATGAAAGAGGTAGAGTGAAATAAAAACACCTGCAAACCAGGGAAGGGTTAGAAGGAATCCTCAGTCGCAAGCCATCTAGAATTTGCTTTGAGATGTAAAGAACAAATATTTTCTCACTTCAAATTGTTGGCTGGGGTTTTCCTGTTTCAATTATCAGTCATTAGTATTTTATACATAGTCAGTTTCTTATGCTGCAGCAGATACACTACAGTCCAGTCTGCTTTTTTCACTGGAAAAGTAACTCTGGCTTTGCAGACAAAGGCTTGGGTTTCCCCATCACTCCCCTAGATGAGTTGAGCACATGCTGCAGTAGTACCTCCATCCAGCTACCCTTGGAAATGTTTTTTTTCCCCCTCAGGGAAACATGCTTCTAGCATCTTTATCCTGTCCCTTCCACTGACAGGCAGCATGCAGCCAGGCTAGCACACACTCTCTGGACATGTAACTTGTGTTAATGAAATGATCGGGCTTGACATCTATAGGCTGGATAGCAGGAAAAAGATATAATTGTGTCACAGAAGAATAATTTTACTGTGTTTTTACTTAACAGACTGTAGGTTCAACTGTCACAAACGCTGTGCTCCTAAAGTGCCAAATAACTGCCTGGGGGAAGTTGCCATTAATGGAGGTAAGTTGTCCTAACAATTGTTCCTGTCATTGTTTAAACCATCAGCTAAATAAAAGAGACATGTAAAACTGTGATGTGTACAAACACACATATTTCCATTGCTTGGGGGTGGCCTTTCCTCCCCAATATTTCTGGTGTATGTTGAAGTGTGGGAGAACGCTTTGAGTGGCTCATACAACATGAGCTCAGAGTATGTGTCATCCAAATAGGTGGCACTGGCAGACGGGCTCAGCTCTGCCACAGAGGTGATGTCAGCAGCAAAAGGCTGGGTTGAATGCAGACAGCCTGTTGAATGCAGAATGCTGGAGGAAGGCCGAAAGCCACATGTGTGAGAAGTTGGCACTTACCTGTCAGATAGAAGCACAAAATTGCCTTTTAATCTGAGGGGGAAAAAGTGGTTAAGGTTAATCTGCCTGAGAAGGAAAAGCATACCTAGAAGAACTGGGAATGCCCTCCAGGAAAAAATTTCACCATTCACTGTTGATCAGATATCACTTAATGATATCTGTTGCCAGAAATAAAGGCTTGAGTATCTCCCGATTTTCCCAGGCATGTGCTGTTGGTTATGTGTTAAGTATAGGGGTGTATGAGTAGGCTTGACAGACGGTACTGGAGAAAAAAAGTGTGGTTGTAGATGAGTTGTTGATTGCCTTGAAAATGTCACTTTTCTATGTGATAAGGGAAGGAGAAGTGTGGTGAAGTGTTCAGTTTCTAATGCATATTACTGTGTTAAGTTGTCAGCCTAAACTGCTTCTGAGATTAATAAAGTTTGTGAGGCATCCTTTTTTGAACTTTAAATCAGTGATCTGCGTTATTGAAGACATCAATAATTTCCAAAAATAGAAATGTTAATTAGTATTTCTCATAGTAATGTGACTGTATCATTACAAAGTTTTTTGTTTAACGGCAAAATTAGTACAGATGCTGAGTACCCCACTTGAAATGTGATGAGGTGCATGATTTTCTGGAAGTTTGATGATGTACTCCTACTGCATGTCCTCTCTGCACCTCACAATGGACTCTTGGAGTCACTATTATTTTTTTTTAGATCTTTCACCATTCATACCTCACTTAAGCATTAACCATCCCACCACACAACTGTTTCTTCAGGAGTGCAAGTAATGATGCTTATGGAAGTTTGTGGCTTCATTTTCAAATCCAAGAACTAAATATACATCTGGATATATTAATTTCATTGATAACAGTGTAAAGTTTCCCTGAGATTTGCGGTTGGAGAAAGTAACTAAATCTACTTATAAATGATAAATTTTTTCCTGCACAGATACAGTCTTAGAGGGGAATGATTGATTTTAAGTGCTGTGAGAAGGAAGGAAGGTAAATTTTGTATCTGCACAGCTGGACTAAATGAACAAAATTTACATTTGTTTCTGAATTACTCCTCCAAGTTCCCTCTTTCCACCCGAAGTAGCCGTATTTCATCCCTCCAACACGCCCTCTGTGTCCTCTCCCTGCCTTTGCTTCAAAACAACATGCTCCTTTTGTTTGGACTTACCTCCTGCACATGAATCTGATGCTGGGCTAATGAGAAGTGATAGTTTGTCTGATGAAAGCTTGTGCAAAGTTACTTGGGGTGAGAAAAGCTACTCTAGGCTCACTCCGTTGTGCTCCTTGAGGCTCGCATTTATAGAATTTAGCTTTTTTACACCAAATAATACCCATAGTATTTGTCCATAGGATCATAGCAGAACTGCTAATCGTGTGTCCTAAATGACTGATGAGGGTCCTTAGGATTATTAAAGGCAATTTCATCCTGTATCTCATTTCTATTTTCACAGTAATTTGGTCCATGTTATTTTCAAACTTAATAAATAAAATACAGTATCTGTCACTTGATCCATCTGCTGTGTGATAAATCTTCCCCAAAATAGTAAGTGAAGGAAAAGCTGAAGAATAAAATTCCAAGTATAGTGTCGTTAGTAAACACATTATCTACTAAATGTAGGGAGTTATTTTTAACTGATTGTACGTTTATTAAAAATAGATATTTTAAAAGTGTTGTAGGAATAGCAAAGAGAGAACCTTGCACTGTAAAGTGTCATTCATGACTGAATGACTGGTTCTGCTAGAGATGAAGTATAATGTGTCTCTTAATCACACATCAGTAATTTATATCCAGATATCTTAAAACTACTGTACACGTAAACAAACCTTTCAGCTGTGCACTTCCAATTTCAATGAAATGTCAGCCAATTCAGTGTGCTTTTGTCTCGTGGGACATTGTCTACATGAACTGTCAAGAACCTTCCTCCACACAATTAGGCAAAAATTTCTAGGGGAGACTATTTGATGTGTTCTATGTGATTTTAACCTTACTTCAGATTTTTGTAACACTGCAACATCCCAGAAAAAGTAATGCTGTCTTTATTCTCTGACTGGACTAATGATTTTGGCATGTTAGGTCACAGCCTGTGTAGGAACAGGTTGAGTTTCAACAAATTGGCTTTCTTATTTTGAGGATTTTTTTTTTTTTTGAACAGAGAGGAGTTGATTTGTTTGGTTCTTTGTAATATAAATCCTTAGGTAAATATTTTTTTTTCTGTTCCTTTCTGTATTCCAGATAAATCCATTCACAAGCAGCAATGCAGCAAAAAGTTGTTTCTTACTTTGATCTTGCTTAGGCATGTCTAATTTTGAAACTGAGAAGTTTAATATAATTTAAATATAAACTGGATGATACTATTAATACTATGCCATGATCAAATACGTTAAATCCTAAGTCTTTGATGTTTATTTAATATTTCTTTTCTAATGGCAGGGTGTGTTTCAGTAGTATTGATTACTGTGCATTTCGTGTAGGCTTCACAGAAAACCCTGGTGCAAATGAGCATATAGTTCACATTATAAGTAATTGTCTTGGAAGTTATTTCAGTGGTTCATTGCCATACCATCATATTAAAAGAATTCCAGTTTTGAAATTATTTCTCTTCTAGCATTAGTTTGCAGTTGGAGCCTGTCAACAGCCATCAAGCCAGTACATAACATTTAAGCTGCATAGAAAATCTGCTAGAAGATCTCATAAATAAAGCTCATGTGTATAGAGTCCTTGATAAAGTCCATTGATAAGAAATTCTGCTTTGACTTTGGCATTTTTTTAATAAAAAATTGTATTTCCGAAAATAATTTGATTTTATGCTGTTTCAGTTTTCTGTAGTGATTTTCTAAATGACTGGTTAAATGCTGCATTTCACGGGTACACAGAGTGCTGAGTAGAGATAGATGGAGGCAATAGAGTTCCAAAGAGAACTTGAGATTTTTGGAAACTTAAACTATGCCAGAATGTTGGGATCGGAATATTGTATGTTTTCAGATAATAACTTGAGAAATGATATTGCAGATCTTCTCAGTCCTGGGGCTGAGTCTGATGTGGTCATGGAAGAAGGGAGTGATGACAATGACAGTGAAAGAAACAGTGGTTTTATAGATGACATGGAAGAATCTATGGCTCATGATTCAGAGATGTCAATGACAGGATGCCATAGTGACAACGGGGACATGCAAGATGCTGACCCAGATCACGATGAGTCTAACAGGATGATCAGGTGAGCTAAGGAGTGAGTTTACCTTCTGTCTTCTTTTGCATTTATTTTAAGTATTATGTCTAGGGATCAAGTGGGAATCTGCACATGCACTATTCTCACTCATTTAGAATGGTGAGTGCTAGTGATACATGGTGGTTCTGAAATTGCAACGAGATTGCTTCACTGATTATGTGCATTAGTAATTTAGGAGAAACTTGAAAATTGTTGTCATGTTGAAGTAGCACTTCAAAACTGATGCACAAATATTTGTTACAAGTCTGTTATTGTATGAAAATGACATGAAACTATTTGTCATTGAGTGATAGTAAATTATTTATTCATTTATTTTTTACCTATTTATTTTTCAAAGCATCTTTTCTCTGACTAATAGTGTAATGCCTGGTCATTTAAATAAACCCAAAAAAATTTGTGTAAGTGGCTGTGGTATAATCAGATCTAGATGAATTATTTGTATTTTTAGATACCTTTAGAAGAAAAGAAAGTTTGGCAAACTTGAAGTAGTAATTTGAGGCAAGTTACAAAATATTCTAGTGCTTTGAAATGATTTCTCAGGAAGGAAAATAAGAATTGAGTTCTGCAACATGCCTCAGAAATGTCTAAAGGAAACAAAACATTCATTATTCACTTAACTGGAACTGTCAGAATAGTAAGGAAAAGTGGGGATTATTCATTGTCAAGGAACCTAAACCTAAAGGTGATTTCATCTGTAATTTTCTTGATGCAAGGGATCTATACCACTAAGAATTATAGAATATTTTTCTTTCACACGTCTGTTTGACCTGCAGTTTCCTCTTTTATTTTGCTTACTGGGAGTCTCTTTCAGTAACATGTTCCCCTTAGTTCTCTCTTGCTATCATACACCTGTTGCACTAATAGAAAGCAATCCCTTTTAACAATATGCAGTTTTACCTCATGCAGCAGTGAACTACTGTCGTATTTATCTGCACAGATGTGATGTGTACATGCTTTGTATCACTGGAATATAAGCCTGTGCTTATATCATAAAATCAATGTCATAGAACATTTTAAATGTCCAAGTTGTGTTAAATGGACAGCATTGGAGGTTTTCAAAATAAAAATGTCAAATTATACTAATAAAGGCATTCATAATTAAGGAACATGTTTTACTTATTTGAGGGACATTCCTGTATTTCCAATAACGCCTTCCTCCAGTTATTTCTAAGGATAGTTTCCGTATGTGTGGATGTTTTTTAAGTGATTTATAAAAGACAAATAAAAAGTAAAACTTTTGTCAGTACGGACAAGAATAGTTAAATAGGAACTGCAGATTGTTTGATCATTTTTAGACAAAATAGAGATGTTTATGATACAGGCTTAATGACACTTTAAGTCAGCACAGTTTTTTCATTTTTATGGGAAACTGCCAATTCTTAAAACGTTTCTTATTTCCAGGATGCATTACAGTGAAGCAGGGCCATCTGCAGACATCCACAGTCACAACAACTGTGGAAACGTAATGCGTTATTCTTTTCCTGAGCAGTTGCAACCTTTTTTTTGTTGGGATTGTTGCACTGATAGCTTTGCCAGCAGGGCAGAATGCATGAGCTCTTTGTGTGCTGTGTTTTCACATACAATGCAGCATCACTGTTTAAAGTTCTGCTAGAAATAATTAAGCATTTATGTTTAGGATTGAAGTGGGTTGAGTCCATATTCCACTATACAGAACCTGCTCTAGGAATTGTTAACTTTTAACAGCAAGGAAGATAGTTGCTTTTGGTTACTACCAGATTTTATCTGCCAGTGCTGTCAGGAATACTCTCATGTTCCCATGCCTTCCAGACTTACAGTGTGTCAGCTGAGTGGTGGGAAGTTGCAGTGTGTGTACCCCACAGGGCAAGGCAATAGGGTTTCGCTTTAAGTCTTTGTGTTAGCTTAAATGTCTTTCTCTGAGAGGTTCTAGCAGATCTAGCAGATCAGGTACTGCTCTGAATCATACATAGCACAGGCTTGAACTATGGCTCCCACAGCCTAGCTGAGGCCCTAGTTATTTGCCCATTTTCTTAGCCCATCTGGTGGAATGTCTTTGGAAGAGTGTGTAAGCCTTCAGGAAGTCTCTTGACATTCTCATGATGTAGCATTACAATCTTTTTTCTCCTTAATCTCAAGATACTTGGAATGATAAAACCAAATAGTGTGCAGTCCTAGCATGCTAGCAATGATAATAAATGCAGATATTGTGTGTATGTGTATATTCTGATTTAAAAGATTTTTTTTTCTTTTTGCCCAAAGTTTTCTTCTTTTTAAAAGCCTTTAATGATTTATTCTTAAGCCCTTCAACCAGCAACAATATTCCATTAATGAGAGTGGTACAGTCTGTGAAGCACACAAAAAGGAGAAGTAGCACAGTAATGAAAGAGGGTTGGATGGTTCACTATACAAGCAAGGACACACTGGTAAGAAATGTTAAGGAAGACTTGTCTTACTGTTCATACTATATAACAGTACAGAATCAATTCTAACAATACTTGGGTAATTTGCAGTCACTCATGAGGCATTTTTTGGAGGTTTTGTGATTCCTAAGGTCCTGACTCCTGTCATAACTAAGGACTGGCACTGCTTACAAGACCAGGAGACAAAAAGCATCTGAATGTGTCTGTTGCATTATCATAAGAAGGCAAGCGTAAAGACATTCTGAAGGAAGTTAATGTTAACATGTTAAGGGTTCTGTAAAGTAGCTTTACCTTCCAGCTGCAGTCTCCCGGATACCTTACTGCAACTTGACCTGAGAGTTTTGTAAAGCAGATTTAGCATAGAAAAAAGTTATTTTCATTGCAGCCTCCTAAAACAGGAATAAAGCCTTCAGTATGTGACTTTTGAAAATGAGCTGGGGTGTTAAAAGTGGTACAAAAAGAAATTTTAATTATTTTAGGAGCATACTGGTAGCAAATGGTGCTGAATGTAATACAGACATCAAAATGACATTTTAAATTTTTAAAATTTGTGCAATTCTAACAGAGCTATTATTGGAAGAACAGAGCATGGCCCTAAAAATCCTGAATTCGGTTATAAAATCTTCATTAAAATTCTGTAATCGCAAATGAACCTTTATCATTCACAATACATCTCTTCAAACTAAAGTGAAACAGTCTAGTAGCAGTGCTTTTGAGAAATGAACATTTCATTAATTTACTTGAAAAGCTCTAGAACTACTTCTTGCTTTTTTTCATTGCAGAGGAAGCGACACTACTGGAGGCTGGACAGCAAATGCATTACACTTTTTCAAAATGATACTGGAAGCAAATATTACAAAGTAAGGAATATTTTTCAATCTCTTTGTATACCAGAAGAATATAAGCACTAATTTGCTAAATTGATACTTAATAAAAGCACACTAGTAGTATAACTTCTATCTATATGTTTTTTCAATATTATTTAAGCTGCATATGTGTGTTTTTCTTTTTACAAACAAATCTCTGATCAGAAAGATGTCAGCTAGCAAGGACCTGTAAAACACATGTTGTGGAAATGGAAAGTTTTTGTACCAGAAATCAACAAGGGTTTATTTGCTAACGGAGTTCTGTTGATACCTCGGTGATCTTGCTTTTTTTTCTGAAGGAACCTCACTACTCTCTTTGATAAGTTGAATTAAATAATCCAAGTTCCGCCTGGTCTTGGAAAGAAACATTTAGTATTGTGCCATCAGCAGTCCTCTGTGTCACAGTTTCAGGTTACAAGAGCCTTTTTTATTTGTATAAGAAGCATGTGGTAAAAAGCAACAGCTAATATCATAAGTTAGTTAAATAAAGTTCATGCTTTAGGTTGATATGTTGATAATCTTTACACAGAAACTAAAATACTTCTTTCATTTTAGGAAATCCCATTGTCAGAAATTTTGTCTCTGGAACCTGCTAAAACTTTCACTTTGCTGCCTCAAGGAGCTAATCCTCATTGTTTTGAAATAAGCACAGCAAATATAGTCTACTATGTTGGAGAAAATATAGAAAACCTCTCAAGTGTTCCGCTGAATAACAGTGTTATCAGCAGTGGGATCGGCATTGACGTGGCACGAATGTGGGAGATGGCAATACAGCATGCCCTGATGCCTGTCATCCCTAAAGGGGCATCCACTGGGTCAGGACCCAGCTTGCACAGTAAGTGTATTCATTTTCTCCATTTCAGATAAGTGGAGTCACATCACAAATGACATTGCTCAGTCTTCTGCACACATTGAAAGGATGTATTGCACAGCTGGTAAAGGCTATTCTGTCACGGCTTATCACTTGTCTGCTTGTTATTTTAAAACCACAGTTTCTCATCCATGTGTTTTCAGTTTATAGTAGGACATCTCTATTAATATACAAGATACAGATTTGTTAGTGAGAAAATAGTTATGATATTAGTAAGGCATCTCATTCAAATTTGTGTTGCTGATGTGAGAAATAGGCTCCTTGTACAGAGGGAGGATTTTTTCTGAGCCTCCATTTGGAACTGATAGATTTTTTTTTCCCATCCTGACTGTAATTTATATTTCTAGCTATCTGCAGAAACAGTTCTTCACTCTTTAGGTCACTGCAGCATAGATGATACACTCCCTTTCATCACATTTGGCTGTACAACTGCCTCAAACACTGTCCCATGCTGAGATGAAAAGAGCTCAAGTGTGAAGAACAGCTGTTCTAAGCAGAACAAGGCATGTGTGTTACCCAGGACCAAAAGGATTGAATATATCTTCACCTCCAATTTATGTATCTTTGTGTAACTCTGTAGAAAAGATGACAGTTTATGTAAACATGAAAATTGTTTAAATCTAGGTTGGGTAATGATAATAAAGCAACACAGAGCAAACAGTTCCTCATCTAGGCTTGTGCTGCTGTAGTTGCTCTGTTACTTCTACTCAGCCTAGTCAGTGTAAAGCAAATTTGGGTATGTCTACACGATTTGGACTAGAGCTTTTGTTGCAATATAGATGCACTTTAGCATTTGACATCTGGATGCTATTAATGCAGCACAAAATGCTAATGAGATCACAAGCCCTTCAGAAACCAAGTAATACAACAGGCTGTGGCATTGCATCTTCAGGCACAACAGCTCACGTATCAGATAAGATCAGCAATGTCCTTTGTTTTCTTGACATAAAATAGTGTCAAATAGATCTTGCAAAAATAGTGTCAGATTCTAGATGTCATTTCCATCAGACTAGTTGCCGAGTGCCCCTGGTTTGCGCCCAGTGTAGCTAAAAAAAAATCACCTAAAATGCAGGGCTGGGCACGACAGTTGCCTTCTCTCCCTCTTGGGAAGTTTGAAAAATATTTTTTAAAGTTAGTAGTTATCTTTGGGTTATATGTGCAAAAATTAAGGTTGTTTGAGACCTTTAGAACCATTCCATGTGGACAGTGAGAATGATAACAGTCTTCTGTCTTTTGCTCAAAGAGTGAGACTTGGCCATGTCTTTGTCCATGTTTTTTTCAGGTAAACAGCCATACAGGCATTTGAAAATGGCTTGTCAATGATAAAAAGCCTCTAGGTAACCAAAACATTCCATTCCAAAAGCATTCTTGTGAAGAAGTTATTCATATTACTTACTGCAACAAGGATTGGTGCTGATGGATAGTAGCAAGTATCTTCAGTGTGTAATACAGACTTTATAGTAGGGGACACTGGTTTTGATGAAGCTGAAATTTTAACTAAGAAAATGAGTCAGCATGAACAGGATTCTAGGCAAAAGTAGGAGACAGAAGTGGCAATGCTCCAAAGAAGCCTTCTTTCCTACCCAAAGAGTTGTCTTTGTGTAATACAGTTAGCAGTAGGCATATTCTCAACTTTTACTGAACTCTCAGTACGTTTGCCGTTTGAAATGCTTATGACAACATCCTAAGCTCTGAACTGGTGGAGGTTGGATCTGATGTTTGTTATATTAAAGCACAAGTGCAAGACTTTGTTTCCAGTATGTGTTTTAATAATGTCTGTTTAGCCAGTTGAAATGTGTATTACTTGTCACAGTATGCAATCTAATTTGAATGTGTGTTTACTTTCATCAGAATAGCATTGAATACATTGTAGGTGACTCTATAAATAAAAATTATAATTGAATCCAGTAAATAAAAGCAGTCTAGTTGCAGTTGTTACTTGCATGAGGTACAAAGCCTCAAAAGAGAATGAAAAAAAGCAATATGAAGCTTATAAATGGGAATTACGAGATTCCAGTGTTAAAAAATTAATAATGAAATGTATAATTCTAGGTTTTTTTCCATACACTACAAAACTGTTGTTCAAGTCACATGTTTGTGGGCTGGTGTAATTTTATATTAGCTGGTAGACGAACAAGCAGATTTAATTGGTACAATTTCTAGAGCTGTCAGTAGATATTGATGTAATGTGAATGTCATTTTCTATTACTACATGTTTGAACTAAAAGCACAGCAATCTAAAGTGTATTTTGCTTTCTTCCCCAGGGGATATATCCATCAGTATTTCTGTATCAAACTGCCAAGTTCAAGAAAATGTGGTGAGTGTTCTCTGGATGCTGGTGCTAGACATGCTGTGATTAAGCTTGCAAAGTCATTGATCTGTTTTGCAAAGAGGAATGTTAGAGGAGTTCCCATCAGCCATTTCTCACTTTGTAGAAATTAACAATTAGCTTTGCTAACTTTTGGCAAATATCATCTTCATGGCACCTTTTCTTGAGATGCAAGAATTATCTATGGGTCATTTCACTGAACACAGACTTTAACTATGGATCCTTGCAGGATATTAATTAGCAGGTGGAAACATGAGCTATAGAATTTATTAGTTCATGGAATTTGTCAAACTGAACTTTGTAAAGCTGATCACAAGCTTGGATAAGTATACCATTTCCTGTCATCTTTGAGAGATCAGATACTCTGCTGTATGAAGATGAAAGGAAGAGTTACATATATTGTTACATGTACATAAAGAATTCTGCATTTCTTGTATGCCAGGACAGTTAGACACCAGACATGTGGTCAAGGAAACACACTGCTTGTTCTCTGTTTCATTGGCAGATCTGAAAAACAGGTACTCCCTGCATCCAACTAAAGTTTTGGGACAGCTCTGGCAGTTGTCAGAAAAAGACTGCCTGCTAAGGATGTGTCCAGTTTTTTTCCTAAGAAGAATATAACCTTTATCATCAACTTCTAGACATTCTTTTGCTCTTTTTTACTCTTTTTATTCTTGTATATGCTGCTGGTTAAATATCAGGAAAATAAAACTGAGCTGCAGTATTGCAGGTTAGGGTGTCCCACATGATTCTGCTAACAGCTTGAGCTTTAACCTGCATTAAGGCACTAAGAAATAGTGAGACATGAGATTCCCTCTCTGGCACAAATGGAATATTTTGCCTCTATCAGTGAACCTGTTGAAGATTTGTCAACTTTTGCAGCAATTGCAGTTACTGTGGCTCATAAGAAAACCCACCTGAATTTTTTTGGCAGATAATATATTTTGAAATGTACTGTAGTAAATGCATGCTACTTCCCACTAGAAAAAGCAAACAAAATACAAATTTTGTTCCCATATCCTCAGGGCTTAATATTTTTTATGTTTATATAAACAGGATATTAGCACCGTATACCAAATCTTCCCAGATGAGGTATTGGGATCAGGACAGTTTGGAATTGTTTATGGAGGTAAGGCTTTGCTGTGTTGTGCAGTTGTGCTTAAGATAGACATTTTCTGGAATGGTGAAAGTATGTGGAGTCTGAAATGTTTTGTTACAGAAAATAGCTGTCTGTTGTTTTATATAAGCAGTATATATTAAATAATGTTCTTGTTGATCAAGCCTTTTTGTAGTTCGAAGTTTTCCACCCAGTAGTGGGTCAATGTATATCAATAGCTTCATATTCTCTGTAAGTTCTAATAAAGGAAACAGTGAAGTGCAGAGAACTGTTCATTTTGAGAGCTGCAATGGATGAAAAAAAATTAATTTTCTGGGTTTTTTTGACATGTTATAGTGAGATATTTTTTATTGTTTTTCAGTAACTTGTTAGAATTGTTTCTCTGTATCTTTTCTTATTAATTTTTCCTGTCTTATTCCTCCTTTTTTCAGCATTTTTTTTGGGAGTGTATTTAGGTACAGCTGTTGTTTGAGACAGTATTAAGTGAGAACTAACAAATTTCTCACTGAAGAATCTCAGACTCTCTGATAAACCAGGGACAAGCACTTACATGCCTAAGGGCTATCACTCAGTTCATTATTTGCTAGTCTGGAACTACCAGTGACGGACTAAGCCAACAACCAGCCAGTTGGAGACAATGCAGCTTCAGCTGATGTATATAGGAGAAAATTAACTTTGCATCTATATTGTTGAAGTGCAGAGATGACTTTCCATATGTATGTTTCTTGCATGTTTAAACGGCTTTCTCAGGTGACAATAGGAAAAGTTCTGTTGTCAAAGGGTAAAAAGAGAAATGACAGAAAACTTTTAATGAATTAGCTGCAGACTTGGTCTAAGAATTACTTGATTGTGGCCATGTGTATAACACTTTTCATAATTAATCATGTTTTATTAATGCAGGAAAACATCGCAAAACTGGAAGAGATGTTGCCATTAAAATAATTGATAAACTAAGATTTCCAACCAAACAGGAAAGTCAACTTCGTAATGAAGTTGCAATTTTACAGGTATTTCTCTCTTTTAGTTTTTACTGTATTAACTCCATTATTTATTTCAAAAGTAACACATAGTGTAATTATTTTAATTGATAATCACTGGTGGTTTTGCAACAATACTAGTATTTTTGCTGCTTAATCTGCATAAACCACCAAGAACAAATGTATTGGCAGTGTCACATTAGGAGTTAAAATTTCTGCAGTTTTAAGCACCAGGCACAATAAGGAAAATGCATGTTTGTGTGAACTTCAAATTCGCTTAGTGTTCTCCTGTACTATCACTAGAAATTTTGTGCCAGTTGCCTACAGGTTAGGCACACAGTTTAAATTATGAAATATTGAAACACTGTCTGGTTTAGGTGGGGGTCTGAAGTCTGGCAATGTAATGATGAAAGCTAGTGATCATATTGGGAAATCTACTGCTTTATTTTTCTTTAATAGAATCTTCATCATCCCGGGGTTGTAAATCTGGAGTGTATGTTTGAGACGCCGGAAAGAGTCTTTGTTGTTATGGAAAAACTCCATGGAGACATGCTGGAAATGATCTTGTCAAGTGAAAAGGGCAGATTGCCAGAGAGAATAACAAAGTTTTTAATTACTCAGGTAAGACATTAATTATAGACATAGCAGGAAATTTGGGTCAGTTATTATCACTGTTTGTTATCTTTTGCTTTTGACATAATTTACCTGTCTGGTTTATGAAAGTCTGAGTTGTAATGTCAGGGATGGTAAAACAGCTTTCTGTACATTTCTGCACGTTAACTGTTAGGTAGTAAACCATTAAGAGGACCTAGAAGTAGACACATGTACAGCTGTTGGCTGCTGGATGGAAGGGACATCAAACTACAGTTTCTCATATGCTTGAAGAATTAAGCACAAGAAAGGGATGGAAAGCACTAAAAGCAAACTGTTTAATACCTACAAAAAGAAATTTGAGCCTCTTGAACTGCCCCATACCTAACCATTGCAGTTTGTACTATGCACCTATTTTCTGTGCCAAGATTGGATCTCAGTGCTATCTCTGATTAAATGAGTCTGGCTTCCTTTATGACTTACGTTAACAATTTGATTTGGGTTTTTTGGAGTGTTCCTGTTGTCATATTATCATATTGCTTCCCTAGCTGTCCATAATACTGGTCTAAATTTAGATATACAATTGAATATGGAGCCACTTCAGAGTCAGACCAGTCTGTGTTTCAGCCATCAGGAAAAAGAAAGGAGCGGGAACCACAGTGTTATGGTATTTATTATTGTAAGTTTATTATTTGGGGTAGAACTTGACAGGTTCCCTAGTTTCTAGGTTTCCCTGGGCAAAACTACCACCAGCTCTAGAATTTGGTTTCTTCTGTTTCCAGGTTCATTCAGCCTCCTCACCGTTACCTGCTCTAAAATAGTGGCAGATTCTGCCAGCCCCCGACCAAACACAGGGAATGGAGTTAAAGCCACACAAAAAGGATGGATATCTGTTACACTCTGTTGCCATATTCTCATGTGTGTAACAAAATAGAAATACATACAAGGCTCTTTGTTCTTTCTCTCCTCAAGAAAACACTTAAATTGGATCATAAAATATTACTGTGAACTTTTTTAGTTGAACTTAGATGTGGAAGGTAATTCTGCAAATGTTTCTACATTTGAAGATTTTACAAACAAAAGAAGTAAACAAATACTTAGAACCCAGTTTTAAAAAAATGTTTATAATGTAAACTCCTTGGAGAGGAAAAAATCATATTCCGTGCAGTGAAATACAAAGAAAACTTGAGGACAGCAAATAATAGCTGACATTTTAGCTTTTGCTGCATTTTTTTCTTTTCATTGTTGACATTCTTGTAAAAGGTGCATACTTGTTGAAATGTTTTTCTTCACACAAGTCCTTGCTTCTCTGGTCTCTGATACTATTCAAACAATATAAAACAAAGATAATTTGATTTGTTTATTCACAGATCCTTGTTGCTTTAAGACATCTTCATTTCAAAAATATTGTTCATTGTGACCTCAAACCAGAAAACGTGTTATTGGCATCAGCTGATCCTTTCCCACAGGCAAGTAGAAATTGCCCTCTCTTAAGGTAAATTTTTCAAATTAGTAAGTGTTAGCAATGTCTATGTATAAACAAGAAAGGGATTAGTGACCTGTCTACACAGAATTTTTAGATTAAAAAAAGTAAGCACTTTTTCCAAACACTTTACAAAGAAATCGTTTGAAAATCCTTGCCTTTTGTCATTTGCCTAAAATATTCAACTAGATTTTCAAGTGTGACATAGATACTTGTATGATTGTTTCTATTCTGCTCACCATTACAGCATAAATTATTTAGCTGCTCTAAAAAGAAAGTTATTTTTCTGAAAGTTAGGGTAGAGTTAATGAAGAACAAGAGCTGCTTCTTTAATTTTATGAATTTAAATGCCACATAGATTGCAGAATATTTAAATATATTTTCTGACTGCTCATGTTTCTCATTAAAAGGTATTTTTATCAGCTTCTCTTCCCTTCGATCTGCAGAGTTCATCTATAATCTCCTTCAACTGCCCATATTCAAAATGAGTACTATTGATAATTTGTAAATCGTATCAATACCAATAATTGGAAGGGAAGGATCTATACTGAATTGTTAAGTGAAAATTTTCAAGCAGCTAAATGTCTCAGTGGAATAAGATACGGCTCTCAAAAAGCAGTTTAAAAAAAGTGTCCTTGAAGGAACATTAGAGATGCATTTTGCAACTAAACCATGATAAACGTTCCTCAATTATGTATAAAATAAAATAGAATTTAATAAATTAATTAAAATAATAAAAATGATTTATGTCTTACTATAGCATTTTTCATCAAACAGGTAAAACTTTGTGATTTTGGCTTTGCCCGAATCATTGGAGAGAAATCATTTAGGCGTTCAGTTGTAGGAACACCAGCCTACCTTGCTCCAGAGGTGCTGAGGAACAAAGGCTATAACAGATCTCTGGATATGTGGTCAGTGGGTGTCATCATTTATGTAAGCCTCAGTGGTACCTTTCCATTCAATGAAGATGAAGACATACATGACCAAATCCAGAATGCTGCTTTCATGTATCCACCTAATCCTTGGAAAGAAATTTCTCATGAAGGTAATACCTGTTTGTGGCTGTTTTTATATAAAAGCTAAAAATGAGTAGTTGCATTTTGCATTTATATTTTTTTCCTCTACGTAAGAGTGAAAAAAAAAAAGACATTTCGAGTTACCATAAAGTAAAGTCTCTGTTTTGTGCTATCAGCTGTTTCAGACATTTTCTACAGAGCATGTATAGACTGCATATGGCATAATCCTCTAGCATGGGATCTTTCCACGAGGTGTTAAAGGAGGCACACCTACAGATCAGAGTGCTATAAAATCTGTGGGGAACCTCAGCTGCTGGAATTGGCGTTGCATATATTTACTTATGTACCGGATCATTCAGCTCAATTGCCTCTGCCGTCCTTTTCTTGTTCTACTTGTCCCAGTAGTTTAGTTTCAGTTCAACAGAGTGCTGTACTCGGTTGGTCTTTGTGTGGAGAAGATAAAACTGAACAATTCCAAGTAGATGAGGTTTCAGGAATAGTGTGAGAAAATGTCATAGAAGAGACTTTCTGCCGGGGTAAAAGGCTTGGAGATAATCAATGAGACTTTTGAAACTTGAGTTCTGGTCAGTGGTGTCAACTAAAGAACAATGTGACTAGTTCACTAGCAACATCTTTAAAGAAGGTAAATTAGTTCTATTAAAGATGTCTCTAAACACAACTAAGTAGGGCATTTAACAAAATTGTCTGTTCTGGTTTCACCAACGTTTTCATGTACATAACGTTTTCAGGCAGCTTGATTTTCTTTGAGATTTTTTTTATTAATCCTTATCTTTATGTTGGTAATTTTTGCAGGATTGCTTCATAAGTCCTAAAGAGAAGGAAACATTGTAAACATCAGATTCTTCTATCTTTTTCTGACTTTTAATATGTGCCAAATGGTATTACAATGCTACCATTTACAATTTCTGGTATTTACAGTATAATTTTTCTGGTTTTCAGGTGATACATTTAACATACATGTTAATCATAGTTTAGACCACTGTGCCTAATTCTTACTCTAATATATAATAGCCATGTGAGACTCAGCTGAAAAGTGCTCTGAGAGCATTTTTTGTAATTTTATCTCAGTGGCAGATGAAGTTTGAAATCTGTTGGGGTAAAAAAAAAAAGCTATAAATCTGCACAATTACACACTGAAGTTCTCCTGAACCTCCACACACTTTGATATGTAAGCTGACAGAATCTGTTGGCAGCAATGCTTTATCTGTCGCTAGAGATAAGCAAACAGCAATCAACACAGGGGAAGCTGCAAGAAATTGTCTCCCACAAGTTTCTACTGTGGTAGACAGAAGATCAATTTTTACACTCAGAGGTGAAGATTCAGTAGAGCACCTACAGAAAATTCACCTTCTTGGGTGTTATCTCTCCATTTGTAGAATCACAGCCTTCATTAAGAGTCAATGGATACCGGGCTGCAAGCATACAGAAGGGAGGGAAAAAAACACTTCAGCAAATTACTAAGTTAAAGTCTGCTTATACATTGTGATTTTATTACATATTTTTATTTGCTAGCTGATGAACCACTCTGTTGTGCTAAATGAAAACCTTGAAAAAGTCTGAAGAGACTCCATTACATTTAACACAAGCTGTTAGAGTTTAGATCTCTGTCCACTTATTGATTGATAATGCTGGTTTTTAGAGCTCAAATTTCAACTCAAATTCCAGACTACTTAGGTAAAATAAAAGAATGTTTTTCTTATGTCAGCTTCTCCAATCTACTCTCCTGCACAGCTTGTGAGAGAGCAGGAGCTGGGCCCTGTGCACCTGCTTGCTCTATCCAGATTCTGTTACCTCTGACATTGTAGTGGTTAAAATGCAAACCTGTGCCCTATGTCCAAACACATTACTCTGGATTACAGTTTTGAACAGTGCCATGTTAATTAATGCTGCAAATAATTGAAACACTTAAGGGAGAAACACAGATTATTTTAAAGGTTTTATGAAGTTTCTAACGTAACATTGCAAATAGAAACAATTTTGAAAAGGTATATGTATTTAAATGTAAATTATGGTAATGTGAAACTTAGTTCAAACTAAAGACACTGGGGTTCATAGATTTCTCTGCTACAAAATTCAGACAGAGAATTAATTTCAATGCCAGCAGGTTACATTTGTGCACTTGGAAATCTTCCTTTAGCTTGTTGTAGCCACTTCCAGCTTCCCAGACAGGTTAAGCTAGTGAATTGGATTTTCCCTGCCATATTTTTCCTGTTATTTTTTTTGCCAATATTCTTAATTATTAAACATTTTTCAGCAGAAATTTTTGATGATTTGTTTCAATTTGTTTTTTTCATTTTGAAAAAATCAAGAACAGATTTTTTTAAAGGCACAATATACTTCTGGTTTAACCATTTCCTGGAAATTTGTATCATAGCAATAATTATCCCAAGAGATTGGTAATAATAACCTACTAGTTCTTCCACTCAGGCTTGTAAGGGAGTTATATCACAATGTAGTATATGATGCTGCTGCAGAATCTGGCAAGGTCCTTGTAAATGAACTTTACAGTCTCTTTCTTTTGAGCTGGTATGATTGAAATTTTTTCTTGTCTTGAAGGATCTACACAGATACTTCCTTGCAAGAAGCATTACTCTTTGTTTTGAAATTAAAACAACATTGTATAAGTGATTTTAACTTGTAAGAAAGAAAAAAATGTTGAAGATCCAGCAGTTAATCCAGTTTAATTATTGACATTTAAAAATTTGTGCAAATATTTAAGAGAATTTTAACACATAATTAACCACAATCTTCACAGAAGACTTCAACCACAATTTGGCTGCACTGCTATAGTATTAACAAATTGAAAGCGAAATTGATTAGATAAATATCACTGTCACAGATAAAATAAATGCAAAATAAATATTATCTTTAATGCAGATAAGAAAGATGTTTTTAGTGTTATACTGTGTAAATTTGAAAAATACAAACCATTTGTCTAAAGGTTACCATAAGTAAAACTAATGTAAATATTCTTTCTTCCTCCGTTACTTACTGCTTTTTTCCTGTATGACCAAAAGACAGTGCTGGGTTCAAGCATTCTTTAGCAATGAATTCTTTTATGAATTGTACATTGCAGACAGATTTTAAAACTGCTACCTTCATCCAGAGACTGTCTTACATGCCTTAGTAATAGCCTGCAAAAACTGAGAATTCAGTGTACTTGGAAGAGCTAGGCTACCATCTAAGAGAATTCATATGTTCTCTGATTTATGCATGCCAATAGAAACACGTTCTCTGAACTTAAAATATCCAATATGTATGACTGTTTCTTCTTTTTTTACTGCTGAAATACATTAGTTTTGGTTGCTGTGGATGTTTGTAATATGATTATCCTTGAAATGCTGTTGCAGAAAAGTGGAAAGTAGTACAAGGAACTGCATTNAAAAAAAAAAAAAAGAAGTGTTTATTCTTACCTCTTCCTGTCTGTGTCAACAATCCTGCTTGAAGTGCCAAGCAAGTGATAGCAGATAAGACAGACACCCTAGAACAATAGATGGGGGGGCAGTTTAGTTCCCAGCTGTACCTGATTAGGATCACAAATATATGCACTTGATATACCTGAGGTAGCTGCTTCTTGAACTGCAGGAACTAATTTGATTGAAATTCTTTGTATATACTTGTAGTGGAACTGTATATGTTTCAAAAGTTTTGGTGTTTTTTTGCTTTGATAACAATTTTTTGTTTAGATTAAGGGAAGAGATCATCAACTAGTGTTGCCAGTTCTGTGCAACCATGATTTTATTAAAGGGCATATGATTTGTTGCAGAATGGCAAACAAAACTGATGCTAAGGAAAGCAGAACAGCAGTCAAAGCCTTTGTCTCTTCCTCATGATTATTACTGTGGCTCGGAGAGCCAAATGTGTAAAACTTGCAACTGTAGCTATTTTGGCACTCTCTTCAGACCATTAGTCATGTAAAAAGTTTAAGAATAACTAAATGTGGTTATTGCCATCTTCTATCATTATTGTAATGAGAGAGGAAAAATGACATATTTCTTTGTATTTAATGGGTCGAGCACAAATTAGAGTGAATGATGCCGTATTTATCACCACTTTAGTTTTAGTGCACACTAGATGCTTTTCCTGACAATTGCCAAGCAGCAGCATGTTAATTTGGGAGCTGGAAGGCAGAAGGTAGCAAAACTTTTTAAAAAAATATAATGAGACAGGTTATACCTAACTAATGTTTACAACAAGCAACAATAGTGGTAAAGTAGCCTAAATATTCCCTTTTTGTGTTCCTTATTCAATTATTGGTCTTAAGGTAAAATTGGCTTTTGAAATTTTAAACTGCCCTGATGAGACAGTAGATTTGTAAAAATACATGACCCATAACAGTTTAAACTGCATGGTTACGTAAAAAATACACTTAAAGTCTTAACAGGTTCCGAGAAAAAGCATATGGAAGTAACTGTATTTTGGAAAACTGTGTCATGAATACAATATTGTGGTCTCTGCTAGTTTGTTTTCTTGATAATTACTTTTTCTGTAGCATTTCCTAGCAGTTCTTAAAAATCTGCAGTCACAAGCCAAGAAAAAAGACAGAATCCATTTGAGGATAATATTTTTGAGTGCCTAATGTTTTTAGGTTGCCATCAACAGTTCTGTCTTCTCTGCCACTCAGTAGTGTGGTCTAGTCATTGCCTATGAGGCTTCTCTCTCCATAATGTGTCTATCTGATGTCATAACTTCTGGATTAATCTCATCAACTCTTCCTGCTGAGAAGTTTTAGCTTTTTCTGTCTAATGCTTTGCCTGTCCTTTTCCCCATTAAGATCTAATTGCAATTTTTGTACCTGTCAGATTTCTTCATAGGGAATTCTAATTTTTACCTAAAGTGGCTGCATTTTCCTATGTTTTTCCAATAGCTTCACTGTTTTGAAAGAATACACCCAAAAACTGTGTTTGTATGTCTAAACAGAAGGGTAAGACATTACTGGAGATTAGTAGTTTTTATGGTAGACTTTGGGTATGTTTTCGAAAACCAAGTTTTGTCACAGCCATTCAGCATTCCACTGCCCAGTCAGCTTTTTCTGCTCTGTTCAATGATTGTCAAGCCAGGTTACATTTCCAAATTCACTGAATTGCTGTATGACAATTTGACCTTAATTCAGTCTTCACTGAAAAATTTTGCTAGATAGAGAGATTGATACAGAGAAATCTACTTGCAGAATTCTTACTTATTTTATGGCTCTAGATTTTACATGTCTCAAACATGAAACCTGTTTCCAACAGCTTTACTTCTTGTTTTCAGCTTTGACCTTCCAGTCCACCAAATGTATATAATCTTGAAAGATTTATTTTGTCTTAGTTACAGGTTACAAAAAATAAATACTGCTAAAGATAAAGACAGAACTCCTTGATAGATTTTGTCTCTCTACCTGTTAGTATATTTTACCTAGTGTGTCTTCACTGTGGTGGCTGTTCCTTTGAACTGTATGGCCCTAAAAATTGCTGTGTCAAGCTTTGGATTATTTGTGGTGTGTTTTGTTCTGCTGTGGAATTTTCATAGATTGTTGTACTCTTTTTTTTTTTTTTTTAACATCAGCCACCAACACAGCTACTACTACTAGCCTGATGAGCTATGAGATTTGCACATAATTGATTAGGTGCTTCATGTTACTTAATATTATTAAAATATTTTGGGAAGAAACAATGCATTGAATGTGACCATGGTGTGTTTGTTACAATGCTTTGGAGTCATAAATACCACAGCTGCCTTCAAGCCAGTATTTATTTAGGCTTGTGAAAGCATAATGTGAATAGAAACTCTGTTTCACACATTAATGAGAAAGTCACATGAATGAGCGAGCATTAAGCATGAGGAGGTCAAATGCCTGTTATAGCTCAAAGATGCTCTTTGCCTCTGTAAATGTTTAGCTAGCTGTTGAAACTAAGGTCTTGGCTCTACTTACACATTTGCTAGGATAGATTAGTATTAGAAACCTCTCATGTAGAAGTGCATCTTAGAACTGCCAAGGATTTCTTTTGATAGTATAGCTGAATCCATCTCCCTGAAAATAATCTCTGCCAGTTATTCTATGCTAAAATAACTGCGTTTGTCAACAAAGCTGTGGTGACCAGCAGTAGGGGGAGGATTTGTGTGTATGAAAAATTATACCTCTAGTTAACAGACCTGTTCTCAGAAAAATGTAAGGCCTACTAAATCCTAGGCCTTATATATTAAATTAAAAACCAGCTTAAATTTTTACAATAATGTCAGTAAGAGTAGCTAATATTATAGGTGTACTTTAAAAGTTCTGGACCGAGTATACATATATTATCCATTTAGAACTGCCTTTTTTTTTTTTTTTTTAATTATTCTTAAGGTGATTTCTTGTTTATAACTTATGTAAAAAGCTAAAGTCTCTAGGGAAGGACCACATGAATGGTATGTTCGTAACAGAGTTTTCAGGTATTTGTAAACTTTTGCATTTATGTGCAGGTCACACCCTGATTGAGTTAAAGCAGGCATTCTTATGAAAAGGAATTAACCTGGTGATTTGATACTTAGAGTGAAAATAGTGACTTTGTCTTTTAATTATTTACCATAATTTTGTAGAAGCAGATAAGAATCATGAACCTCCTAACTCTGGTGGTGCTTTCCAGTAGGATGAAACTAAAGAGTCATCTTCCCTAAAATCGAGGGGATATAGAGCTTTCTGCAGTTGCATTTGAATCTTCCTGTTGGTAATTCTGCTGAATGGTCACCTATCTAAGTGACCAATACTCATTCTGCTGGAGTAGTTGGCTAGATTATTCCCTTTAACAAAGCTTCCAGCTCCTGGAACTTGATAAGCCCTCAGCTGGCTGCTAGCAGTATCCTTAAATTATGGAAGGGTAAACAGGACCCCATAAAAGTATTAGAAAAAGCAGTTCCATGGTCTTCTCAGAACTTTCTTTCAGGTTGCTTCCTTGGTGATAACATGTTGCATTCATAAAGATGGTGTGCAGACCATAGGTGGTCATTCTTAATGCTCTGCATTTTTTTATTTATTGATTTTACAGAGGACTACTGTAAAATTTTATGAAGCTCCTAAAATGTCTGAAAGTATTACTTTAAAACTTTATTTTAAAAATTTAATCAGTCTCTAGTGAAAATGCATAAAATTTACTTCAAAATACAATGTAACTGCTACCTGCTCCTCAAAACACCTTTATCTTCTTAGACTGTTTTAATTTTGTAACAGTTGCTCCAGTAGAGTCCCCTGAATCATACTGAAGTTTTATGTCTAAAATAAATGATAATGCGTTCCAAATTTTTATTTCCAGTGTTTTTAATCATTACAGCTCAAAGCTTAATCTTCAAACAATTATATGATTAGTTTTTGATTCAGCATGAATCTTACTGCACATACATCTTACATGAACTGAAGCCAGACTAGCCTTTGTAAGTTCATGCGGTCAGGACACTGTCAGAACAGCATGGTTTTTTTGAAAGGTGAAACAGTGAGAATAACCAGGAACTTGCCACATGTGCTTTGAGTATTTAGTTCCAGCACGCGCAGTGTCACTATTGAACTTCCCAGCTGCTTCTTTGCTTTACACAGCACTGTTCTTTTGTTGCCTTGCCAGTATATATCACTTTCATTTGACTTCTCTACTCAGCAAGAACACTTGTGCTTGAGAAGTGGCCATTTCTTGGATTGCATGATTTCCTGGTAAAATGTAGCAAAGGCTCTTTGCTGTTGAAACTCATGTTTGATTTCTTTCTACACTTGAGTTTTAAGACTTTGAGTATTAAGGCAAATGAAATTTTATCAGATAGCTTAAGTCCTTAGTCATGTTGCACTTCTGCTTATTTATTTATTTCTGCTTATTTATGAAGAGGCAAATGATACACAAAACTTTCTTGTTAAAAAGAACCCTAGGTAAAGAAATAAGCACAAACAGCAAAACTGGTTTCAGAGGCAGCAGTATTCCAGTGGTGAAACAAGCAGATTATCTGTGCAAACTATTCTCAGGTAAATGAGTGTTCGGTACTGACAATTCTAACCATCCGGTGAAGCTGTCTTTTCACTTTCATCATAGTTTTCTTCCCTGTCCTTCTTTATGTACCTCCTCTTGTGATTTTTCTGCAGACCAATGCCTTTCTGGTCTGTTCAACAAGCCATTGGCAATTTCCCCCAAGAATACAAAGAAATGTTTTATTACATTATTCATTGTCCTGAAGTGAAAGAGGGGGCAGAGGGGTCCTCATCCTCTTGTAACTTGAGGTAGGTTGAATAGCTGTGTATAATTTTACTGCTTGTAAGGCTCACAGTCATATCTGCTTCCAGTGGGTTGCACAGAAGATGCATAATAGAGACATTATCAATACTCAAAGACAGGAAGAATAGTCAGTAGGTAGTTGGCAGTTACAGAGGCACATGTTGGGATGCATGCACTTACATCTCAGCAGTTACCAGGACAATCAACCTTTCATCAAGTTCCTGACTTGTTTTCCAAACTGAGATTCATAGTAAATGGTGAAAAATTATCTCTGAAGATCACATGTAGCCAAATATCACTGAAGATAATAAGGAAATGGTAACACTATTGAATTCACATTCAGCACTGGTCTATGTATTAAAACACAGACTGAAGTCTTAATTGTAATTCTATTGAATTTAAGGGTAAGTTGACAGTGTTGCAGAAGGTGCTGATGTTTACTAATACCCAGATTTACTGCAGTGGATAAGGGACTATGTTCTCCTATTTCAAGCATCAGATAAAAACAGCAGCCACTACTTTTTCCCAGTCTCTCTGTAATTAAACCATGGTATATGACTGGATTTCCAGTCTCTTCCCCATAGCTTGGAAAGTGAGAACTTCTCTTAGCAGTAAAGAGGAAAAACATTAACCCCACTATTTTGGAAAACAAGTGAGTTTTCAGAGTTATGCCATCTATCAGTAGTGGTCCTATTGGCTATCCACTGACTTTCTCATCCAACATCCACTTCACTGTCTCATCCAACATCCACTTCACTGTCCCTTTGAGAGAGAACGAAATAAACATGAGTTAGAGAATTTAGCATTAACTGTACTTGATCCTAAAAGAGACAGTAGATAAGAATCTGTTTGTCCACAACAGAAAAGTAAAATTAGGACCATCTGTTCCAGGAAAAGAATGGCTCAGAGCCTCTGGCAATGCTTTCTTTGTCAGAAGTCCTGAGATTTGTTTTATCTCATTCCCATAATTGCTTTGATTTTCAAGACAGTATTCATCACCAGGAAGTCAGGGCAACTTTAGTGATAAGCTGCTGTTGCTAAGAATAGGTTTGTCTGTGAAACTTAACTGCATACATCCAGATAGGCTGCCATGTATGTTCCCATTTTCCTGGGTGTTGTTTTCGTTGTGCTCTGCCCCATGGCAGAAACACGCATAAAGCCCTGCTTGGCAAATTGAGCCTGGGGAGGGGAAGTCTCTGTGAAAAAAGAAAAGCTTTTCTGTATTGCTGTGCAAAATACAACCTCAGAGATATATCAGTTTAAAGAATTCTGTCCCATCTCATACTGTTAAAAAGGACAATTGTTCCTCTCATTCAATACCGAGCTGGCAGCAGTATGTGTCTGACAAGTTTCAGACCCAATGCCCCTCAGTGATGCCGTACTTTTTGTGTTACTTTCAAGAGCATCTTTCCCTGTCACTGTGATATAAACAGAGAAATAAAGCTGCAAACCAGCATACCTTGGACAAGCCAAGGGATAAGGTGATGAAATGGAAAAACTACAGGAATATTATCATTCCTTGTGGCTAATCAGTTATTCTATAATAACAATAACTTTCCCTGAAATAATGGTTAATATTTAACACCACTGAAAATTAATGACACCACTGAATTCATGATACCATAGTTTTTTTTTTATTTTGTAATGTTTTTTATAATTGCATTCAAAGCTCAGCAATCTCATTCCAGAGATTTTTCCAAGTGGGTCACTCAGTGCATTTCCATGCACTGGTCATTGGCTCGTGGGCCTCATGTCTTCAGGCACCACAGCACACATACCTACAGGGTGGGAGAGTTGGCATTGTTCATCTCAGAGAAGAGACGTCTCCAGGAAGAACTTACAGGACCTTCCAGTATCTAATGGGGCTACGAGAGAGCTGGAGAGGTACTTCTACAAGGGTGTGTAGTGACAGAACAAGGCATAATGGCTTTAAGCTGAAAGAGGATAGTGATATTAGGAAGAAATTCTTGACTGTGAGGGTGCTGATACAGTGGAAGAGGTTGCTTGCAGAAGTTATGGATGACCCATCTATGGAAGTGTTCAAGATAAGTTGGATGGGGCTTTGATCAGCCTAGTCTAATAGAAGGTGTTCCTGCCCATGGTAGGGGAGTTGGATCTGGATGATCTTTAGGGACACTTCAATGCATTCTGTGTTTCTATGAACCTCTGCAAATCATTGACTCCAAACCCACAAAAATTATGAAATTTGTAAAAGAAGCCCTCTCACTTTTCTGGAACAGTAGACTACTGACTAGCAGGTAAAAGCAATGCTCAGTTCAAAAGATAAGTATTGCAGGAGCTGGTGACTTACAAACCCTGATTTCTCCATTCAATGACCCGGAAGGTGCAGCTGTCAGCTAAAAGTGACACTGAGAGTATCAGGGAAATATGTGCGTATATATATTTACTGTGGTACCTGAAGAATACTGTAGTCCTCACTGACATGATATTTTTTTCACTTGAGCAGGAAATGAGTAAGAATTATCTTCAAGCAACTGTTAAGCAAAGCAGTTGTAATCCCATTAGGAAGAGTTGCATGGGTACCTTCAGGGACTTCAGCATTGACTGCAGTCTGTAAAAAGCTGGAGTAAGAAGGGATAACTGCCCTCTTTTTTCAACTACTGTGTCTGTCTAGTGCGCTGTTTGCATATCCTAGTTGAAACAAAGATATTTAACATTTTTCAATGTTGCTTCTTTTCAGCTATTGATCTCATAAATAATTTGTTGCAAGTGAAAATGAGAAAGCGCTACAGTGTGGACAAAACATTAAGTCACCCGTGGTTGCAGGTATTTCTACAAATTCCATGGTTTTTACTTATGCATTTATACTCTATACATATAAAATATCTTCATCTTTAAGGAGAGGACAATCTAAGAAAGTCTGCAGACCTGAAAATGTTTTCTGATTCTGAGAACCCCATGCTCTTTCACCAATTTACATATAGTTTCTCATTAATTTCTGAAGTATTAGGTTCCAATCCTAAACTGTCTAATGCTTTCAAAATAAACCACAAAAATATTTTATCGTATTTGTCCACTGAGAAAATTATGTGTATTAAAACACCAAAAAACAAACCCTTGTAGTCATTAGACTTACATTATATTGTTGCCTGGAGTTTATCCTGATTCACTTCTTATTAAAACTAATTAGCGGGCTTTCACTTCACAATCATCAGAAGGAGTAGTGGAGTTGTATGCTTTCCAGGAAATACATTAGCCACCTTCTGTTGAATTCTTCAACTAAAAACTGAGATGTAAGGAGTTTCTGAGATGCTAGCAGCCTCTGTCTTGTACTCACCATTTGGCAATTTTTTTATCCTGGCAGCAGCCAAATCACTGCAAATTTAAGGCCTAAGGCATGCAGTGAGGAGCCCAGGGCACTGGGTCGCTCCCTGGGGAGGACGACAGGCTGACACTGGACTGGTACATCAGCCCATCACATTTCCCAGGGGAGCCATGTTTGCATCTAGGAAAGTAGTCATGGTACAGATCAGATTTGTAATCCACAATCCAAAAGGAATCTCTATCGAAACAGAGAGCAGAATCCTACTTCAGTGCCTTATAGCTGCTACTGTTTCTCAAAGTAAATGGTGATCTGCTGGTATAGGAGGAAATGGAGGAATAGGAGGAAATGGGCTGTAACCTCCTGCCCTGCACCTCACTTTCTCCAGGGACATTTATCCTGTGCTTATTTTCTTTGTCCCAGATTTCCTGTCACTCTCTAGTCTTCTCCTTCCAAGACTGCTCTTCTCCCTCGCAACCACTGCATAATGCATTTGCCTGAGTCTTTGGAGACCAGAGGTGGTCTGTGCTAAGGTCTGCAGCAAGGCTGTGTCATGTGATGGGACAGGGTCCTTCACCTCGTTGCCTGTGCAATAGTGCGTGGAGGTGAATTAAGATGAGGCAGTACAGCAGCAGCTGTAGCACCATGGATGGGATGAGTCCTCTTTCTAGAAGAGCCCTACCTTCTCATCTTAAGACAGATAACAGTGGTACAGGCCAGTGAGACTTAGAGGTGTTCTCTAAATGGACCACAGAATGTGAGGTAATAAAGATGAAGGCTGTGATGCCTTTACAGTACTTGGGCTTTCTGGTGCTTTGGCTAGGCGGTCAGGGTTCTGTCTTAGGTTGAGACAAGATGAAGGAGAAAAAAGAAAACTGAATACAGGATTGTAAGGAGAGATTAGTCTGCATGGGGCTAGTTACTGCAGCTTCCTGTAGGCTTTGGGTAGTAATAAGAGAAGAAATTATTAAATTGTCATATAGTCTAGACAGATCAGAGGCTGCAATGCATGATGGTCTAAACAACGTGAGACTCAAACCTAGGCTTCCAACCTTACAATTGACTGTCAGCATGGAGTTCCAAAGTATGTTGATGTTCAGATGCGTATGTTTCTTCGAGCACACTGGTAATGGCCCAAATTTGGAAATGGAGTTTTTTTCCAGCCCAAGCTAAATTTATGTTCTGCATTGTTATACTGAGATAGAGCAATTGTCTGGACTATCTGATGCAGATCACTAACATGTATATGTATGATTTAAATATGTTTCTTCTTCCTTACTCATCTTGTGACTAGGGTGAGGAATTACTTTACCACCATGCCTCTTTTAGACATGGCAATCTGTACATATCCATATATTCTGCAAAACAACCTGTAGCATCTCAATACTATACATAGAATAGAGTTTAATAAAATTAATTTATCAAACAGTCCTCTAGAGATGAAATTTATATCTTTAGGCAGATTTCATGTTTATATATTATAAGATTTTTTTCCATTCTAGAGTAATAGGGATGACCCTTAGATAGCTGAGTTAATAACACTTTGCATACTATTGATAGCAGAAGGGAATTTATTTTAGGAAATCTAAAACTAATACTGTTATTCTATTTCAGGACTACCAAACCTGGTTAGATTTAAGGGAACTGGAATGTAAAATGGGGGAACGTTACATTACCCATGAAAGTGATGACTTCCGATGGGAACAGTATTCAGGAGAACATGGATTGCAGTATCCAGCACACCTTATCAGTCCAAGTGCTAACCATAATGAAAACACCAAGCTAGAAGAAACAGAAATGAAAGCCCTCAGTGAGCGTGTCAGCATCCTTTAAGTTTTTCATCCCCTATAATCTGTCAAAACACTGTGGAATTAATAAATACATACGGTCAGGTTTAACGTTTGCCTTGCAGAACTGCCATTATTTTCTGTCAGATGGGAACAAAGCTGTTATGCTGTTACACTGTTGATATATCTGAGTTGCCAAGACAAATCAACAGAAACATTTTTGTGTGACCAACTGTGTTGTATTTACAAAAGTTCCCAGAAACACTAAACTTGTTATTGTGAATGATTCATGTTGTATTTAATGTATTAAAACCTGTCTCCACGGTGCCTTTGCAAACTAGTGTTTTTCTTACTTGAGCCTCATTTTGGTAAGAGACAACTTTCCCATGAAGATCTGGGGGGTTTTTTGTGCATCGTTAGTATTGTAATTGTAAGCAAACTCTTGAAGAGTAGATTATAACTGCTGTTCTGTGAACAACTTCTACCATTTGGCTAAAAGCTTTATTTAGTGTCCTAAAAGTAGAAAAACCAAACAATAATTATTTGCATAGAACTGTACAGTTTCAAAAGAGATAACCTGTGTGTATGTTTTTTGTGTGTTTGTGTATGTAGATGCAGATACACATGCACACAATACAACTTGCTCTTAAGCCTAAATGCCTTAGTAATGTAAACTGCAGCTTGTCAGTTGTATTTCCTCTTTTCTTAAAATATTCTTCTCTAATATGTACATTCAGAAGCTAAATAATGTATTGACTTTGTGTATGTTTTCAATAAAAGTCCTGTTAAAATAGGTTCATTGATGAAACTTTCTGTTTAAAATATCCCTGGAACGGCATCCAAAGTAGATAAGATAAATTAGTTCATCATTAAGAAGAGAATGTGGAGGTAGGTAGGAAAATGCTGCTGGCTAACCTCTGTACCTATAAAGCATACTTTGTAAGAACCTACTTGTACTGATTTTATATTGTATGTTCAGTCGGTTTTGAAATATATTAAGGAAATGGGGAAGTTAAGGATGCATTAACAGGAGTTTAGTTTTTAAAGAAGTCTGCTGCTTCTGTTTTTCCACTAAGTTCACTGAACTGACAAGGTATTGCAGATCCTTGTTGCTCTTCTTCCCCTGAAAACTTGAAAGATACTAATTGTCATTTCTAACAATTAGTGTTTCAATGCTAAGCCATTTAACTTCAACAGTGAGAAACATTCAGGCTGCACTGTAAAACATGCGCTAGAGTAAAAAAGTGAAAAGCTGAAAATTATTCCATGCTGTGATCTATGTCTGAAAAAAACCAGTTACTATTTAGGTACTGAAGACTGAGGTTCAAAATGTAAAAGTGCATTGTATGAGAGGCAGAAGTACGCAGTGATAATAACCACATATGAGAAACCTCCACTGATCAAATCTTGGCTTTATGTTACAATCATGAGCTCTTTGGTAGATAAATCCATTGAAGAAGAGCTTTGTCCAGAGGAAATTTTTGCCAGATACATAACATGACTAAAGGCAGCAGGATTTTTTCTTAGTGTTTTGCACCCCTGCTGGACAGCTAGTGTGTACTGTAGCAGAAATGAAGTAAAGGCACCATTATTAAAAAAAAAAAGTTACTTGACGAAATTAAAAAGTATTATGAAAAATTACTTATAAATCTCTTCTCCCACCTACCCACCTTCTTCTCCTACTCCCACTACCAAAAAAAGAAGTCCTTTTTCACTTCAGTTTTACCCTGAGTGAAGCTCTCTGATAACACGGGCCTTGCGACATGTTTTGAAGCAGCCCTTGCTGAGCGAGTTCAAATCTTCTGGCTGTTCAGCCATACTGTATTTTCTGCCATATCTATATTTTCAGGCAGGATGTTCCTACAAGACTAAAATTTGGCTAATCACCTGGCATTGTTTATTTTTCTTTCAGCCTTATGCTTAATCTTCAATCAACTGTAAAGTAAACATAAAAATAAACTCGGGCTGATTATCAAATTTCTGTCAGTAAAACTGTATATGCATGTATATATTTAAAAGAAGTCCACTTAAAGGTGCACTGGTGGATTCATGGATACATAAAGACTATATTCCATTCTAGAAGGACTCCAGGAGTCAAGTCAAATTAACTAACTTTTCTAAAAGGAAAATTATGAGAATTTTACAGACTTCGTTCACATGCAGGTATCATGACTGTTCATAAGGAGCCATAACTTCACAAAAGTGCCTTGATTTTGTGGTCTCAGTCCTCTGAATTAATAGTAACAGAGATTTAGAGCTCCGCTTTCATACTGATAAAGTTGAGCAAGTCAGGATTTTATTAGTGGCTTAGTTTCATTTACAGTTAGTGTACTGTCTTGCGAGCAAAGCTAATTTTCAACAACAGATAAATTCTCAAAAATACCAAATAGCATAGTGGCCTTCTGTTCTCAAGCATGAACAGTTGTCATGAAATAAAAGAGAAAGCAAACCGCTGCAAATTGCATCTGCAAGAAGCTGGATGAAAAAAATGACAACAGTGCAACTTTTAATGAAGGAGGAACCTTGAGTACTTCTACTAAACCCTAATATCTGTTGATTTCTTCCATAACAACACTTAGCATGGCACCTGGGTTTGCGAAGAACAGACCTATGTTAATAAACTTATTTAGTCTCATGGAGCAGTTTTGATAAACTCTTTGCAAACAGAACAGAGACAAAAATATAAATAAATCATTACCCTGAGAAAATTTCTGACTAGCTACTGAATATGACTTCCAAGGGGTATATTATACCTTTTTTGCTCTCCGCACCTGTTTGTTGTTGGTTTTTTGGTTGGTTGGTTGGGGTTTTGGGGTTTTTTGTGGCGTTTTTTTTGAAACACTGAAGCTTGCTTCATCACTTCAAGGAATTTATTGTGCAAATATTCAAAAAAAGAATCTGCCATTACTCAACATAATAAATTAAAATTTTCCCTGCTTCTGTTCAAAAATGTTGCACTGTGAAATCTGAACTGTATGCATTTCAGCCAGACAGATGAATTCACTGATTCCTAACTCAAAGCCTAAAAGGAAACTTGCTCTTCCTGATTCATCAGCATCAAAGTGTACTGATGCAAATCTGGAATTGTGTTTTCCTACATAGTTTTCCTTTGCTTGCTTTACTGACGAAAAATGAATGGTAGGCTACTCTGTAGTAATGTTTCCATGGCCTTTACCATTTTCCGTTAGGTCAACATGCATAAAGGAAGCAAAGCCAACAGTGGTTATGCTGCGGGTAAGTATTGACCTGAGGATCTGTTGATGCTATTTCCTTTTCTGCTGTGCTATGCCATATCCTATGTGTTTCAAGCACGTGTACAGATAATCATACATCTGTAGATATGTTTATTGTGTCAGAACTTAGTTGTGGAGTACAGAGAAGTATCCAATACACACTTCGAAGCCAGAACTTCTGATTTATGTTGTTGCTCTTTTCACTACTACCATCTTTAGTCATTCAGATACACTTTGTTTATCCAGTGTCTTGTCCAGGCAGCTTAACTAAATCATCATTGTGAGCAAATGGCATGTACTTGTGCAGTTTGTACAGCTCAATTGTTGGGCAGCTGCTCAGCCATGTGTGACCATCCATCCATTCATACATCTACACCTTCACATCATAGGATGGAAGGGAACTCCTGTCAGTAGGCCTTTTCTCCCATTGTCTCAGATACTACCTAAGACCTCCTTGCTCTCAGCAGGATCTCTTCAAAACGAGTTGGGTAGTCTGCCTTCCCCTTCTTCCTCTTCTTACCCCTCTACACATCATTCCTGAAAAGCTTTCCTAGAGTCTCCCCTCTCCAGGGTTTAGAAAATGGCAAATCTGCCCTCCTGCCAAGGCAATAACTATCTGGGTTTTGTGTTAATAACAGTCTTTTTTGTTTGAGAGGCCAAACAAACCAGGTTATTTATTTTACATTATTGGATAAAAAAACCCACTTCTGCATACCTGAATTTATTCTGTACAACAAGGTCATAGAGATGACATGGAAAATGCTAACAACCAGAAAAGAACCCTAAACCTTTACTGGATTAATAAGAACAGATACTTGGCATCTTGTGAAATTAGAAAGGAATAGAAAAAAACCTCCTAGGGCAATTTTAAGAATAAATCACTAGGCAGCTTAACCCCTATATACTACTTCAGTCCATAAGACATAGGGTGAAAAATCAGAATTGAATAATTATGGATTATGGTGCAGTATTATTCAGCAAGGTCTGCTAAAATATTGACATCCTGGAAAAGCTCTGCTTCGTGCAGATACATTGGAGCCTGGAATATGTAATTGTTCAGCACTCCAAACTTTGCTAAACTTATCACTTTGACAGAGAAACTAGTTTTGTTTTGGGGGTTTTGTTTTGTTTTTGTTTGTTTGGTTGGGTTTTTTCTCTTTGTTTTTCCATAGAAAAATAGGCCATAATTTAATCAACACAGGAAGACCACCACATACTGAACTGGCCACCTTCTGCCTCTTAGGCCTATGGCATCTGAACCAAAAGTCTCATATTCCTCGCGTTTCCTGTGAATGTGCCAGATGGGAAAGAGCTCAGCCAAATTAAGTGTAAACCAGGGGAACTGTCTGTGTAGATCAGGCACTTTTCAGTGGTGACAAATTTGACACCTGAATGGGATGCAGAGTTTCAACTTGCTTTTTGCTTTGCTTGTTTCTATCAACTACAGCAAGTGAATGCTGAAATTGGAGTCTACTGGGTGAGCTATTATTTGCCTGTGCTTCTTGCTGAATCATTGCTTTATTTTGGTGAAGAACAGAGAGAACACACTATAAAAAACATAAACTGTTTTGCTGCCTTACTAAGCACATCTACAAACTTGTACATTGGCTGTTCACAAATAAGAATTTAATAGAAGTCTACTTCAATTTCAGACTGAAAACTTGGGTTTTTTGAAAGGTTCCATGAAATTAAATGTTTTGCTTTGGCATCCCAAGCACTAGGGTCCTAAAGTAAGAGAATCTGTCTCTGCTGTGAGCCTGGAGAACCTGAGGCCTCATGCTGCAGAAGTCTGCCAGGCAGGGTGCCAACCAGGGAAACTACAAAGAAAACAGGCATGATGAAAATGTGCCTTTAAGGCAAATGCCAAAATTTGTAAGCATGTGTATGCTGCCAGAGTTTGACAAAAATTGGCAGATTCTGTTGAGTATTTCTATCGAGACAAACTATTTTTCAGTATAAATTTATGATACATTTGCCAGCTGTAACTTAAACAGTTTCCTATATAACTTCCAGAATTAATAATGACTTATTAGTAATGACCTCTCACACTTTTAATGGGGACTGATTTTTCAGAGATTCCTAATAACTACCCTTTGAAAAGCAATTAGTTCATTCTGGTTCCTCTGTTGACTTAGGTGTATAAAAATGAGTTATTTGATCAGTTAGGTCACTGAATTTAATACATGGAAACTTAACTGACATACTCTTACCAAAATAAAACCCCAAAAACCTGACTTGAGGGACCCGGCTTACATTTACCAAGTAAACAGCTGCAGCAGTTTAAGATGTTACTGTCTCAGCCCCCAGCTGTTTTGCTACTGGCCTAACAACAGAGTGAAAATAGAATATTTCAACTTTTCTAGCTGACACCCAGAAGCATCTAAGCATAATTTTTATATTAATGTTAATTCGTCCAATTGTGAATTAGAGCTGTGATGCTCCATGCTGCCAGCTCTACCATCTGGAAAAGGGGCAAGAGAGAGGGTGAGGGCATTTGGGTGTGCCAGAAGTCATGGGTCAGACTGCTTAACTGCATTTCTCAAAAGCAAATTATGCTTGCAAGCATGGATCCCTGAGGGTGTCTAGGTGTCTCAGCTTGTCTGATTTCTTCTGAAATAGGATTTAAGGTCTTCAGTAAGTAATTAAGGACTGCTGAGGTTTCTAATCTTGCCACTTTTGCTCATGGCATTGTATCTCTCTGTGTTTAGTTAGTGATGGCACATCCATGGGTTTCCAGTCTTGTTTAGCACAAATTTCTTAGCACATTGCTAACAAAGTACTGTGACAAAGTAGAATGTAGTTTTTTTACAGTATGTTAAACTGCACCTGTGCATCTCCTTTCCCTGTGCAAAATGTGGAGCTCAGTGTAATAAAGAATGCACGCAAAGAGACTAGTGTGTCACCGATGGGGATAGCTCTTAAATCCTTCACAGTGCTTTATGAAAAAAAAAAAATCATGGTTGCATGATATAATTTACTCTTTCAATCAAAAGGACAGAGGTGTCTGACTGTACTAGAAATACAATTTCTTCTGCTTCTTTTTTTCAAGCCTGTGAGCCAAAACTGGCTTTGCCTGTGTCCAGAAGCACCTTGTAGCTAAGGCTCCAATGCCTGAGGCAGGGAGCATGCCCTGCCTTTCCTTTGCCCTCTGCTCTTACACAAGCCCTTCCATCCACCCAGCGCCTTTTGCATCACACAGACTTCCGCTGCTTCCAAATTTATTGTAATCTGCTAGATGCTTTTTCTTGAAAGTAGGCTCAGGCAGCTTTTGGACAGAAGGAAGAAGACTGCCTACCAGCTCTTCCACTCTTAAAACAGACAGCATATGAGGATGAGAACTCCATGACTCTGGGAAGGAGACAACAGAGTGGGACAGCCAGGTAGTGCAGAGGAGGCAGGACTAGTATAATAAGTGCTGCAGTATTTTTCATGCTTATTAACTCTCCTATCACAGATATTTAAAATCATGGCTGACATACTCCTTGCCTAATTTGTTTTGATCAGACTTATTCATGTATTCATAGCCTTAAGGGTGATGAAATTATTAATTTATTACTCTAATCCCCCTCAATGTTTGTACTCTTTTATTGGCTAAGCTGGAGCTTTTACCAGTAAAATTATATTGGAACAGCTTCTAGAGTAGACATATGAGCGCAAAAAGTATTTTATAGCTATAGTTGTTAAATCCCTACTATGCAGAAATAGGTATACAAGTATGACTAGATCTAGACAATAATATCACTTCAACTAAATACTAAAGCCCAACTTTACTGTTCAGACAAAGCCTTAACCTCCCTTTCAAATCACTTTGCCAAGTAGCTGTCATCATTTTATGATGGGAACAATCATGCATTTGCCTGAAACCACCAAAACAATTGCTTTTGAGCCAAGTGGGTAATATTACCATTCTAGATTGAACTCAAACCAGTGATCAAAGACAAAAACACCAGGGCATTGCCAATTTTCTGAGCCAGCCATAAACCATTACCTTGTGTTGCCTGATTTGAATGATAATGGTAAAATAAGAGGCTGTGTGATTTCACTCAGTTCCCAGTTTCATATTTTTTGATTTTTTTTTTAATTTTGGGTTTTGGTTGGTTTTTGGTTTTTTGGTTTTTGTTTGTTTGTTTGTTTGTTTGGGGGTTTTTGTGTTGGTTTTTGTTGTTGTTTTGAGATTTTTTTGTTAGTTTGGTTGGGTTGTTTTTTGGTTTTGGGGTTATTTTGGAGGGTTTTTTTTTTTGTTTTTTTTTTTTTTAGTAGTAGATGCTTATTAACAACTTCTTATTCCCAACTCAGTGCAGGCTTTGTTTTCAATCCGTAGCGCTCAGTAAGGCATCATGCCTAGGGAAGGATGCGAACGGTGGAATGAATTCTCCCGGACATCCCGCTCCGCGGCCGCGGCTCTGGCGCTCCAGCCAGCGGGTCCCGCAGCAGCGCCGCCACCTACCGGCCACCCGCGGGATCGCCACCGGCCCGCACGCACCGCCGGGCCCGACGCTTTGCTCAATAAAAACCAGGGATCGCTCTGTTCTTACAAAACCTGAGGTACGCAGGAAGTTTGTGATATGCCAGCCTACTGTGGTATTTTAGTGTGAAATGATAAGGTAAGTCTTCTCCTGTCTGATGTCAGAATGTTTTAGGGTTTCCACCGCTGCTAATTACTCTGTGTTTCAGAACAATAATGTTCCCTTCTGCCTGACATTTGCATAACAAAGAAATAACTTATTTTTAAATACAGAAGCAGATGTCAACAGCTAGGAATCGATGTAGTACTTCTGGTAGCTTCTAGTCAGCAGAGTTCACGGAGCAGTGAGGCCAAGTGACTAACAGGCAGCCACTTCCAGCTAAATTATAAAATAATGCTGTATAGGGAGATTGCTGAATGTCCCACTTTCAGTTCAAAAGAATTAATCAATATGACAATAGTAAGATACATAACTCACATACCTTCACTGAAATAATTAGTCCTTTAATTGCTAATTAGCATTGGGCAAAGAGTGCCTATGAAGTAAAAGGCTTAGCTTGCATAAAACCAAATCTTTAAACAATTTGGATATAAATAAGATTCTGAAAGTTCCTTAGAAAAGTTGGGCAAAGATAAAAGGTACTCATAAGAGTAAAAATTAATCTGGTTTAATTCCACCCACAGAAGTTAAATGCAGTGTTTTTATCTCTGAAATATAGAAACATAGTTGGAAAAACAAGTTAAAAACCACAGCTAACCTGTAATGAGATGCATTTGGGAATACAGAAAGAAAGGTAGGATATTAAACCACCTACAAGTTCGTGTGAGCTGATTACTGCTCTTAGACTTCTGTTCCCTGCTTACTCTTTATATTCCTTCTGTTCAGCTCCACCCCTCTTTTGTTTTCAAACTGCCCAATATCTGGCCTCTAATATATACTGGAAATGTTGACAGTTTGCTTTATTATTCACCATTCTGCTCGTAATGTTCCCCTAATTATGTGTCATGAAAGTCTCACTTCAGCTAAGCTTTTTCCGCAAACACACAACTGTATTGAGCAGTTTAGTGTATTGCTCACATCTGTCTACCACTGGAGTTCCCCAGGTAAAAATTCTGCCACTTACATGATTTGACCTTTCCCAGTAAGTGTGCGGTTCAGTTCTCCATTCCCTTCCAAATTGCTCTGTGGTAATCCACACATGACTTGTGGCAACATTTTCCCTATTTCTCTTGCTACCATTTCAGCATGTCTGAATGTCAGGCATCACATGCCAATAGAAACAGTCTCTTCTTCCGGAATATCTTCCAGCATGATTCTCGTGTGAGTGTTTCCAAAGCTGGCCATGATTGGGCTCCTTTAAGTATTTATTGAATAAGACCTACTTCCAGCAAAGCTCTTCTCTTAGATGGTCTTTACACTTGTCAGGGTACACCAACTGCAGTCCTGAGGCGGCCAGTTAGATACTGGATTACCTTTGTATCTCTTTCTTCTCTTTGGCTGGGATGATTCAGAAGATGCTACATGACAACAGGATGGAAGCATGGACACATATGGGCAAATAAAATGCAAGACTGTATTACCCATTTACAGGAATTGCATTACAGTTAAGTTAACTACTGTGTGATTCTGAACTTAACTGAGTTGCATCTCAGTTAACCATCTATTTTTGCAGTGATAGCATAGCCTGGGGCAGAAGGAATAGAAGACGAACTAGAAAAAATAAGTTTACAGTAACTTTGCCACACTGCAAATGTACTAATCCTTCTGTATCAGTGAAAAAAAATATTGGCTACGTTCAGAAAAAAACATTTTTCTTCCATGTAGTATCATAGAATTAGATCCATTACTTGGATATGACACTTATTCCACTGTGATGTCTTAATATTTCCGAGTACAACCTCACTATTTCTTATATCTTCTGAAAAGTGAGCTCTTGCGAGGCTCTGAACATGGCATTCAGACATTAATACTGTGATTCAGGATCTGAAGACATATTTCTTACTGACTTAGGCATGCCATCGCTGTCTTCCAGTATAGAGTTCCCTTATTCATTTGTGAGATATTCTTAACCCACTCTGAACTGCACAATTTCTTCCCCAAAATGTGGTGGTTTAGGACCTGCACTGGTATGCAGACCCATTGTTTTCTGCCAGTATAATCTAATTTGGTTTTATATTGTTTAATACTTAGGAAAGAAACAAATGAAAGCAACTTAAGCAGGAAAAGAATACAATCTTTTCCAAAAGCACTGGGTCTAGATCATGAAAGTTCTGTTCTAAAATACACTGCTATTTAATAAAAGCTTGTTTCTTATTTGAATATTCCTTATTAAATAATGAAAACAACATTATCAGACAAAGCAATCTAGATTTTTTTGTTTACCTCTCTTCAGTGCTATGATATTAAAAGAGAAAGTATAAGAAATTTGTGTGGACAAAGATTAGTTTACCTAATTGCTACCAGGAGATGGCACCATTAACAAAATAATTTGAGTGCCACGTACAAGTTCCTCTCAGCCATCTGTATGTCTGAGCGCTTCGGCAATCCAGGTGTTGTCTGAACGCAATCCTGCAAATCATTTATCCAGGCAATCTTTGCATGCCGGTGATCCCAGACATGGTGAAAGGGTCCTACATGCTGCATCACTGGTGACTTGCTTGCTCGGGTTGGCAGATCAGGACTTGCCAAACACAGGAAGAGACTAATAATTAGTGGCCAACATTTTCTTCACCTTTAAGTATGTATTGATTTGAAAATGGGATTGGGGGCATATAGCGATATCATATATATCCACATATATATTGGCACTAAGTTGCATGAAGACTTGAATGTAAAGTGTCAGAGAAGGGCTGATGTGGACTGGCTCTAATTGAAGCTGCAATAGCCAAATGCTTGAATATTTATTCAAACACTCCTTCCCAGAGACTTAAGGCGTGACATTTTTGTTTTTCTTTCAAAGTGTCTAAAGACTAGCATTAAATGATTTTATATTTAAAAGCCAGTAGGGAATCTAAATTAAAATCATAAGAATTTAAAGACTCTGAGATTGTAGCCTACACTACTCAGACAACATCCCTGTGGTAAATTTGGTCCTGCGTAAGGTGAAGGAAAGACTTCGGTTGTTCACAACAATGTCAGAATTTCACCTGTTGACTGCAGATGAACTGGAGCTTTGCACTTACACAGCTTGCAGGATTGAATCCCCTGTGTGACAGGAAGCAAAATATTTGCCATGTGTTTCATTTCAGTTTCAAGCACTTCAGGTTTTGAATCCCCTCAGTTAAGTAATTGATGTTTGAATGCCCTGTCCCCTGCCTGGTATTTTAAAACAAACCTTGCTACAGCACAGATTATGAATCAAAACAGCTGCTGAAGCTGAAAGTGTACTTAAACTGCAAGATGGCTCTTTGTGAGTCATGCTACCTAGTCTTCAGCACCCAGACAGCTAAATTTCATGTACTTTGGTTTAAAAGATTCATTATATAGATCTGGTGTTTACAGACTTCTTTCTTTCCTTCTTTCNTTTTTTTGTCTCCCCCATCACTTCCTGCCAAAAAAACAATGAATAAAAAAAATCCCTTGTTACCAATATCTGTTGTCAAACTTGTGTTTCTCATATGCCACAGCATATGAGATTATGAATAAATCTTTTGTCTTCTGCAAATGCAACTAGAAACAGCCAAAAATAGATTTTTACAAGCACTGCAGTATGCTGTTTGCAAGAGAGTCAGGCTCTGATGTAGAAGTCCCTCTAGGCATTGGTAAAATGCCGAGGTTATCACTTGTTCATTGGTTTCACGGTGAACTTTTATAGGCCTCAATAAAGAAAAGAAAATCAGGGCTCAAATGTTTACTTTCTGGTGGGATTAGGACAGAAGCTGTGTATACGTATTATTGTAAAGACCTCAGGCCATGAAAACATATAGGGGGTAGTCAATTACTCTGCCTAAAAGTTGTGATGAAAATGCTGTTGTAAGAAAGATTGCATACCATTTTCTTGAAGCCTGCTAGTGCCCGTGTATGATCTAGATATGAAGCCTTAGTTCCTCTACCAGAACAGAGAGGGAGATGGTTCTAGCCCTTACTCAACCCCTGGTGAGGCCACATCTGCAGAGTACTGTGTTCTGTTCTGAGCTCGTCAGTTCAAGAAAGATCTGGAGCTCATTGAAAGAGTCCAGTGAAGGGCTACAAAGATGAGTGGGGACTAGAGCACCTCTCTCATGAGGAAAGGCTGAGGGCCTTCTTTGCAGTCCGGAGATGTGAAAGCCATGAGGAGAATTTGTCAATGCATAGGAATATCTTAAGAGGAGGTGTCAAAAGGATAGGGACTGACTCTTTTCAGTGGTACCCAACAAGAGAAACATAAACTAAAACATGGGAAGTTATGTCTGAATACGAGAAAAAACTTCTTTATGTTGAGAGTGACAGAGCACTGGAACAGACTGCCTAGAGATGTTGTGGAATTAAAGAACTGGTGAAAAATTCAGCAGTTGGATAAGTATATGGAATTGCAAGCAAAGATGTTTTCATCTTTTGTTATCTACTATGGAAAGGGAAATTAAAAATTGTGCATGGTTTTTGTAACCGACCAGAACTCAGAATACATTTCTCACCCTAGCCGAAAGCAGCACACAGTCCCTATTGCCTAGCTGCTTGGAGTCATTAATAAGCATTATATTTTTAATCAGTCTTTCTACAGCAGAATGATTGCTGCAACAGCTCTCATCTTTCCTAACTTCTAGTTTTGCTATTGTAGCTTACTGAAGTTTGTTCCCTGAGCTTCAGTAAACCATCTAAACTACATGCTTTGAAAAGCTCTATTAAGCTATGTCCTTTAAAAAGCTATATTTAGTGCAAAACACACCTTAGTGCACACATCCATAGCAAAAGATACAGTGGAGTGGGAGCTCTCCAAGCAAGCACTGGATTTATCTGCATTTCTGTTTGCAGTTCAACACACGGGGAATTATGCTCAAAGACACTTGAGAAAATAAGCTTTCCTCTTTAATTTTTCTTGTCTGTCACTTTTATAGAATTTTTTGATTATTGCTTCCATTAAAATGAATGAGGACAGGTGCAAGTTACATAGTGTTGAAAGCAGGACCAGTTTTAGTTCTGCATCCCTACTGACTATTCATCTGAATGTCATGAGGGAATCCAGCCACTGAACACCTGAAATGTCTGTAGTCTCTGGAACTGATCAGAAGCCTGAGCATGGCTTTTAACCTAATGGCTTCTTACTTACTCTTAGATTCCCTCACAAGAGCTGAACCTTGCCATTCAACTTCCTATACCCACACTAAATTCAAACTCCATTGTCACTTAAAGTCCTAGAATATGCCTGAAAAGTGAGGTCTTTGGTTTACCATTTAGCCCTTCCAGAGCCAACGAGCCAAATCAATGATGCAATCAACTTTCCTCATAACAAATATTTTGTCCTCCCTTTCTTAAGGTAGGATTATTTTTTAACTTAATATAATGGAGGAGATTGTAAAGATGTGGGAAAAGAACAAATATCTTAAATGTAATGCCTCCCATTTAACTGTCCCTATTTGTGAAAATCTTGAAAATTCATCTGTCTTCAGGAAGACAGGGAAAGACTCTGTCTTCCCCCAGCAGGATGCCTCATCAGCTGCAAGCTTCTCATTCCACCTGCTGCAATTTGCAGGCAAACTCTGCTACCAAGTAGTCACTCCACTGCTTAAAGCAATTATATCTTATAGGTCTTGCCTGCAGTCACTAGAATAAAATTCAAAGAGTGAAAGTAGGGAAACTTAGCTTAGACTTGAAATCAAGATGGATTTTGAGATCTGATGTGATTATTTATAATGTTTATGCTCCAGAAAATATGCTTTGATAGATTTGCACATTAATTGCATTTTCCCAAGGAGAATATAGGATTAATAGAATACTCCTTCAAAGCAGCAAATAATTATAACTAGACAAGTCAAATTCAGTACTTTGCTGCACACTAAAAAGCTGGAAGGGTTGTGAAACAACTAGGGCAAACCTGCTGTGAAGAGGATTTAAGGAAAGCATTGTGTTAGCCTGAGTTAAGATGGAACAGAAAGGCAGTAATATGCAGCAAGTGCAAAGGCAAGGTGGCAGATTCTTACTGACAAATCTAGAAAAATAACAGGATGAAAGGACAAGGATGAGGTTTATAGAGACAATTGTTTTGGGTTTTTTTCGCACCACGAAAAATGATGCATACTCTAATTTCTTACACATGACAGATTGTAGAATCTCATTCTAGTTATCTTCCCTATCAAGTCCAAGAACTTTTGATTGAATATTGTAGAAAGAACTTCCAACCCCACTCCACTGAAGGACTGGAACCCTTTTTGTATAATACTTATGGAACAACTATGTTTCACAAACTTCAGGCATTAACTTCTCTCTCATATATTTTTCATGTCCCTATGTTCCTGCTTCAGAGCTGATTAGAGGAGAAAAAGAAAAAGGGAAATATTCCACAGGCTGGAATAAAACTGCAGCCCTGCTGAGCCTGATCTTCAGGTTTGACAATGAAACCAGCTATGCCCTCAGTCATCCCCCAAGCTGAAAGTACTTGCATCCAGGAGCTTCAGTGTAAAAAATCAACTAACCAACCAAACAGGCAAACAAATAAAACATTTATTAGTGAACAGTGGTCTGTTTTTCAATTAGTTCTAGTCTCTGTAGTCCCAGCCAAAGCCTGTTTCAGTGAACTATCTAACAGACAGGAAGCCTTCACCAACACTGGTGCAACTTGTAGCTGAAAGCCATTGAGGCACTTCTTTGATACCAAGCTTTACAGAAACACACTTCGAGGCACATCCCTGTACTCCAGATTATACCCACAAGTCTAGTAAGCTTAAATTCTTTCTACTGACTTTTAGTGAGTTATCACATATATTAGTCTGCTCCCTGCTTATATTTTGATGTACATTTTTATCTGGATTGAAAGAATTTAGGTCCAACTGCCTGTACATTACAAAACCGTATTACTTTAAACTGAGCTGCCTGAAAACAACAGAACTGTGATAATGTTGGAAGGCTTTCCTTTCTCCTTCTTGCTGAGCTCACTGAGAGAAGCTGAAGACTATATTAAAAAGCAGATCACCAATAAAATAATAATAATAAAAAATTAATAAAAGCCCCTTCTACCTTATAGGAGTTTATGAACACAGCTCTTGGAAGCTGTAAATAAAATTGACCAAATATTTTTGTGCAGATTTTTTTTCAACTATTGAGGCCCTTCTAGGAAAAAAATGACCAACCAACCAAAAAGCCTATCAGAGGTTAACAAACTTAGGTTTTACAGTTAGATAAATAAAAAGAAATCAGTTTTATTTTTTAAGAAAAAAGTTGAAGCCTAAAAACCTGCAGTTTCAGACAAGTAATGTTTCACTCTGGTTATAGGTTTAGATTTTCTATGATTGCTTTAGTCATAGTAGGCAAGCAAGTTTATTCAAGAGCAACAAGATTATGAAAGATATATAATGTATATACAATATATATGTATACATATACAGATTGAATATTATGAGGAATTTCTTAACTCAAAGTGTAGCCAAGCACGGGAATAGGCTGTCCAGGGAAGTGGTGGAGTTACTGTCCCTGGAAGTGTTCAAAAACGTGTAGATGTGGCACTTAGTGCCTTGATTTTGGTTGAGTTGGCAGCATTAATGGTTGTACTTGACGATCTTGGAGGTCCTTTCCAACCTTAATGATCCTATTACATACTCTTGCATAGTCATTTGAAATGGGAATGACAAGACATACTTTTCTAGCCAGTGTCTTAGTGAGACAATGAAACATCAAGTTTTGCCAAAGTTTACTAATATGATAAAATTAGAAGTGAGAAAATTAAAAGCCTTTGACAACAGCAAATGCAAGTTACTAGAATTGTTGACCTCTTAATGACAGTTCAGACACACTGAGATCTGAATAACTTCCAGAGAAGTGATGCCTTCTTGTTTTTACAAGATTCCACAATTTTTATTTTTTTTTTCCAAGGTAGAAAGAAAAGCAGAGAAAACAAAAGGCAAGACACTGGGATAATAATTCTTCTAAAACTGGATTGAAATTGCTAGGACAATGACATAAATTGTAATTGAATTGTTTACCAGTTATTTTACAGCATTTAATTTCTATCCTCTTAATACAGTGAGTTCTCTCTTTCCTTTTTTCCTACCTTTTGTCCATACCTAATATTCTTCTTCAGGCTCTTTATCCCCACAATGGGAGCCCTAAAATCTCTTTCTAAACCACAAGAGAACAACATGGACATCATCTGCACATAATTTAATTGACAAAATAAAAATCGATATTTAGAATTTAGTCATCAAATTGTGCCTATGATATACGTAGGGATGGAGGCTCCTGAGAAAGGAAAGGAAGAGAAGGCAGGGGAGGGCAAAACAAGGCAAGGCAAGGCAAATGGAGGGAGAAGTAAGACAAGGATATTGCTTCACAATTTCAGGGCTGGAATGCCCATTTTCCTTTTTTTAAAATGTTTTATTATTTATTATTCATATTATAATGACTCTCCACCAATTAAGGCTCAAAAGTGTAAATAGTATGTTAGGCTCAGGGCAGCTGGTCAGCAAAAGAGAATGTTCCTTTCTGGAAGAGTTTGAAAGCCATATAATTATAGGATTATTTTAAGTTTCCTCTGCACATTTTCTTTAAGTTTGAAACATCTTGCAGCAGATATACTATGCCAGAGGTTATGATCTGACTCCTATATACTAGTTTATGATATTCCCATTACTACAGAGGCTTTATAGAAACTGGAGAAATCCATGCATTGCATAACAAATAACCACCTTTCTCACTCTTCTATTGGCACAATTTATTTTTTGCCTCTTTATCCTAAGAACTGAAAGGGAAGTAAACTAATAAAACTCATTACAGACACAATTTTGGTAAGGACAGTTACACTTACAGGTAAATCTGAAGTTTGTTCCGTGTATTAACACTGTCAATGCTAGGCTGATGTGTAGCAAAGAGCACCTGTCAAAACAAAAGAGCTTCATGCCTCACAAGTTTAAGCCCCAGGTAAGGAACTCGGTCTTGTGGATAGGCTGAAAAGAAGGTGTTGCAACCTGAAACGAAATAGACTTGTAAGAGAGAAAATGAGATCCCTCTGGGTGCCAATAGGCCTCTGTTTGCCACGATTAAATCCTCTTTGTTTCATTACATACATCAGTGCAAAGACAAACAGTGAGATCAAGATAAAGAGCTTGCAACACATCTTTCTCTCTTTTTCTCTCCCCATCACAATTTTTTCTCTAGACAAGCTTAAAAGAACTGCCTTGCTCAAATAAAATTGATGAGACCTCTGAGCAGGTGTACAAGACAGCTTTAGGCTTTAAAAAAGTGTGAAGCACTTATGTCAATGACCTGATCAAATGATAAGCATGCTGGCTTCCTTTGCTCTCTAATTAATTTTCTCTCTTGAAGAGGACATCTAGCATTGCATGATGCCTAAGATAAGCCTTCAAAGTCAATGCAATAATGTTTTTCTATGAAAATAAACCATTGAAGAGTATATGTGCCTCACCAGAATAAGAAGAGTATTGTATCTCTCCAGCTTGGACCAAATGTTTATTTCAACAGTTGTTTCAAGTATTGTTAAAATAACATAGATTTTCATTGTTAATAAAACATAAGAGTTTCTTTGTCTAAACATAACAAAGATGCTGGTGGCATAGTGGCTACATAAAGCTGGCAGGAACTGGGGTCAGATAGACATACATTTTAATTATCTATTTGAATTAGTAATTTCATTCAGAGACTTTTATTGCCATGTACTGTATTGTAAAGCAATTACAAATGACTGTGCAACTTGTTCACAAACACTGATTTCTCCCTGTAGAAGCAGTATAGTCCAGCAAGGGAGTGGATAGATCAAGTAATGACACATTCTACACTGAAATAATAAAAAACTCTGCATTTTATTTCTATTGAAGTGGAAGGAGTTAGCAGCACTGCTGTTCAATGGCAATATACTTCCTATTGAAGAGCAAAGGTGAATGCTAAAAATAAGTGCTTCTTTAGCAGAGGTTGATTGTGAAAAACTAGAGAGTTAACAAGCAGTTTGTACTTAGGGCAATTTTCTTTGTGTTTCATAAAGTTAAAGTGGTTTACAAATCTTCCTTCTCCTTAACCTGTTTATATTCTACAAATGATATGTATGTACTACTTCTATTAGTAAAAATATATACAGGACAGACATCACTGCTGAATTAGTGTAAAACTAATTGCAGTAACAGTTTGTGTTATTGAAGTTAAACTGATACTCAACTTAGTATCCTCGATGAGGTGAGATAAGGGTTCACTCAGGTGCAGATACACAATACAGCTGGAAAAAAGAGAAGCTAAGCTAGTCTGATAATTACACTTTTTTTGTTGATGACTTCCTCTTAATGAAAGAATAGGATTCCACAAATGAAGTATGCCTTACTGTGTTTGTTTACACACACACACAGACACACCCCACCACACACACCTGGGTATAAACAATTCTTACTTTTGGACTATGGAGCCTTTTCTTGCTTTGCCCTCAGCCTGTGGTAACTGTTTACTAACTCTAAGGAGCTTAGGTCATTAAATAGTAGTTGTAGAAACCACACCAGCAACAGAAGAACATTTTGCAAAATTCAAAGAAATATATAAATGAAAGAATAAGAATGAAAGGGTAGGATAAAAAATTAATTGAGAATGAATAAGAAAATTTTCAGCAGACTAAGCTGAGCAAACTTTCATTACCTTAAATGTTCAAGTCTGAAACTCTGTCTTTATATTTGATGACACATAGATTTATTTTTTTAATCAAGATTTTTCTTGTGCCCTGAGTACAGTATAACAATTCTAAATTTCTAAAAACCACCTATAGTTATGATTTTTAAAGTAATATAACATAGAGGACAAAGCTGTGGTGATCTTTCTGGTGTTACTTAATATAATTTCTCTGGATTGCATACTAATTCACTGGATCAGCTACTGCTGAAGTAAATTTCACTGTCAGCAATGTAGTGCAGTCATGCTGAATCCAGTCGGATGTGGCACTTTCTCTTCCTTAGTATATTTCGCAACCTACCAAGGGACTGGAGAATCAACAGTTTGTTGCAGCAAATGTTTGGAATTTCAGTTTCAGATTTCAGTTCCCACGGAACTCTGAACTGACCTATCTCAGACAGTTCAAGTTTTACCCCTGCAGTGACTTGCATAGCAGACAACCACTTACCACCAGATCATCATCTGGCTGTATCACTGCTGTGCTGAGATGTAAAGATAAGAGTACTGAATTGAAGGAAATGCATAATAATTACATATGTTCTTCATTTTTACAGCTTGGGGGTTTTTTTAGCTTTCAGAGGGAAAGATTAGTTGTTAAGATTTTTTAAGTTGGAAATATTTATCACACATGCAGTTTTTACTTTGCTGTTGCCATGTTCAGTCACTCAGAATTCATTCTCAATCTATTTGTAAAGGCAGAAAATAAAAACCATTTAGATAACTTCTTACAGCACACACTTCCATTGTAGTGCTGTCCTGCCACAGGCACTCCCAAGACAATAGGCAAAACAGATAAAATACTTCAGTGTAGGAAAACTGGTTTTAATATGGTAGCAAACACCAAACCATTACGATGAGGATCTGATAGATTATTCTATTCCCACAGGATGATCCAACAAACTGCTATATCCATTTCTTTTGTATGATCCTGAATGGTCAAGAAAACTTTATAGTTCATTTTACAATTCCTGTTTGTTTCACTGTATCTATTGAAGGGATAATCCATTACAGAAGTGAGCACTTTTCCCCATGAGGATGTTGGTATTAAAATGTTCTAGAGAAAAGGAAGCTTATGTAAAACATGGCATGAGAAAGAAAAATACTAAAACATGTTTTTAAAATTGATAAGAATGTCAATTACTTTAAAGTAGAAAAGGAAATGCATCTCAATATTTGCATTTCTAACAAGAAAAAGTTGTGGGTTTCTTGGTTTGTTTGGTTTTTCTTTTTTTTTCCTTTGAGAAGAAAGATGCAGAAAAGGGCACTGTATTAGCTAAATATTGTACCTTGGAACATCAGTCATTTTCTACTCAATGATACTGAAAGGGTCTAATTTATAAGTTTTTCCATCTCTCTGTTATGCTGGTTTGTAAGTTCTGACATTGCTACTGGTATGTTAATGAGAAGCTAGTGTTCCATTAAGAGTAAACCATATGCTCTACTGCATACTGTGAAAGAGAAAGCATATAATGTGACTGTTGCCTTAGTAACACATTAATTCATTTTGTCAGTGTTGGCACAGATCATTTCATTTATAAGAAAACAAGTATAATAGTTTACCACATCTATAATATTTACAGTGTTTCTGTTACAAAACAGTGACAAAATGAGTTTAAAAAATAGAGTTGGGATAGTATTATTAAAATATGGAATTTGTAGTAAAAATGTTCCCATACAAATTAAAAATAAGATTGGTGTAAATTTCTTTTCACATTATAACACCAAAGTGTTTGGTTTTTTGCATATTTGTATTCCACTAATAATATGCATAAAAATATAGTCCATGAAAAGCCACAAGTACATTAGCAGTTTTTAATGAATGCTAAACAAAATATTTCATACAACAGTTTTGTTAAGTTACAACCATTAAAATCTAATCGTATGTTAGTGTGTTACTCATAACAAAACTAAACATTTATCTCTTTTATCTGTTCATCCAGATGTTTCTAATAATTTTAACACCACTAAAATGCTGTAATTAAGGTATTCTGTTCTCTTAAGTGATCATATCTTACATTTTATTCATTGAAGAAGGGGGTATATATGAATACATATATATATATGTGTGTATTACATGCATTAGACATAAGTAATATTTAATATGAACTGAGAGACTGTGAAAATTTGATAAGGAAAAGAGATACAGAAAGAGGAAAGGTAATTCCTCTCATTATAGCCTGCACTTTCGGAAGGGTCTCAGCCCTACTTGTTCTTGGATCACTGTACACCTATAGATGAATGTTTTAAACAACTAACATTTTACATTTGGAATGCACACTGAGCCCTTGATGCTCGTTTTAGATATCACTGACATGAAAAAATTATTTTTCTAGTGCAACTACTTTAGGTTGCACACATCCCAAAGATGTGGTTAATAAGTTATGAGCAATGTTTACAGCTCTTTAGTTATTTGGACTAGTGCACATATCCTATAAGGGTTCAGTACCGTTTGATTTCTTATCACCGTATGGATAGTGGGAAAATATACTTTCTAAAAAAAAATAATAATTATTTTAAAAAATCTTGCAAAAGCTGTGCTGAGACCAGACCTAGCAAATCTGTAATGCTGTGGGGTCTTTTTTTTAAGAGGATTTGGTGAAATGCAATTATGGAACTTTCTAATGTGACTCATGAATTATTTTCATCAAATCTTATTAAGTCTTGCAAGCAACTTTTGAACTTCTGTAGAGAAAAATTAGAAGAAAAACTTATTGTAGTATAATGAATAATAAGTTGCTTCTGGAATAAAATTGTGAAACAGAATCAGAGTCACAGAAAATAACAGGAATACCGTATCTAATTTTTGTAGCTGCTTAATTTTTTATTTTATTTATTGAAGAATAAAAATAAATCTGTAAAGTCTGAAACAAGACATTTTTTAACTGAAGGTTCTTTAGCCATTAAAATACATTTGTCACCTGTAAGACCAAAGTCCATTTGTAGACTTAGATCTTAATATTTTTTCGATGAATATTGTGCAATTTAAAAATTAATGAATACAATTATTCATATTGGATGGTTCTCAAATAATAATCTCTTGTTACAGTTAATAAAACAAATGTAATTAAAAGTCCTAATAGACTAGCTAAAATCTCGTGCTAGATACAATATTACAAGCCCAGTTTTGCACTATTGGTAGCTTTTTATACGTCTGCTAGCATTCAACATGCAGTTAACTTGGCTGAGGGAATTAAAGTTTACATTTTCTTAGCTTCTAAAATGAAGTCTCATGCTGGAAGCTGGATGTTGTACTGATTTAAGATCACATGGCAACACAGAACACTTGATATTTCTAAAGAGCACATCTAACAAGAAAAAACAAGGAGAAAAGCTTGTAAACATGAGGGTTACAGAACTTTTTGGGGAGGTATATAGCGCATTTGATGCTATATACAATACTGTGTAGAGTACTCAAGTTTTGTTTCACATTGTGATAAGACATCACACCACCAGTAAGACAAGAGAATCAGATCAATAATCTCTTTATCTATATACAGAAAGTATGAAGTAAGAAAAGTGATGTCTTACAGGATAAATAAGCAATTCTTTATCTACTGTATAGTGTAATCTCAATTGCTTTCTAATGTCCTCAGGACTCTGAAATTTTAGAATACTTTGGGTCTGACTGATTTCTGACTGCTGAATATAAAAAAACCCCACTTTATAAATTTAATTCAGTGTTGAATGTATCCTTTTTTTCTTTTGACCTAAGTATTTGAAACATTTTTCAATGTCGAACAGAATGGTCTGTCCTCTCTTTAGGTGACTGTGTATGTTTCACAAATGTTATGGAGAAATAAGATGATTAACTATGATTTGAAACATATGTACTAAATACATATTATACTGAATTACTACCAGAAGTTTTCTGCGTAGAAGACACTCTGTCGAGCTATACGGTTGCTTCAATCACATCAATGAAAGTTTTCTAGCTACAACATATCACCACTAATACAGGTTTCAATATTGACTACTGTTCCATACAAAATCATCGTTATGGGACTTTTTCTCACAGTTATTATTGTCACTCTCTTTGTACAAGCCAAATCTACTAACCTGAAAGTTTTGTATAAATGCTTCTGAAGATAAAGGCTATTTTTCAAAAGTGGCTACTGAGGTTTAGAACAGGAGTCTCTATTAGGACATCATTGAGGAAACCTTTTTCCAAAAAGTGTGCTGTTTTGAGCATGCACTTTTAACCAGAAAAGAAACCTCAGTAAGTCTATATCAAATCAAATTGTAATCTTTTATCTGAACACAGAGCTAGAGCAATCTTTACTCTGATTTCTTCAAGAGCAAGGACATGAAAGACCTTCTGCAGTTCTGCTGGACATCCCACATTTCTTACCAGCAATTTAAGTGTTGTACTGCTCTGAAGGCAACGCCTGGCTGAGTGAGAAGATGAAACAATGCCTCTCACTGAGCTGCTGATTCTAAAATTAGCATTTAAATACACTTAAAGATATTGGGTAGTTTTGAAAAATCTATGTCAGAGTTTTAATTTTACATTTCTCATATAGTCAGCAGCAAGCAGAACTTTAACCTATGGAACAAACTAAAAATTCAGATTCATGCCAAGAGGTCTATATACAGATGCTTGTGTAAGTGAATGCACCAAGGTATTCTCTCTAAAATGACTGTGCCTCCCAGTCACTGCTGAGCAATGCGTCTACTTAAAGCTACGCATTCCCAGTTAATCTTTTTTCAGACCTTCTGGATTTGACACTTACTCTATATGTGTGTAAAGGACATGGGCTAATGTTTCACCATTTCTGATGGAGGAGGAAGAACAAAGAAGAGCCAAGCTTTGTATTAGATTCTCTAGGAAAACATGCGAAACCCAGTTCTTCTCTAGTAATTGACCTGAGTACTGACAAATATCAATCAACAGCTGAAATTCAGACAAATTGCTTAAAATTCTTTGAAACTAAGGTACAAGCTATTATACCACCCAGTAATCATTCTCTTAATTATTGGACATGTGTCAAGTAACATTCACTAGCAAAACTTATATGTCGTCCTCCAGCAGTGGCCTCTCTATAATATGCCATTTCACTTATGAAGCATATTGTGAGCAAACACAGTGGTGTTCTGCTGTCTTGACACTGCCCCTACATGTTTGCGCTGGACAGTAAGAAGAGACTCTGTCCCTTACAGACAATTCATTTATTTTCAATCTGCTTGCACTACTACTTTTGTCCAGAGCTCATAAACTACATGAACACAGCTTAAGAGAGACAATTAATAAAGAAATGGGAAGCTGTCAAAAAAGGATAATGAATCTTAACTGCAACATATAATGTTAGAATGTTTAAAAGGTATTGACCTCTAGTCAGTGGCAAAAAGTTTAGCCTGTGACAACTCTTGCAATATGTCCACAACAGCATGTAAACACAGTACAGCTAGTTGTATCTGGCACACAGGCATTCTAAGTTGCTTCTGACAGCCAGATAACCAGAAGCTTATTTAGATTTAGGGGGTGGTGGTGGTGAGTCTTTGCCAGTTGTAGAAATAGTAGCCTAACAACTTGTAATACATATAATTACTCTCCATATCCCCTGGTCAGCATATCTTCTGATATGTAAATTAGATGGAGCAAGCAGATGTATAACCTAGGAAGCATTCCAGATTCATCTTGATAAAAGTATGGTATTCATACTGGGCAGGGTTCTTTTGTCTATAACAATGCCACACCAAAAATACATGCAATGTAAAAATAAAGCTATTGACCATTTCCAGGAGCTACAGTCTAAATGGAATATTTTCATTCCACCTGCCATGTCTAATAAGCAGTATTATTTATCAGCATCAGCATCACACTAAGGTAGATATGTGACAAAAACATAGGAAGATATGATAGAAACTACAAACATCTTACAAAGAAATTTCTAAAACTTGTGAATTTACCTAAAAAGTGAAAAACTAGGGAAAGATGAAGATGACAGTGGTAAAACTCATTGTTACAGAAGCTACTTTTATGTGCATTTGAAAGGTTTACAGAGCTCTCTAACTACCTACCTACTTGTCTATTAAAGTTGTTTTCTCCACAGACACTGAATCATAGAATCATGGAATGATTTGGATTGGTAGGGACTTTAAAGTTAATCTGGTTTCACCTATTCTAATGTCCCAAGCCCCTGACACTAGACAACGTAGTTACCATTTTTATTTCTTAGTGAAAGGAACAGCCTTGGGGCAATTAAAATACCAAATTTATTTTGCTTCTTTCAATCAATGCTAGGGTTTATTTGGATAACTTAATTAACTTCTAAAATAGTGAACATTGACATAGATCCTCAATATTCCCACTCGTACTGGCAATAGCATAGGCACAATTTCGGGTTTGGTGGTTTGGGTTTTTTTGTTTTGGTTGGTTGGTTTTTGTTCTATTTTTTTGTTTTGGTTTGGGTTTTTTTGGTGTCTCTTGACAGTGCTTATGTTTGGTGAAGCAAACACATTGTCTGGACATATTTATATATAGGAACACTTCAAGTATAGTAAATCTTATATTTTAGGAAACATCATGATTTGGCATATTGTCAGACACAGTGAAAAATCAAACCTTTTTCTTGAGATTAAGTTGTTGACACAACTAGAATGTCTTTATTAAGGCATGATTTTCACTGTTTAATGATGCATTTGAGATAATGTAGCATATCAAATCCATGCTCAATGTGATTGTTGAGTGCTGTTATTCTCTAGGTATATTATCAAAGCGTTGTAAAAGATGAGCACTTCTTTGCTAACTCATGGAAAAACAATGTGTGTGCTTTTTTGTTCTTGGCTAGATCCCCCAAAGAGAATTGAATTGCAAGGTATGACTTTTTTTATGTATTTATTCTATCACATTGGCTTGTGTTATTGTAGCAGAGTTAAGGGTATTATAAATTTGAGCTTATTTTTCAATTCAGATATTTTGGATCAAACCAACCTCTACAAAAGCACCATGAACTCATAGCTGGAATGTTTCTTGATACACTCAGGCTATCTTCTTTTAGTTTCAGCATTTTAAATTCAAAGCATTTTATATTGTTTTAAATTACATGTCTAATGCTGCTAGGGAAAAATATTCAACGAGGATAGAATAACCTGATTTTAATTTAATTTTTTTTTTTTTTAATTTTGTATTAGGGCATGCAGTGTTTGGATAGAATGTTTCTAATCAAACATGAAAGATGTATGTATTTACTGACCTGATACGTTCTACTGAATTTTTGAGTGAGACAGTAAATTACAGTTTTTCTTACTAGGCCATCAGGTGCGTAATGACATATTTTCGTACCCTTACCTTTCCAACTTCTAAAACTCTTAGTTTTCTTTACTGACAGCTCTGAGCTATTGCCTTCACTCTGAATCTCCAGACTTTTTAAACTGGGAAAGCTTATCTTGACCTTCTCTCAGAAACATTTCTCTAAATAGCCTTGAATGAGATGCCAACCAGTGGAACCCTTCTGAGGAAAATTTTCAACTGAGTGAACAAATCAAATAGTATGCAGTGCATGTTGGTTAGAGCACAGTGCTAATAATGCTGGGTTTGATTTGGTTTAATGTGGGTTTGATTCCCGTAGGGGCCACTCACTTATGTACTGGATTCGATGATCCTTGTGAGTCCTTTCCAAGTCAGAGTATTCTGTGATATTTATAAGCTGGAGAGTTTTCTATCAATCCTACAGGCTTTTCAAATGAAATTTTCAAATCTTTATTTATTTTAGCTTGATAAAATCCAAGACATGAAACCTGGACACTCTGTAAGAACAAACTATAACAGCTCTCTATGCACAGGAGATAAAATGGCATAAAATTCATTGGACTGAGTAATTTTGTTGCAACCTAAAGAACAATGATTTATAATACGTAGCAAATTTATTAGCTAAAGGAAGAACTAATAGCCTCTAATCTGTGCAAACAACTTTATAGTTTACCTGAAGTTTCGAGGAACCCATTTTCAGTTCAATTTACTAGTCTCATCTTTATATAAGCCTTTTTATAGTTCAGAAATGTTTTAATGTTTATTTTATGGACAATTTTTGTGATAAATTCTATAGTTGCTTTCTTTGATCTGTTAGCCTCATCTCTGCTTTTCAAATTGTTATTTAAATAAATTAAAATTATCAATCATATCTGTCTTGTGACAGAATTTTAGTACCATTGGAACTGAGAGTTTCATCAGGTTAATATTGACGTTACTTCTTGACAAACAAAACAACTTAAAGAAAACTTACTGAACACAGAAGTTTGATCTCTAAAATAGCTGTTCGCTTATTTTCTATTATGATTTTAACATTAGTTGGCTGAACTACCATGTTGGTTATAGAAACAAGTTACATTGAAGGAAAAACCTGCTTGCATTTTTTGAGATAGTCAGCAGAGGGCATTTATGGACTAACTCAAGACATATTTCTGCATTCACTATGGGAATGCCGAGAAATGTTCTGAATGACACCATATTGCTATGAAAACTAAATCACTACTTTTAAAAATGGAAAGCTTTGATTTAAAATGAGATTTTAATCACAAAGAGGGAAGAAAGAGAGATGGCCAATATAGTTTTTGGCTTCTCTAGAATTAATTGACTGCATTATATATATCAGATAGGATAGATTTTCACACCACCATGGAAAAAAATGTAGTGAGAAAAGGGAAAAAAAATGGAATAAACACTGCTTGCTTTCTTTCATCATTTCACAAATATATAATAAATAGTTGGAGGAAGAAACTAGTTCTTTTTAAGACAGAACAGAATAAAAATTGAGAATTGCTGTGGGTATTTTTTAAAGATGGTTTCATCTTTTGTGCTGGAAGACATGCTAATTTATACTATTAAATAGCTGTCTTTCAATGAATGTAATGATAAATAGTCTAATAAAATAATGAAGTCTTTGAAGAAATAGTCAGGGATCAGATAGTAAAAGCTGTTGTGATATTCAAAATGTAGGGGTAGGTCCAGAACATAAATTTACTTAAATACTTACAAAATCAATATTAACTAATTTTGATTTTTGGCTTATACAACTATCCAAAACTCTGTATTTCATGTGTGGCTATATTTCATAATGAAATAACATCTTTTGAATACCTTCTTCATCAAGAAGAATGTCTTTTTGGCACAGTTCTCCCAAAATAGAGATCTTTTCAGTATGAACCCTATAAAATAGAACTCAAATCCTGAAGTGACATGCACTAGACAGGAACCCTTATAAAGTAAATTCTAGCTTTGATAGTAATAATTAAATACTGTGGTAACTGGAGTTTTATTTTTCAGCAGAGGTGTTAAATGGAAAGAAAATGCAGGGTGAAAAATATTTGCAAAATTAAGAGAAAAGGTCTAAAGATCAGTAAAAGAACAAATGTTCTCTTTGAGTTGATATCTGCTTCTCCTGAGTTCTTAAATTGGTAGGATTCATAAATAAAATAAAAATATTATTTTGGAAAACATCTGCTTTAAATTTCATATTTTTTTTTTCTAACTTTAACACCCAGCTTTTATTCTAAACAGATAACAGTTATGGGTAAAAATAAATTTAAGTCTGAGCCCTTGTTGAGAGCATTGCCCTATATTTAGTAACAAGCAAATCATGCTTTTTTTTGATAATGTGGGTATATTACATGCTCTTTCTTTTCCACACTTTTTTTTTCCCTCTGAAAAAGGTTATACTTTGTCTATGGCAAAGCACCATTTTTGTATGTATTTTTAAGCCAAGGTTTTCAGATTGTAGTTCAGTGCAAGTTCAAAGTATTTCTTTGCCTTCCATTTCTTTCATGCATCTATGATAAAATTGCACTATAGTAGTCCAAGCCATTGCACAAAGTTTTCAATCACCTTTATATCTTGTGAGTGAATACAGATATTCCTCCAAATGTTCTACATTGGCTAGAAGATTTTCTTATATAATGTAAATCAGATATTTCCAAGTCAAAAGAAACCACAATAAATACATTGACTGTATAATATAAATATGAAATAACTGGTATCATATACTCAAAGTCTTCTAATTACAGCTGCAACCTTCATTTAAATGTCTCAGAGAAGTTTAGAATTAACACATTCAATGCCTTGAAGTTCAGGAGAACCCTTCTGTTAGAGCACTGCATGAAATATGTCCCCAAATAAGGGGTTGCTGCTGACAATGCCTTGCTCTTCTATCTCACCATAAAGGTTCAGGTGCTTTCAGCTGTTCTTTCAGTAATAAAAAGAGGTGAGTGGCTGCCTTGGAGGTTTCCTCCAAGTTAACTACAGACCAGATCATCAATAGTGTTGTACTTAAGCTAGAATAATGAATTACACCGTAAAATGATACTTCCTGTATTGCATAAAACAATGCAATTCATTGACTGTTACAATGATATTATTGGTAGCAGAAAAGAGATGAAGTGTCTTCTTGATGACCTTGCACATTATTGGTAAACATTTTAGTTTACTCTTATTAAAAGTACACTTCCAGAGGTCAGACTTTAATAATGTAATTATATTCAACAGATAAATAAAGTAAAATTAAAAATACATTACTTAGAGTTGATATTTTCTTTCTTTGGCTACATAATCTTTCAGAGTTGTGAATTATATAGCAGTATCTTACCTAGTTCTATGCATGCTGTGTAACACCTCATGGCAATCTGCATTATACATGCTGACTACTTTGGAGTAACTATTTTAGGAATATTATAGATGTATATACATCTATATTTTTAAGTATATGTATGTGCATGTTTATGTGTCCAAGCATTGCCTCTATATAAATATGTGCAGGCAACTGTCAATTTGCATTTTTTCCTTCTTCATTGTATAAATCCACATATTTTGCAGACTTAAGAAATAACCAGAATGTTTATAACATTTATGATTTTTTATAACTGAAATAAATTTGATAAAGTTCTCACAATTGTAGAATACCTGTGTCAAAAAGAGCTAATCACACTCTCTAAGGACCTTAGACAAATGCGGTCTTCAGGTATGTGACTTCATAAATGAAAGTCAGTTATCATTAATATCAGAAGAGAAACTTGGTCTATAATTTCTTTCTCTGTGATATAAAGGTCTGTGACATCAATAAGCTTTTAACCAGGCTATAGGGTTCAGAAAAAGGCAAAGTCTGGAGTTTGGCTGGGAAAAGAAATGGGAGAAGGCACTGAGAAGACAGAATTTAGCAGTCTGAAGGAGTGGAAGAGGTCTAATGAGAATTATATGGAAAACAGTGGAAAAAGAAAATGTAGACAGAGGAAAGGAATGGCTTCTAGGAGTTGAGAAAATAATTAAGTTTAGTGGGACACAAGGACAGTGCAAGCCACCACATTTCAATAAAATAATCATCACACTCACTTCCACAGTGTAGCAGATTATATAAATCACACGAAGTTGTCTTAACTAGTGGTTATCTTAACAGACATGACAAGCCGAAAATGACCGAAAGTGGTGTAGGATTACTAAAAGAGAGACAAGAATGAGCTGGACTGAAAACAAATGGCTAAACTAGCAGATTACCAGTCTTCCCTGAGAACTGAGTGGGATTTGATGCTACTTAGCATTTTCATTGATAACACTGATCAAAAAAAATTCTTATTTGGAGATTTTCTAATGACACAAGACAGAGAGTCACAATCAAAATGTTCCACAGGAAGGCATTAAGATACTAACGAGCGAAATTTAAGAAATGTGATAAAATATGTACGATTAATCATTATCTGGAAAAAACAGTGGAAGACAAGCACTTCTTAGATTTATTTGACTCATGTTCATTGCCAAGGGATGGACAAAAAAGCAAAGACAATCCTGTACTTTACTAACTTTGAATTAACCACAAGGTTAATTTCCAGAAGAGCTGTGTACTTGCTAAAGCCATTGCACAAAAAAACTGGTGGCATCATTTTACTACTGTATGTAGCTGTGGTCATCTGTACTCACTGAAGATAACCTCATACTGAAGCTGGTGAAGAGAACTACTGGGGTGCTTGGGGATGGATCTTACAAGAAGGGATTAATTGCCTTGATTAGTGTAGACAGATGAAGTACAGAGACATGTCCCACACAATTCAGGAACACTTGTGAATATCAAGAACACCCTGCCTGCAGTGCAGGCAAGCTGCTTAGCCAGCTTTAAGAGCTTGATAAATGTACACACACACATATATATATATATATATTGCTTGTCTGTGTGGTGGCACTGTGAAGGACTTAGTGATTCTGAAGTTTGTTTCCAGGAACGGCAGCAGTAACAGAATATAAACTTTGGCACTAATGGAGACACAGCCTGCAAAGGCCTGCAGGTTAAAATTGTTTGTTCTTTTTGTGTTTACTAGATGTACAACTGCGTGGAATTGCACAGCATGGGTAAAACATACAACATTCACAGATACAAAATAATCATTTCTCTCATCTAAACTCTTCACTTAGAGGAAACTGTAAACTGTAAATCGTGGTATTTGTTTCCATCAGACATGCTCTAATCCCCATGATTGTGCCTTTCCATTGCCACCGTTAGAGATTTATGGTGGAATAAGAGGAATCTCACTGTAAGAAGTGCTAAATGCAGATTTTTATTTATATTGATTGAAATAAATATTTTTAAAATATTTTTTGAAATAATTGTGAAGAAGTATGAACAGAAAGAATTTTTGGATGCTATAATTTATGACTTCATAGCTGACAGATTGGCTGACAAAGATTGGTGATGCTATGGATCATAGATCTGCTCCCATCTGTGGGGAGAGAAACACTTTGAATGGCAGTTTTGGAACCTCTCTGATAGACAAAGGTAGCAACAGAATGTTTAGAAATATCTGAGGTAGAAGTGAGGAGATGAGCAAGTGAAGGTCTTCAAAGGATCAAAGGAGTTACTATCCTTCTGGATCAGGAAAATAGTTTTTTTCTTTTTTTTTTTCTTTTTTTTTTTTCCCCTTCCCTCTCTCTATGAGAAAGAAATATAAATTGAATCTAAATAATTTTGAGTGGAACAATTTGTTTCACAGGGATTCTCACCTCATGGATCAGAATGAAAGTAATATATTCATGAATTAATTCAAACTCAAAAACTTTTTTCAGCAAAACACTAAAACCCTGTGTCTAATTGCATGAGCTACAGGGTATTACTGACAACTAGACCTCTATCTATGAGTGTAGGATCTCTGAAGACTGTTGTCAAGCACCCTGACTTTTGCTCTGCATTCTCTTGTAGAAGTTGCAGTGATGGTTGAGAAGATATTCCAACCACTCCAGCATCTTTGTTGCTGAGATAATCCTCTCCTGTAACTGGGCCTTTGAGGACAATGATTTCTCAAATATGGACCCATGGCTGCTGGAACTTTTTGCAGGCACTCTGAGTGTGGCATTCAACTCACTTAACATCTACTCTGTAAACAGCTGCTCAGGTGAGCCTTATGCTGCTATTTGTTAGTCTTTTTCAGAGCTGTGGAGAAAGGAAGAAACTATAATACCTCTAGTCAGCTGCTGTTTCTCTGCTGGAGATTAACACCCCATCAGGGGAGTTGGTCAGCAAAATGAAGCCTTGCATTTCACATCCAAATACATGTACTTCAGTAGCCACCAGTGAATTAATGCAGCACGTTGTGGTTTGGAGAGTGAGCATACATATTAAAGCTTCTTTTATCTTTTCCATGAGTGAAACAGTCAGCTAAGAAACAAGTCAGCTGTGGACTGCAACAACACAACACAGAATACTTGTGTGCTTGTACTTGTGACATACAAAGCACATGTCTTTGCTTATCTCAGCATCAGTTTTTCAATGTATAAAGAAGGGTTAAAAACATTTGTCTTATAAGAATGACTCTAGTGTGCAAAAACTTGCTAGCTTCCACTGTCTGTATAGTTCCTTAAGAGTTTCAAATATTCATGAGTGAAAATATGGGTGTGGAAGGATTTATTTCTTATGTTTCTGGAAATAACCACATCACGGATAATGAAATGTTATTATCTTGAAAATGTCATTATTTTCTTCTAAATCCATTGCACATTAGAAAATAGATTTTTTGTTTTGCTGTTGTTGAAAACAAATAAATAACACCTTCCTCACAAGTATTTTGCCCAGCTCTCATGTGTCAGAAGCAGTGTTGGATGCTCAAAGCATTTGTGATATAAAATAACACTGCTTCAACTTTCAAGCCTGCAATAATAATAATTAATACTTTCTATCAGTACTTTATATTCATTGCAAGTACCAGTAACATTACTGACATTGTTAAAGGTTCCTTATCTGAATGCTGCTGAGATAGATGAAATGCATGATTTTGGATCGTAATGCTGTATCATTTAAACCTGGATTTACTTGCCACCATTTTTTCCTGGCTTCTACATGAAATGGTGCTTTGTAGAGATTATTTTGGGACCCAAAATGTTAACTATTCATTGGAATGCACTGTACAAACTTAGAAACATGATGAATAGTATTTTAGGCATAAGCACTTTAAACATATCTGTTCTGTGTTTAAATGTCAGAACAAAGCATATTACAGGAAAAACACCTACAAATGCAAAAATGCAGTAAAGCCACAAAATATGGGTTAAAAATTTCCATATTTGATCTGGGTAGCAAATTATAGAGAGAGCAAAAACCCCCCACGCATAACCATAGCTGCCAATTCTGGATCTTTCAAAAAGCAAGGGCAGGATACCAAGTACATGATTCTGCCTTGTGCCAAGCAAGCATCTATGAAAATGTCACCTTTATGCAAGTGAAACACAAAACGAGTAGAATTTGCCCTTAAATGTGAGGGGGAAAATGTTCTGAAAATAAACAAATTGCTTTTTACTGCTAATTAAAACATGAATCAATAAATATTTTCAAAGTTAAATAATACTGTTCCTCTCAAGCTGAGCACCAATCTGCTGGGCTCCAGCCAGGAGAGAATCTTTTCTAGCATAGTTACAAACAACTGATGAGTGGAGCAGAAAACAGAAACAAGAATAGAACTTTCACAGTAATTCAAACAAAACTGCACGATTTTTAACATATCATTTAAAGGTTCTTTACTCTTTCCACGTTTTTGTATAGTGGTCAGTACATTGCTGGTGAGATAATGACCTACAAGGAGCAGTCAGATTATGGGAATTAACATGTCAGTTTCAAAATAAACACCAGTTGGTTCAACAAAGCCTGCAGCTAGGATTATGTCAGGACTAGGAAGACATTTAAAACCCAATTGAAGCAGACTTACTGTTTCTGAACAGAAAACATGTAATAGTACCCTGTGTTACTGTATACTTAGAAAAGCGATGTTACTGGCTGACTGAAGCCAGGCTAGGAAGATGAGCAAGACAGAGTCCTTGCTTTGGAAGCAGAATCTGATCAGATCCTCATTTCTTGTCCTCTTGCACTTGGTATCTTTGGTTTTCCCACAATTTTTCACAAGTGCGTCTATGATTTGGAAAACAGTTCCCCAGTTAATATTATCTACTCTTGTTGCTTTGCATATTGATTATGGGATAACATTCCCAGCAGAGAGGTGTAGCAGGGATGATAAGGGTCACTTGAATTATGGAAAGGTAGCTACTAAGATTTCAGATTTGAACCCATGATGATGACTGGGCTCTTGGGAGTAAAACCACATCATATTTTGTTAATTACATAAGAATTTTTCTTAATATGAGAGTACTGAAGATTCTGTAAAAATGTTTACTCTGAACATGCTTAAGCAATTATACAAGTTCCTTTTTCTCTCTCTTGCACTTATTATGACCATAAAAAACAAATTAAAGCCCCACAACACTCCTACCCCAAACTAAATTTTTAAAAGAATAGAAAAGGTGTCTATACCTGTATTGTGGGAACCTGTAAGGCACAGTACACCCCACATAAACCCCACTGGGATCTGTTTCTGCCATACATCATTAAAAAAAGTAGTTTATATTACCCTTTAAACAGCGCTGTAACACTGAAACATTAAGAAAGCAAAGATTTTTTTTTTAAATATTATCTTTTTATCCTGGGATACATTTTCTAAAGTCCTAATCAAATAAATGTGTATCACCAGTGAAACAGAGTGAAATTGCCGGTTGCCATAGATGTTATAGCCAAAAACCTGAGCAAGCAGTTTCAATTTAAATGCAGATTACTTGAGTGCAGGTTCTGATTTTTTTCTGGTAGATTTACAGTGTTGGGTCCTACATAAATGTACACACTCAACCCCCTTGTGCCTCTAAACCCCAAGAAGTGGTTGTGTACCAGCTATTCTGGACAAATTTATCAAATTTTATTTTATGTCTGTTAAAACTTAGACTATAAAACCTCAAGTAGTGGACACAGTACACTAAATTTCCATGCAAAACAATCAACAGAACAGTATGACTGAATTATAGCTTAAGCAGTCTTCAGCATCACTGCTGACAGTATTTCAAATATCTGGATTTTATAATAAGCCTGTTGTTTTAGGACTTACTTGATGTGTTAAAGTTACTCGATCAGTGGCAGAGTTAACAGGGGAGCTATTTCTAGGTCTTATTGCCAGGCATGGAATGAAGGTTTCAGTCCTATTCAGTGATATTCGACAGATTTCTAGCAGGTACAATAAGAACACTCTTACCACAGACTGTTCTGGCCAAGGATTTACCTAGCCCATAGCTATGTCTGATCTCTGCTTTCAAGAATATTCTGGACCCTTAATCTGCATCCCAGCCTTCCACTCAGTCACTCTGTCTTGGCTGTCTCAGTTTTCCTTGCCTGCAGCTCTGCTACTCCTTTGTGGGTAATGTGGGGGTATATATATGTATATTGCATATATATTTTGAAACACTTGGATGGTGGATTTTACAGCATTTGGACAATGAGTGCTAAAAAATACTGAGCAGTATATGAAATCAGGTGGTATGGAAATATCAGGAACAGTAAGTGGTAATGATAGTAGTGCCATTGGTGGTGGGGTGATGGCACAGCAGAGGCTTGGGGGCCCTGAGCCAACTCGTGATGAGTATGCTTTTGAGAGTGTTTCTTAGGTGTGGTTAACATTGGGGACACCCATACAAGAGTACTCTGGGAGGTATAATGGAAGGACAAGAATGTGTTCTGCCAAAATATTTGAAAGTCCTATTTATTACTCCATTCTATTATAATCTGAATGTCACTAAGTAATGTTGAGATCTAAATAATGTATTGGTTAGTGAACTAAAAGATTATGCTTGCTTTCACACTGCAGTCATTTGCATTGTCTTTCTGGAGAGTTGTGGCAGGATGCAAAGGAGGTTGCATTATAGAAGCATAAATAAAGAACAGTAGAATTTATACCAAATGAGTTTACTATACCTTGCATTAATGAAAACTTCAAAGAGTTCCTGTAGCTGCTGCATGACAGTAGGCTGAAGATAATAATTGTAGGACTACAGATATATTATTAGAAAGAGCACTATTCTCCTTCCGGCTGTGTTACTTCAAATGTACTTAATGGTACACTTTACCATCATTTGTGTTTAAGCATAGGGCACCAGCATATAGATAAATAAGTCTACCTCACACTCTCCCTTTTTCTTTGCTGTTAAATGCACTACATGCATGCATGAACATGGGCTGGAATACAAAGCCTTACATCACTTCCTAGAGAGTGCCCAGGGAATACTTTACAGTTCCTATATGGCTGTTCCTTACTTAGTATTAGTATTTTACGTTTCAACTTTCTTTTTTCTTTTGCATATTACTTATTCTCACTCCTTTAAAACAGGGACAAACAGAATGAAGTGCAGTGTGATAGGTAAAATAAAAACTGGAAAAGGAAGACCAGATTATTTTTGTGCTTTACAGAATATTCATAGGCAACTTTAAACAAGTAAAATCAAAGAAACAGTCCTTTCTGAACTCACAGGAATATGATGTAAACATACACAAAAGGAAGATTTCAAAATATTTACTCTACTATAGTGGATCATATATGTTCTTCATATAGAAGCAGAGGTATAAAATATTACCCTCAAGGTTTTACAAAGAGATTATAAAAAGGAAATGGAATTCTTCTAATGCTAAAACTTACAGTTTCAGCACTGCTAATTTTGCCCCTTTATGCATGTATCACAACTATGGTTCTTTACTTGAAACTTTTTTTTTTTCTGCACAGCCTCTGCCTCTTTTGATGAATGGTTAGTTATTCAATATTTGACTAGTTATTCAAAGTGTGATCTCTTTTTTTAAGTATTCACCACAGACTTTTTTCTTCCATATTTTGATACACTTACTATGGCATCTGAATGCCATAATAAGTTAATTAATTTATCTTCACAAAGTTCTGTGAAGGTAGATGGTGTTATTATCCTTCCTCTGCAGATGACAACCTGGAGCATAGAGAAATGACTGTTTTAGCTGAAAAAGATGCAGCTACTCTGGAGGAAATTGAACAGGATCATCTATTGAAGGCTTGCATCATCGTGCATTTACACCAAAGTAGTAATTGCAGTATTTTATGAAATGCAGTATCTTTATTTATTTTGATTCATTAACTGAGAAAACAAACATTTCATGTTTAGAACAGTTACTAACTAAAATAATAAAAAAAGGACTTTTATGTCAAAAAGAAGACTTCTGAATCTACAGAATTTCTGGTATCAGATTCCAACACAGTAACTACTCTTTATGCGGACCAACTCTGGTCCATCTATGAAATGGTTAACATCATACCTATTTTTAAACTGCAGCAGAGCAAGGGTGTCTGGACATCTGTTTTCAGCCCTAATTGTAGGACATAATGATCAGTCTACTTTGCCTTTTTGCCTCATTCCTCTCTTACTCCTCGCTTTTTCCTGATCATGCTCAGCTCACTTTTCCCTTCTGCCCTCTCTTTACAATTCTCCAGTAATTTTATACTGATTTTATTCCCCTCTGTAAATGTGTTGCTCAAGTTTCTGCTACCTTCTTCTGATTTTTGTCTATGTTTCTGCATATTCTATGCAAATGCTTACTTCAGTCAGGCCATACCTACCTCTGCCCACATTGCTTGCCAACCACAAAGGAACAATACTTAGATATCTGGAAGGTGAGGTTCTATTCTCAGACTGGAGATGGACTGCCCAGAGAGAACTCTGATTGCATGTGAACTCAGATGTTTCTCACAGTCTTGTAATGATGTTAATTTTAAACAAATTTCAGTGTTTCAAATGTCAAATGTTTATTGCCTGTTACTCCTGACAAGACTGTGAGCTGCTCTGTGCTAGAGCATCTAAGCAAATGAACTACTACTGTAATTCCATAATTTTTAACATGAACTAAATAGGATAGAGGTTTGTTTGGTTTGTTGTGAGTTTTTTCATTCTAATTGTTTTAGAAATACCAGCTCTATTTTTATTTTGGTTTTTTTTTTTTTTTTTTTTTAAACATACACATGCAGGTATGCATGCAAAAATAAATATCATTAGCTTGAAGCAAGATACTGAAATGTCAAATTTCAGGTACAAATTTGGTCAGACTTCAGGTAAGGTTGCTAAATTTTTGCAAACCTATAACATGCTGAAAAAGTATTTATTGTAATGGAAAAGAATGGAACAACTTTAGTTCTGGGAGTACTAACTGGGACAATGAAACATGCAATCTAAGCTTGGAAAAATTGAGAAGTAAAATTCTCTGACAGTCCTCAGTCCTCTTTTTTTCTGTGCTTTAGTAGGCCTTGCAGAAAATAACACTGGACCTGCAGATATTATTATTATTATTAAGGCATGGTTTGTTTACAGCATTAGAAACTTCACTGTCTTGAATCACATGTTATCAGTCTATCTATATTCCATCTTCCATGCCAACATCTTCTGATAAGAATATTTTTCTTTTGAAATTACAAACATGTTTTAATTAACATTTCCTGCACGTTAATTTAGTTTGCAACAGATTTAAAAAGAAATTATTTTAATTGTAGTTTTCTATCTTCAGTGCTACTTCTTCAATGACAATTATATATTTTATTTAAAATATTTATCTGTCAAGCCAAACACATTCCTGTCTATTGACTTGATAGACATCTTTTATTGTTGTTAAGGCTTAAACATTCCAGGGATGAAGAAATATTTAAGAAACTTAACTGATTAATATGTTCACCAAGAAATGTTCATATTGCATTTTTCAAAGAAAATTCACAGGCTACTGGGCATCCAGAAATCATCTGCCTAAGAAAACAAAATGAAAATAATACTAAATGAAAATACTAAATGAAAAATTTTCTTTATGACCCATTCTCCCTTTAGGTGCTCCCAACTATGAAAGAGTTTTCAAAGAAAGCTACACGTTATTTTTTAATTTAAAACTAGTTCTGAAATTAATCCCTTTACCTCTCTTGATATTTTCTGACAACCTTCTAATCTCTTCAAACTGTTGGTTAAAAAGTGCACCATTAAATCAGCCTGTCATCAATTTTGTCTCTCACCACAGTGACTCAAAGAGTTGCATCAGCTAGATCCTTTAAAGAAACCACAACTTTTTCAAAGAACATCTGCTGCTGTAATTTATAATGTATAACATAATCTGACATCCAAATTTGACAGAGTTTGGTAATGTCTTCCAATAATGGGTTGTGAGAGATTCTGTCCTGGGATGCTGCAAAGAGGCAATAAATTATTAAGAGATACAACTACCAATCTAATAAGAAAAAGAAAAATAATCAATCTCTGCTTTGAATACCGACAACATGATGCCATGCAGACTCCTTTTTGAACAGCCTGTTTTAATTTTAAGTATGTGCTGGTTTCTCAGGACATAATTTCCTGAGATTAGTGAATATGAATGAAAGTGCTAAGTGCTGACAATTTGAATTCTCACTTCTTTTAACACTCAAGTGCTAAATATTGCCCAAACTTTTGCTAAAATGTTAAGTATCTATCTTTTTTTTTTCACTGGTAAATTACCATTGATTTGAAGATCTGACAGCTACACCCATAGTGTAGTAGGAACAAGTTAGTGTATAGGAGAGGTAAATTCCAAATGATGATGAGAAAAAAACATCCAGTTTTCATGAGGAACGAAACTGCTCTATTTCCGAGAGAGAGAGAGAGAGAGCGAGAGAGAGAGAGCAAGAGAGAAAGTCAACATGGGCTCAGTCTAGGCAGAAGCATCAGAAGAGCGGAAGTACTGTGGGTAGTGAGCGGTAGTCTGCAGAAATAATAGCATTTCCAGGGACAAATTCCCACTAAAAATCTGTCATTAAGTCAGTTATTTTTGTGACTGAAATTCATCAGATTGTTTCATATCTGCATGCTGGGTGTACTGGTACTGTAAGATGAAACTGGGGAAGGAAAACCTATAGGAGATCTGCAGAGATAAAGTGGATTAGATAAATACTCAAGTTGCATTTAGGGAACTGCCATTAGTACCATCCGGCAATGAAAATATTGGTTGCTATCAGGCAATTGCACTGGAACATGGGTATCTTTTTTGCTAGCTTCCTGTAAGTGGTTTGGTATGGAAAGTTACTTTCGATGCACATGAACAATAATGGAAAGGAGGAAAAGGGCTGGTGGAAAGCAGGTTCATATTTTTTAATGGAAAAGTTATCCACTCAGCAACAAAGGTGGTGAAGTTCCCAGTTTGAAAGTACTTTACAATCAGAGGCCTCATCAAGAGAGTCATTTTCAAAAAAGCACCACACTCCCTCATTGCAAATGAATAAAAAGCTGAGAAAACAAGCAGAGAATAAAGCTACTCTCAGCCTGGGGTTGGCTCCGTAGTGCGGCCTAAATCAATCCCCATCTTTTTTTATGCAGAGTGCACTTACATGCTGATGTGATGGCACAGTTTTGTACAAGAGGTCCCAGGTTTGGTAACTTAAAAGAGGCTTAAACAGTTCTTAAAACCCTTTAAAGGAGAAGGCATGTTATCTGTAGTAAATACGAAAGTATACTGCAATTATAAAACACCATTTCTTCCCATTAGAAATGGAATATTATTTCTATTTTTTATGTTGTAATGATTTTAAAGAAATTGTATTCTCTTAGAGAATCTCCAAATCATTACTCATTTTTATCTTTGCAGCATAAAATAATGTAAAACTAAATGATGTCTTACCAATGTGAGCAGACTGTGCAATCCTCATCTTTCAGGACTTTGTACCCTTACTACACACTGTCAATAATCCAGTACTATGATTAAATTAAATGAAAATTATATAAAAATATTTTGTGTGAAACTAGAAAGTTTTGGTTCCTTTCATTTGCCTACTCTCGCCTAAGTCTTTTAGGCCTTCCAGAGTTTCACCAAAACACTTTTTTTAAATGACAGTTTAGTGCCTCTTATATTTAAATGTCCCCAGAATTATGCTTGAAGAAAAATACAAAATATTGCGAAGACTGTAACAAATGGAAGAAGTGTCATCACAACTATATGAGTCTATTTTAATTTGCATTTCTGCACATCATTTTAAAAGAAAGTTATCTTTTCAAAATACAAAATAGGTGGCAAATGCCCTAGCTAACCATGAAGTGAGTAGTACACCAGTGAATACCCCAAATTATCAGTCTGCATCTCCTGTTTCTTCATATAATGAACTCTGACAGGTAAGCTTATAGCAATAAGAAGGAGCTCTACTAGGTGGGATGCAAAAGTGAGTTTATCATGTTAATTCAATATCCTGAAATTTTCCATCTAAACAGGATGTGGAAAAATGGTTTATCAATTAAGAGAGATTTTAAAATATCTTAAAAGATCCATCTTTTAAAATATCCATCTTTTAAATGTGGCAGCACAGTACCATAACATGACACTCCTACAGCATGATTTTGATGATGTGGAAAAGAGATAATGACAAACATCAGCTGCACTGCATGTGTTCCTCATGATGTTCATAAACCTTAGTTTAGGAATGTACATATTCAAGAACTGGCAGAAACTGTGTACACTAGCAGAGAATAATGTACCATGAAACAGAATACTTTGTTTATCTGCTCATGGTCTTCTGCTAGTAGGACTAAAAGATGCATGTATTTTTTTAAATAGTCTGCTTTCTATTTGAACTTCCAGAAGAATTGCCCTTATGTACAACAGAAAACATAATCATATTCAAAGAATGAGTTTTGGTGCATCAAATTGTGGTTTCTAGTTACCAGAGTAGATAGTAGTATCATTATTATGTTCATCACTACCAAGAAAAACAAACAAACAAAACCCCACCAAAAGCAACTTTACCATAAAATCTGCAATTTATTTTCCATTTATCTACCTGCTTTTGGCATAGATAAAATCACCAAAATTTAACACCATATTTGAAACTCTTTCTTTTAAAGAACATTTTGTTCACAGATGTCATTATGAGAACTGTAAATATCAATCCTAATTTGTACCTCTATGGATCTGTCTCCTCTATTGATAATGGTAATTTAGAAAAGTATGAGAAGCAGGCAGTGAAGGTCTGTTGCTTGAAGGTCATTATCTATCACTCCTTGCTTTGCTTACATGGCCCATTTTGAAGATCATACTAACTTTTTATACTTGCTGGTACCCATTCCTTAGACCTCATTTGCTTGGGTGGTTCAAGCTGTCAAGTGCTCAGAGTGTGTGGCAGCAATTTTGCAAATTCCCTGAAGTGCTTAGCCCCTACTTAATGTTTTAAACAGATGATTATTTCTGCTTACCTACAAAAGCTTTCTATTCACTCACACTAGTTAAAATCCAGCTATCTCAACTTCTGTCTGCTATTACAGACAATGTAAATAGCAGGCTCTGATTATTTACATCATTTTCAATCTGTGGAGTATTACAGAATATGTATGTAGCAAAAATGATGTCGTATTTGTGCTAATAAAGAAGTATTTTATACTTCTATGTTTAAAATTGTAATTCTAAAAAAATCTGGTCTAATGGGCATAAAACAAGATCTATTTCAAATGTTCTTGGATAAACTATTGCTGAAATCCCAGAATCCATTTCTAAGACTTTTTCAGAAAAGTGATCTATTAAAAAAGGATCAAATATTTCTGAGATAGCACTATGCTAATGTCAGGCCTGGGTGGTACTGGAGGACACATGAATGAATTAATGGCTTGCGACTGGAATTTCACCTTTCTTTGCAGTGTCAGATATGGGTTATTGATGGGGTAATATTTATGGATCCATGACTCTATGTTACATTGCAATTCTTGAACAATTGAATTTTGGTAGAATGGTTCTGAGTTTAAATTATCAAGATTAACAAGACATTATTCCTTTACAGAAACAAGGAGTGAATGTCCATCTCTGGAATATATGCATTCCCAGTTAATCCCTCATATGACCCTCTGGTGCTATACTCTGTGATACACTTGTTTAAGATCTTGACATAGGCACCTACAAAAGACTGAGGTTTACAGCCCATGCTCTCACTCTTGACTAACTCTCAAATCATCCCTTTCTGCTTTGCCTCACTATATCTCTGGACGCCAAAATGTTTCTGATACGTTTTGTTATGATGGTACCATACTTAACCAGAAGCAGGAGAATATATGTTCTTGGCTCCTGTATTTAAACCTGCATCTGGTGACAAAGCAGTCTTAGAAGGGTCCTTACTTCTTCAGGTTAGGGCACTGAACAGCAAAGAGTTGTTAAAGAGGAGATGCATTGATTTGCTGACCTGTGATAAATATTTCCTACTAGAGTAGCTGCGGTCTTGGTAACACGGTCCCAACTTCAAAAAGGTGAATAATTTTTCAGGCACAGACATAGTTCTTTTTCATCATTATTATACTGGGTTTTGAGAACACTGTCCTAGCATCTTCCTATGTAACAATTTTGAGGGACAATTGGTAAACATTGCTTTGGGATAATCTCCAACTTTATTCTGTTCCCTGTACAAAAGAAATGTGTGGCTAGCCGTCGCGAACGACGATGCTTTTTTATGCCTGCGCGAATGGATTTATTACGTGGAGCTCAGCGTGCGCGGAACTGGCCCCACCCCCTTTAGCCCTGGGACGCTTTCTAGCCTTGGCCGGGGCAAGCCCGGACGAAGTTGGCAGAGCGAGACCCGCAGGACTCGAACCGGCATCCTTCCGAGAAGGAGCACGGATCCAGGGGCGGCGGCTTTACCCACACGGCCACAGCCGCCGGCACAAAAGAAATGTATCTGTACAAGAACAAAGTCGAATTTCACCAGTGGGTGAGAAATCATAATAGTTTTCCCATACTCATCAGTTTGTATTGATTTCTATGAGCTTGTATCAGTTTGAGTGTGTTTTCAGGGAAAAGTATGTTTCTTTTAATTTCAGTATGAAATCTTAGGTTTTGTCTACTGTCTCCAAAGAGCAGTTATCTTTTAAAAGAGCCTTAATAAATGAGTGGGACAACATTTACAAAGTACCATTTGTGCATTCTGCAGCAATCCTCACACTGTCTGTTAAATGAAATTGGCCTTCACTTCTGTTTCTGAATGTGATGAATGGCATCATTCAATAATATACGTTTGTCGAGTTACAGTCTTGTGCAGTGTTAAGCAAGGTTCAGTCTGCATATAAAATATTATCTCTAATTAACAAAAAAAAAGCAAGACAGAAAATGACAGGGAAAAACTTTGATGCCATTATATCTGCTATCAAAATTACAGAGAGGACATTAATAATTGGGAACGTTGTTTCACATTGAGTTTGCCATGCACAAAACTGGTGAGGTGAATTGTACCTTGGGATTTAATCATAAAAAAATACACTTACATATGCAAATTCCTTTTTTACTGATGAAAATAGGCATTTCAAGGTATGAGTGGACAGGCAAATATTACGTATTTTTATGTGCTACATAAAAAAATTCAGTACATGTATGCACAAATGCCTGCTTCAGGATGAGGAACCTGTTCCCTTTGCAATTTCAGAAGGGATGTGAAATTGTAATTTCTAACCTAACAGCAATTTTTTTAGTGTTTTTCTTTCCTAAAGAGGAAAACTGACAGGCCATATACTATTCAGCAATTCCATTATGAATATAATTTTTCAAATATATTTAAATAAGATTGTGGCCTTCCTTAATGAGGAATGAGAATCCATCAACACTAATCACAACTGTTTAAGGCACATTCATTGTAAACAACAAAAAAATGAAAAAGGCAATTAATGGCATATTGCGTGGATCAAGTTTTATTTGTACTAAACCTACTCTCTCAGGAGCATTTTCTATTAACATTGCTTTCTACAAGTGATAGAAGTTTTAACCTTGGTGTAGCAGATAAGCCATTGATCTGTCAGCAGACTTTTCCCTACCTCCCACAGTATGGGGCTTCAAAAGTTTGTTTGGAAATGAAACCAAATTCTATGTTTCCTCTACAGATGGTTGACCTCTTTCAGTTAGTGGCTGCATTACTCATTTAAACAATTATACAGGTCAGAATGGTGTAATCTAAATTATTTAGTCTCTGAGTGTTTTTCAGACACCACTGACAGTCCGAGAGGATCCAGCTGCTGGTTGTACCTGGATTTGAACTCCGTAAGATAACAGAGCTTTGGTTTAAGAGTTTCAGTCATCATATGTTGTTTCATCTGCAAAAACACATACCACAAGCAAACTGCTCCTAAGGGAGTGCAACTGTGCAGGTATCAGAACATGTCAGTAGCAAGACTAACATTTCCCAGACCAAATGTTCAAAACAGTTTTTATTTTATCTAAATAAAAATACCTGGATGCTCCTCCACCATGCAAATCTTAAAAATACCTTTTCTTGTTTGTCCCCCACAGGGAGCAATTCAAGTCTACCAAACAGTCTAGCAAAATATTATGATAACCTTTTCTATCCTAATTTGTACTGGAGGCTGTGTGTGTGCTAGGATCAACATTAATTACTGTATAACATTTCAGCTGTGTAGTTCATAGAAATGTCAGGGAGTTAGCTAAAGGGGATGCGGGGTCCTGATATCAGCAGGGGGTAAGTGGCCTCAGCCATTGTGCAGCATGTGGATGATGGGAATTTACAAAAATAGAATCCATAACTGAGGTGTTAAAGCTAACTAACCCCAGTAAAAAGTTCTTTTTCACCCAGAAAACCGTCACATAGATAAAGTGTTCACCAGCAATTACTTACATTTTCTAATAAAATCTAAGTTAATAAAGTCTGGAATCTAACAATTAGCAGTACAGACTGTAATAATGATTCTACATAATAAGTGATCTACTTTGTTAAAGTTAATATATCAGGTTGAATTAATGCATTTTAAATTCAGATTCCTTTTGCAGCTTGAATCCAAACTAATTACAGGTTTTAAATTGTCACTAGTAGGAGCTCAGCCAAGGCATATTTCCTCTCTTCTTTAGTTGCACCCTGAGAATTCATGAATCAATTTTTTTCTGGGTCATGACTTTGCCCTGCCAGGAGCAGAGAAAACCCTTCAGTGTGAAGAAAATTTAATGGCAGAGATCCCAGTACAGGCAGAATTTGCACGCAAATGGCTAGGAAGTAAATGGCAGGGGAACTTTCCAATGCATGAGAAAGAAACCTTAAAATCATTTGTAGTAATCCAAACGGCAGTGAATTAAGCAAATAGTTTTAAGCACAGCAGTATCCATGTCTGTCTTGGCAATTTAGGATTGTTGGATGATTTAGGAGAGGGCTGCTTTTGCAAGCCTTTTTTTTAAACAGTAGAGGTCACCTTAGTACAAGTCTCTTCTGAAAAAATAGCACACAACAACAATAAAAAAACCCTTTTCTACCCTGAAAAATTATGCACTTCAAAGTACTCACAACTTCCTTCCAATGTTTTTTATAAACTTAAAAAAAAAAGATTATATTGTCAGTTTAATTTCATTATATTTAGCTATAGGGATTATTCAATATGAAAAGAGGATTTTTTTCTAAGTACATTTACAGTTTTAATCAGTGATCTACACATACAATTCATTCAAATATCCGAAAATTGGTTTGTGTTTTAATCTTTACAATTATATAAAGATCTGTCAGGACTACATATTTTTTGTCTTTTATATTTACCATCAGGAAAAATGTGACAAAGTAATTTGTTTCTTGGGAGGAGATATTCAGACATAAATTGCATCTATCAAAATTCACTCATCTTCATTAAAAAAAAAAAAAAAGCATTCAGAAGCCTGACAAATCAACAAAAGATTTGGTAAATTAGCATAAAATATATCCAGCTTAATACAAATTGACAAAGCTCTTTCTACAGTATTTGTTTTCATGGCATGGCTACCTTTTATCAGCATTGTACCTAACATCACCTTGGAAACTGCTTTGTGGAAAAGCTTTACCAGACACTGAGAAGGAAAGCAGAAAATTATTTGTTAACTACTTAGAAGATTCTATACATAGTGAAGGAATTTTCATAATAATTTAAGAGCTATGAGAAGTAAAAGCTTTGCAAAAAAATCTGGCTGTTTAAAGGGGTTATACATTTCAAAGAAAATTATGAAAAACGGCACACACTATCTTCCCATACATGCAAATACATTCTTATAGTAGTGTTTTGTTTATGCTGCCAGTATTACCAGCCTGAAATGGTATAAAGCAACTGTTTTGGCAATCTCTTACAGGTAAGGTTATTTAAAGAATAAACATTAAAAACCTTAGTTAATATCTTGAGATTATTATCTTTATACATTATCACTTCAGAAATGAAATGTCTGGGAAATTCTTAAATGCTATTTTACTTCTAAATCACTCTATTAGATTTCCTGCTTGAGTGATTAGTGAAGAAAACATTACATATATATTTTTTTCTGATTGCCAAACCGCATTAGACACAAAAGTCTACTTGAAACTAGTTTACAGTTTAAAAACAGGTCTAATAACAGGTGAATGCTGAAAAATATGCAAACAAAATGGCAGACATGAATGACTTCATTTAAGGCATAATTGCTTCTCATCAACCCAAGAAATCATGCAGAAACAGTCCCTGTTTCAGCCAGCCAGGGAGAGACTGGAGAAATCACTCAGGCATGGATTCTAAATGGAAAGTCCACTCCTGGGTCTCATTCAGGGAACTGCTCCACACACAGATCCAAGCCTCGGGACAATAGTCCTTAGAATCACAGTTCATCATAACAGATAATTATACAGCAAGTAAAACAATAAGGTATTTTGGCCTTTCAATAGATAGACTAATTGTGGACTATGGAGTTCTGCCTGGGAGGCATAAAACACACCCCTCTGTGAGTCATTTTATTGTGGTGAGGAGTGGCATGAATTTTGTGGAAAGGGATTTTAGGAACTGGTGAGTTCCATATGTTGTTTTTTGCTGTACGTCTCGGGCACATAGCCAGTCTCCACGCACACAGCTAGAAGCTTTTTTTTTTTTTTTTTAAATTCTTCCCACTTGCCCATTTAAATGTTTTAAGGAACATTTATATTTTTTTCCCCAGCTAAGTCAGTAACGGCAATTATTTTCCTCTTTTAAATATAATAACATTTCAACTTGGATAAAGTGGAAAGAACTATATTGGTCTTTTCAAAGGGAAAATATGTTAAGATTACATATTTTATATATGTTTTTCATATCAATGAATTCATAACACTGGGTTAAAATATTCCCTAAAACTATTGTGTACCATTTGTTTTCCTGATTGTTTGTAGAGACAAGAAAAATGAAGAAGGAAATACATGTAGTTCAAGACAGAGCAGCTTTTGAATCTTTTTAAATGTGTCATTCTGTTTTATGCTCAGCCAGTTCTTTTGCTTCTCCTTAAAAAGATGACAAGCAAGAAAACTCTTTTCTAGCAAATAAAAGTGTTAGTTCTTGGATGTCATGCAAAGAGTGCAAATGCATAAGAAGGCTGACCTCCTGCACTAGGAAACAAGTACTCTATCTCTGCAATTTGTGCAGCCCCACTGCCAGCCAATTAACTCGAAGTTGAGTTTTGACTCAAACTCATGACCCTTCAATCCCCACAGTCATGTGTTACATCTGGTATCATTGAATTAGTCCTTCCATTTTGGCTTGCTTTTTTATTTTTTTTTTTTTAAACCGTCCACTTTCTTTCTGCCAATTTTTTTTCTAACCACTAATGATGATTCAAGAAGCTTTCTACAGTATCTGCATATTTGTTTGTTTTTGAGTAGAGCTCCCTTGGAAAAAATCTGGCATACGTTTTTCTTTTCTAAGAATACCATTCAATTCTGCATTTCATGATACCCTTTTTTCCTGTTCTGTACTATAATGGTGACCATTACATCATGTACCCTGAGGGCTGTGCTTAAAAAGAGAAAGGATGGTGAAATTAGCAAAAATAAAAGGAACTCCCTGACTTGAATTCACAAACTGTGCTTGTTTTTGTTAAACAGAACAAAATCTGCAGTGACGGTAGCAAGTTCAATAACGTGTAGCGCATACGTTTTTCTCTCAGCTAGAAAGCACCTTCCTTAAGAAATGCTTTTAAAATATTCAATGTAAACTACTGAAGATACTCATATTAAATAGTACTCTCCAAGCTGTGAGTACATTTCTTGTTTTATTTTTAGTGCTTTTTAATGGAGTACAATTTATCATCTGGACCCTGTTTCCCCCTGGTTATTTGTACAATTCTATTTTAAAAATTCTGATGAAATGAAATTTATTTTACTGTTTTAGAAGTTGGACCTGAGGAATTAGGCAAAGTTGAAAATACATTTAGACATATTTAATTGAGTATCGTTTTTCTAAGAATCTCTCTTAGGCTATTGAAGTAGACAGTGAATGGTAGCTGTGGTCGGTAAAGATAGATAATTCCAACAGTGAACATGTAATCAGTCTTTAAGGGCTTAAAACATTCTTTTTTTTTTTTTTTTTTTTTTTTCATCATGTCTACACTGGATTTTCTCACTCAGCTATCGTACGTGCACTGCTTCATCTTTATGTCAGTATCCCTCCATGTAAGTCTTCTACTTGCCTTTTGAAACTAGTTGAATGTATCATTCCTCATATATATACACACACGTGTGTGTATGTGTGTGTGCGTATGTGTGTGTATGTGATTCCAAAATAAATGGGAAAAAAATTATTCCCATGTCAACAGAAAAGTCTATGTTACTGTGGTAAAAGTGGTCGTTTTTAAAACGCTTTTGTTCACATAAAATAATTTTGTCATTGCTGTATGCAAGTATGATAACATCATTGTATTGTACACAGCAAGTTTCTAGCCATCAGTAAAAAAATAAATGTTGCATTATTATTGAATGACATGATATTTAAATATAAATGCAGTTGAGTGCCCTATCAGTTTCCTCTTAATATTTTGCTGGTACGAATGTTTTTCTGACTTCTAAATCACACATTTGCTAAAATGAGCTCTGCTAGATATCAGTTTGAACACAGGCACAATGTGTCTCAGTCAGATTCATAAAACAGATAGCTGAACTAGAGTTTGACTTTTGACATCAACAATCTGACTTCAATATTTCTCCACAAAAAGAGACTTCTGACTCTCATCGCTGTTTCAGTGTGATGGATAGCTTTTCAGCTGCTGACAGCAGTGAATGTAATAAATGTAATCATCCACACTAGGGGATGAATATTTCTTTTTTTTTTAAGTTTTCCGTCTTGTGCATTACGAATAACAAAGTAACACCTGCAGTATTACAGTCGCTCCTTTCCTACACAACCGAAATACAGAAATACTATTATAAGTTGTCTATGTATTAGTACTTCAGTGCTAAATAAGCTTTTAATTACCTACATTTATTTTTTTCTCTAAGAAACACTTGCAGAAACAGAGCTTAATTTTAGCTGTTTGACTTCTCTGATCATCTGGGTTTTCATTGTCATTGCTTCATAATAATTTAATGTCATATATAATGACATAAAACCCGGGAAAACCAAAGAGGCTGCCAATCTGAACTGATCTAAGTGTTCACTAGTATAAGCATAGAAAAGCCTGATTTGTTTGTGCCAACAACATTCAGCATGGTCTGTAACTGGGCTACTGTTCCTTGGTATTTCATTTTCAAATAGTCTTTCAGTGTACAGTGTAGCTGCTTAATCAGAGTTTTTTATCTACCACAATTAACAAAATGAGTGAATGTATATATTGGCAATACATAAAAAGTATTAAATTTATGTTTACCATTTTGTCAGCTAAACATTTTACCATCCTGTTTTTTCACTTACTTCATCTATAAGCAACTATTATTATGTTTTCAACTAAAAGTGCATAGCTGAAACACATGCCTAATTCAGAATTGGTTCTAAACTTTCATTAAATAGCTCTGCAGAGACATATCTTTTGTTAATGAAAAACTTATCTGGAAGCATATAAAGCCACAGTTTGCATTTTCCCCAGTCTCTGACAGCAGTGACTTATCTTACTTTACATCTAATTAAAAGTTTATGGAGATGCAATGGATTTTTGTGCAAATTAGAATTAATTAGAGTTATTAAGAAGCCATGAAAAGAAGGATTTGAGAAATAGTGAGAAATATTATTTAAACCCTAATGGAATTCAGCGAAACCCACAGGTCTATTACAGGTCCCTGATTTGCCAGGATCACTGCAGGGAATCTAACATTAATAAGCACACTGGTAATTAAATCATTTGTTACTTTGTCTGTAATGTTGTAATGTTTCACTGATACTCTGTCAGAGCTCTTTGTGCAGATCAGAGCTAATCAAAGGTAATCAATTTTCAGCATTTGAAAAATCTGTAAATGATTATACATTCATCAGATCATTTAGTGGAGTGCAAGGAAAGTGCAATGCAATTAATCTTCCTGCATGAGGAGGAATTACCACCACAGAATTCAACAGTTATAATTAATTTCATTGTCTTGCTGTGAATTTTGATTGCTTTTCTTTGGACTGTATAGTACAAATGATGATTCATTGCAAAGTATTTGCAAAGCAAACACACCAGTGTGCTATGCAAATTAAAGTAGCTGTATAACAGATAGGTTTCAAACTTCCTATTTACTCAGGGTTGTTGAGTACTAATTTGCCAAATAATTGCTTGTTAACTTTATACACTCTTCCTCTGAATATTGAGTTTGGTAACCAATATAAATAGAAAGCACATGCTGTTTGATATCTCATGTTAAGTGTTCAAAATACTAGTTAGCACTCAAACTTGAACTCAACTAGAAAAAAAGACATATTTTATAAAATATTTTTAAAAAAACATTCATTCTACCTTCTTTAATATTTTAATAATTTCCTTTTTTTTTTTTCCCACTGTCAACTGCAGTAAAAGACAAAGAAAGAATTTTAGTGCCTTTTCCATAAACAGTCATATAAGCTTAAAGCAGAGCATTCATTTACCACTATTGCTTTAATACTTATTTTCCTACATTCCCATTGCTAACTCCCAGAGCAGCTTTTTCAGGATACTATCAAAGTATAGTAGGCACTATAGACCTGTTTAGAAAATTGTTCTGTGCCCCAAATACCTGAGTGTCAAAACCAAATGTTGTGCTTAAGGTTCCCATACCAGAGTCTACTTGAAGGGCTGGAGTGCTGAGTAGACACATATGCTGCTGTAGATTCAGTTACAGGTCTGCCATCTGATTTTAGACTTTGGTACAAAAATGGATGCTACTAAGCGTGATTTGCTCATTGTTAGTAAAATAATAACAGAAGAGGAATGTTCAGACTTGACAAATGCCAAAATTCTGTTCTAAAAGTGCCAATTTATTTTAAAAGGTGTTTAATGGAGCATTGTAGAGGGAAATATGGGAGTAAAGATTTAGGGAGTAGTGGTAAGAATGTGTAGCTGCAAGCTATATATTTATTATGCCAGCTGATTATTAAGTAATTTCAATTTTATTTCAAAAGCTGTAATACATAATGAATATTGGGAATTATCAACAGATATCTGGTTAGTCATTACTGGCAGCATTATATGTTAGATATATAATCAGATGGAGGTTTTCATTAAAATAGATTAAACACTACTATGCTGCATTATTTTGCTCTGTACAAATGAGGTCCGGTAATAGTAATCATGTATCTATGTCTATGCATGCATTTATGACTATGTAGCATATATGTGCAACATATATTCTTTAAAGGCCAATTCTTCAACTGCAAAATGCTGTCTTTGTGACAGCATCACAAATAACACATTATTTCTTTAATTTAAACCCATAATGTAAAAAAAAGTGAGAGAAATTTCAAAGAGAACATGAGAATGGAATGGCAGTCTCCCTTCAATATTAAATAGTAAAACTTCACTATTGTACAGCTAATTAGTGTAAGATACTAACACAGGAGAGAATGAGAAATGTTCAGATTTGAGAAGTGCCAAAATGTGGAGCTGGAAATCCTGACGGTGTAAGTGCTTCTGAGAGCCCTGGAAAATTCTTAGAGCGAATATACACAGAAATTTGAGACATTCAAGCTCATCTCTTCATTTCAACCTACTTGGCCATGACTGAGTCAATAGGCTGAGCCTGACTCAATGTTTACAGTCCACAGCTGAAATTACAGACATATAAATCTAGATATGAAGTAAATACTATCTTCAGAATTTAATGCTTAACAGAAAAAAACTGACTGCTTATAATCTGTTCTGATAGCTCTCCACAAGTTGTAAAGGTTTTTTTGTAGATTGCATCTTGTCTTGTACCAGTGACAACTAAAACAAAGACAAATCTTGAAATTTAGAGGACAGTAACTGTGCATTTCATGCAGCCAAGGAGTCCAAGCTGTTACTGTTTTCAGAAAAGTTTAGGTTTATTTGTAATCAATAGTTTTGTCATCTAAAAACCAGTGATGTGCACACCTCAAAGAGCAAAGCTGTTCTTGATGGATTTACAGTGCATCTATATCTTTTGGTGAAAGCTTCAAAGACTGAAAGATTATACCGGACATAGTTTCTGGCATTTGAACTGATTTGGACTCTCCTCACAAGAGCATTCAACACAGACTAACTCATAACAACCGCAGGAATAAACTACTGAGAATAAAAATATTTATGTGCTCATCAATTAGAATTTTCATTTGTATCTGAACAAGGGCTGACATGATAAGATGAAAGGCAAGTTTTTCAGCCTGTGGAGTTTGTCTCTCCTATAGTCACAAAATCTTCCACATTCTACCAGGACTAAATCAAGGGCAATCAGCACAACACTATCCAATCTGGACTAGAGGTCCATGGACCATGTACTTCTTTATGCCAATTTTGTTCCAGGATCTTCCTTCAGGGAAGGCCCATAAAGACATGAAAATGGTGAAACGAGAAAGGAGGAAAAAGTGATACAAAACGTAATGTCTCCCAAACCCCCATCAGCATATTCTGTGTCTCTGTATAGAGACACAGATGCTCCTACTCTCATCTGCTCATAAGAAAGATACTGCCTCTTCATTAACATTCTTCATTTTCTCTGACTGTTCTGAAGACTTCAAATAGTTTAGTTCCACACACAATGAAAAGTTTGAGAATTGTCAGTTTAGTTTTGCTTGAAGAACATCCCCAAAATGCACACTGACCTCTCACTGGCCCTATTCAGTTCACTTTTCTTTGTCATCATAACCTCTGTAACATCACGGAAACCCAAAGTCATATCCTCATTCTATGCTCCAAGCAGTTTAGCTTGTCTGAATTGCACTATGTTCGTTTTTTGTAAGTAAAGTATCCCATATTTAAGTCCATTTTTTTTATTATTTTGCTTTTTCTTTTACTTCTTTCAATGATCTTTTATTGTCTAAAGTCTAGATTTCTGCCAAGTTTGTGAACTGCACTTGTCAGAGTATTGCCCACAACTCTGGGTTCTTTTGTGAAGCTGTAGAAATAAAATGAATAGTATAAAAGCTTGATGGCATCTGTGGATAGGAAACTCATTAAAAGCCTCGGCCTTCTGTTTTATTTCTAACCACATTGCCCTGTGGGATTTCAAGGTCTTGCAGGATGAAACCAGCAGGACTCATTACTTCTAAAACAATGTTTAGAGTTCTATTGGTGGTGGAATGTTCTGCCAGTCAGGTAAAAAACCTAGGCCTTTATCCTTCCTGGGACAATACCAGGCAGCTCAGAAACTGCTTGGAAAAGTCATGCCTTTGAATGCAACTGCAGGTGTTGCTCCTCAAAGACTGTTGGTACCCTCCTATGCACCCTTCAAAGGAATAATAGAAAATTCACTTTGGGATTCAAATGAAGTCTAAGAAAATTTAAAATAATAGGAACAAACTTTTGAGACTTCCTACATTTTTCCCACGAACCTGTGGACCATGACTAATACCCTGAGGGCAAAAAACCATCCTTTTTCCCTCTTACACAGGCATAGAATTCATGGTGTCAGATAAATAAACTTCATGACCTCACCTTGTTTAAGGCTACCACTCAATTACTAGCAAGGACTAGTCACCACAGTGAGAAAAGAGTGTGGCATTCTGATCGCTCGCATTAATTAGAAATAGTGCAAAACTTACATCATAGAAGAATGGTAAAAAATTATATGAACTCCCTTCACAAGATATAAATTAAAAACATTTAGCAACAAGTAATTAGTATTAGTTTGAATAAACTCATGGCTCTCCTCTGTGCAATTAGATAGAATTATGAGAATATTTTTGAATATATGATAGAAACAAGTAATGACCTTGTAAGTGTGGAATTGATTTAACCTCTTAAAGTAATATCACAGCTGTCAAGTAGAACTCCTTTTAGACATTTGCCAAATAATTTATCTGTAATGTCTGAAAATGTCAATAATTTTGTAAAAATGTCTGAGGAAGTAATGATTAATAAATTTTTTACACTGGCCTATATACTAATTCATTAAAATGTAGAAGTCTTGACTGCATATTGAAATACTATTCAAAAATCCAAGGCTGCAGTTCTATAAAACATTGTGAATTATCTAAAATGTAAAGAATGACACATGCAAAACTTAACTGACAGATGAGATTTCAAACCTGAGCAAACATTTTTTAAACAAAAATTGTTTGAGCCATAAATTTTCTTTATAGATGATCATAAAGATCACATTCCTGTAGTTCATAAAGCAGCAAGGTAGGGCAACACTTGTAAGGGCAGAAGAGAGCTGAATAGCACAATATCCTTCTTGGGTCTAAGAATTAGATTCCTTTCAAGAATAACAATAATGCCAAACAGCTAGACTACCAACATATAGAAATTGTAGAGATTTCCTCTTTTTGAACAAATTTCTCAGCAATAGACTTATCATCACAGCATTTGATGAATAAACTGTAGAATTTAAACATGTTGTAATCCTAGGAATTAAAGAGAAATATGCTTTCTTTTTTTTTTCTTGTTTTTTCTGTTTTTCCTTTCCCCTCAGCTTCCAAGATGACTACACCAAAACAAACAAACAAGCAAACAAACAAACCAAACAAAACAAAAAAAAAACACCAAAAAAACCCAAACCCCAAAACCACTGGTAAAGGATNATATAAATTAAAAACATTTAGCAACAAGTAATTAGTATTAGTTTGAATAAACTCATGGCTCTCCTCTGTGCAATTAGATAGAATTATGAGAATATTTTTGAATATATGATAGAAACAAGTAATGACCTTGTAAGTGTGGAATTGATTTAACCTCTTAAAGTAATATCACAGCTGTCAAGTAGAACTCCTTTTAGACATTTGCCAAATAATTTATCTGTAATGTCTGAAAATGTCAATAATTTTGTAAAAATGTCTGAGGAAGTAATGATTAATAAATTTTTTACACTGGCCTATATACTAATTCATTAAAATGTAGAAGTCTTGACTGCATATTGAAATACTATTCAAAAATCCAAGGCTGCAGTTCTATAAAACATTGTGAATTATCTAAAATGTAAAGAATGACACATGCAAAACTTAACTGACAGATGAGATTTCAAACCTGAGCAAACATTTTTTAAACAAAAATTGTTTGAGCCATAAATTTTCTTTATAGATGATCATAAAGATCACATTCCTGTAGTTCATAAAGCAGCAAGGTAGGGCAACACTTGTAAGGGCAGAAGAGAGCTGAATAGCACAATATCCTTCTTGGGTCTAAGAATTAGATTCCTTTCAAGAATAACAATAATGCCAAACAGCTAGACTACCAACATATAGAAATTGTAGAGATTTCCTCTTTTTGAACAAATTTCTCAGCAATAGACTTATCATCACAGCATTTGATGAATAAACTGTAGAATTTAAACATGTTGTAATCCTAGGAATTAAAGAGAAATATGCTTTCTTTTTTTTTTCTTGTTTTTTCTGTTTTTCCTTTCCCCTCAGCTTCCAAGATGACTACACCAAAACAAACAAACAAGCAAACAAACAAAACAAACAAAACAAAAAAAAAAAACACCAAAAAAACCCAAACCCCAAAACCACTGGTAAAGGATTTTTTTCTTTTTGTTTTTTCTTTTCTTTTTCTGAGTCTATGTCAACTCCAGGAGTTCTTCTATAATATCTCATTAGAGCAGATATTTTGAATTTCTAAGACATTCTATTTCTACAGAAAACTTCAGCAAAAAATCGATCTGTAAACTGCAAGCTTGTTTCCTTACAATTTAGAGTTGCATACTCTTAATACCAATGGGTCTAAATGTGTCACATATCCTGTGAGGTTTATTTACTGAGAAGATGAAGCTCTTTCTTTTTGCCCATATTTACATGAGAAATAGGAAACCTTAGCATTATTTCTGGTGGTAAATGAGGTGACTGAAGACTACTGGATGAAAACAAATGATGGCCCTCGAAAGAAGATACAGTTGGGAGCTTTGTTTAATTGTTTCTGCATTACTGCTCCCACAGGACCAGCTGAAGAGATTACCAGCCCCAGCCAACCCCCAACTGTTTGTTGCCATCCTCTTGCCAGAGAATACTGCCTTGCCAGATCCACTGGTTAAATTGCTTGTGTGATCACTCCCCAATTTATTTCAAAATGAGTTGGGTTAGCAAAGCAAGCAAGCAGAAACGATCTATTATTTCAATGGTTTATGCTGGCTCATTTTAATTTTAATAGCCTAGAAAACAATCTCAACAGCAGCTCAGCCAGGAAAAGTAAGTAGATGGCAGCAGTCTGGGCTTAGCAAACTTCAGCAACTGAAAGAGGAAAGATGCTTACAACATGCACATTTGAATCAAGGTCAAGCAAAACATTTGGGCACCTATGTCCTTAAAACACCTGCGTCATCCTATTGTTTTAAATGTGTCTATTAGTTGAGAAAATTCTTGCATTATTTTGGGAAACATATTTCACAAGATGACATTTATTTAATGTAATTTTATATATGAAAATTAGGCATCTTGTTTGCATACATCTTCTAAGCTTGCCCTGTGGTCAAAGGCAGAAGTAACATCTCCAGAAGGGTAGTTCCCTGAGCTGTCTGAGAAAGGAGGTTTGAGCTGCCTTCATCACAAAGGGTGGCCACCACTTAGATCAGAATATGCATCCATCTCCTCGGCTGCTAAAATTAGGTGAACTGAATTGTATTGATGCCTTAAAGACTCAGGCAAAAAAACTCCAGGCAAATTTAGTAGGAGATAAGGAGAGCAGAAGCTTTAATGAACCTTCAGGCTCCAGGAATACATGTTCACAGGATCCCCCCTCAGTTCCCAGGTTCCAAGACTTTATAATGATGGCCATCCAATCTCATTCTGTTATTCCCGCCCGGTCTTCCCCCATCCCGCCCCTGGCACGCCCCATCAGGAATTGAGTCTGGGGGTTTGGGACCCCTCTTTCATCGTCCTTGTATTCCTCACAGCACGTCTGGTCCTTGGAGGACTTCCAAAGTTCCAGATTTGGTGTTCTTCTGTCTGTGTCTTTATCTTCTGGTGCAGGCCTCATGACACTTCTCTGAAATTCTACCTTGAAATGGAGACTAAACAGCTACTGGAGTTTCGAGGGATTGATATAGGATGGGGTTGGTATGTGTAAACATTAAGCTACTGAAGTTACTTTGCTGTTACATTAAAACTACATTAACTTCCACAATCTATAAAATTAAAAATCAAAAATCAAAAAACCCTGAGGCATCAGTATCCTATGCTTAATCTGTACATCACCAAATAGACCTGACAGCCACAGCAGTGTCATTTCTGGAAAAACATTCTTAAAAGGTATAATCACCCTTACCAATGACATCATATCCTTACCATCCACTTTGGGAAAAAGTTTATATAGTATCTAATTTTCATTACTGCCATCACTTATTACTTTAAGTTCTGTTAACTCTGTCATTTCCCTTGCTTCAAATAAACTTTTCTATTGTAATTAGCCTTACTAATAAGTGTATACAGTCATGCAAAAAATACATAAATTTCTTTGGATTACCTGCATAGACATAGGTAAATTAGCTATGTAGATTTCTTTATATACAGTGTCATATGAAAATAGGCAGTTTGAGAAATATAGAAATGGTATGAAATACCTACAGCATAATAAAACAATTTTGCAGCCTCCATTTGAAATCTGCTGTCCATGCTTATTTAAATATACCTTGCCAGAAAAGATTCTGACTTTCTGCGGCCTTTAGTAGTCTTCGCTCACACTTGGCATACAAAGGCTGCCAAGTTCTCTATGATCTTAGAAACTCCTTTCACAAATTTAAATCAACCTAAACTTACATAGTACAATTCTCCTAAGTGACTGTTGCCACTCAAATTCAATAAATTCAGCACCTACTCTATGCCAGCATTCAGGTGAAGAGTGAATTGAAAGCTTTTCAACAATTAATGGAAAATGTTATAACAACAGGTTACAACTTAACAAAGATGATTTAATGAAATCATCTCTCTTTTGGCAATGTTCATTTGATTTCACAAAATCACAGAATCAAAGAATGGTTAAGGCTTGAAGGGACCAACCTCCCTTTTGTAGCAGGGTCATCCTGGAGCACATGGCACAGGACTGTGTCCAGATGAGTCTTGAATATCTTCAGTGTGGAAGACTCTACGAACTCTCTGGGCAACCTGTTCCAGTGCTTGGTCACCCACACAGTAAAGTTCTTCCTCGTATTCACATGGAACTTTTTATGAATCAGTTTCTGTCCATTGTCTTCTAATGCCTGGCTCCATCCTCTTGACACCCTCCCTTCAGATACTTATACACATTAATGAGGTCCTCTCTCAGTCATCTCTTCTCAAGTCTGAACAGGCTCAGCTCCCTCAGCCTGTTCTCATAGGAAAGATGCTCCAGTATCTTAACCATACTTGCAGGCCTCCACTGGACCTAGTTCAGGAGCACCATGTCTCTCGCACTGAGGAGTCCAGAACTGGACAGAGCACTCCAGATGTGGCCTCACAAGGGCTAAGAAGAGGGGCGTGATCACCTCCCTCTGTCTGCTGTCAATGCTCTTCTTAATGCGATTCATCCCCCAGTCTGTACTGGTGCATGGAGCCATTCTTCCCTAGGTTCAGGACCCTGAGTTTGCCTTTGTCCAGTTTCAGCCTGTTCCTCTCTGCCCATCTCTCCAACTTGTCCAGGTCCTTCTGAAGGGCTGCACAGGCCTCTGGGGTATTGGCCACTCCTCCAGCTTCATGTCATCAGCGACATTGCTTAGGAGACATCCAAGTAATTGGTTAATAAGTTAAATAATACTGGTCTGAGGACCGAAGCTCGATTTGATATTTTCTAAATAATTTCTTCCACATTCTTTAGATAAGGGGTAAGAGCTGTGCAGAGGTGGATAACTTTGCTGACAGTGATTATTTACTCACTAGGAGTACTATCGTATCCGTTCACTAGTGGTACTATGGTATCCAGTGTTTGAGGTAGAATGACATTTCATTGTTCCATCATAAACATTACCAGAATCAGGGGGATGATAAGTGATCACAAGAGTAAAGGTACACAGCTGAAGCGCTTTGCAGTTTAATTACCAACCTGTACAAATGTGTACAGTTAGAAAAAAAGTATGATCTTTTATTCTGTGAATGTATTTTCCACAGAAGTTGGAAGTAGATAAATATATATGCTATAAATTAGAACAACAATAACAAACTAGTGAGAATGGTGTGGTTCTTACACTTATCATTTGGGATCATTTTTCCATCTTGACAGTAAGGTTTGAAATTGCAGTTTGGTAAGAATAGCTTTTTTCCTCATTTATTAAATAGTTTTAGTTTAATTGATGTATCAATAAATGATTTAAAATATAATTCTAAAAGCGTTCTTGTGCTTTAGGTGTGGAAGCTGACATATGGGGTATATGAATATAGTGAATATGAAAAATTAGTTATATGAAAAATTCACAAAATACAGAGTGTTTTAGAACATGTAACATGGATGGAGTTCAGTTACTGAAAATATATATCTCTTGGTCCAGTGTTACTCTAAATGGATGCTAGTTCATGCTCCAGGCTGCAAGTTTTCTGCAGTCAGCTGCAGATGTGATAGGACTTGCTTTTGTCTTATCTGTAAACATCCCTCACTTGGACAACTTGAGAGGCATTAAGGGTGTGTGTCGATGAGCGAGTTACCCTCTGAACTTATATTTCTCATGCTCTGCAGGAATGGCCTGCAACACACTTTTATGCTGCATTGCACCACTCAGAAAGAATACAAATATGAAGTAGATGACAGGAAAAAAGTTAGTAACACCTTGTGCTGCTGATAAGGTGTTTTTCATTTTTCCATAGCTAAGATTTCCTGCTATCTCCTTCTTAAGACTAGTACTCTGTTGTGGTTTCTTAGCTGCAAAAATGAAAAATAAACCTTTTTTTCCCCCCTTGTTTATAATGAATAAAATATTTCATCAAGGTGATCAACAAGATTGTTTTTTTCATGCCTCTACAGTCCTGCAATGCAATCTCTATCAATTAATAGATCCAATGTTGTGTATATGCATATACAGATATTTAAAGACATTTTTAAAATACTGTGCAATTATAAAAAAAATCACTCCTGTGCTTAACTAGTTCTGCCCAGACAGTCAAGTCAAAATCACAGATCTATTAGAGATTACAGAGAACAAAAAGACAGCATGTTGGAAAGTATTAAATCATGCTGCTTACTGGCTTGATACACACAATTAAACAATTCAGGTCATAAGTGCTCATGACTATCTTGCTGACAGTAAGCCACCACACAATAATTTATTGAATGTTTTCCATCATCTATTATTTCCATGCTGATGGATGATGGCCTTGATTTTCTTCTGTCCAGACTTGTGTCATGCAATACACCTATATTTAAAATGTATTAATTTTATGAATATGCCAATCTTCAGCACACATCTCCCCCAGTATCCTGAGATGGCCAGATTTATCCTCTGCCCCTGCACCAGCCTCTTATAAGGTGCTGCAGTCATCCATTTCAACTTCATTCTCTCACTTTTTGCCTAAATTACTGCTACTTTCTCCTTATTGGAGGCAAACATTTGCTGTATTTTTACTGACATGGATTGAACTGACTCAACTATTTTAACAGAGGTAGCAGCTCATGTTTGATACCTCCCAGTTAATGTTGAACCTTGGTTTGAGCAATAGTGAGGCTTAAAACTTCTAGAGTGCAAAGAAAGTCTGGTTTCAAATGTTAAAAAGCCTTTCTTTTTATTCAGGTACTAAAGCTATGCACTTTTGTGGTAGCTGGAACTGTGGACTGTAGGAATAACTTTTTTTGCCACTGCTTGTTTATTCTAGAAGCAAGAGAATACATGATATGGGAGGAAATAGTAAGAAAAAATCAAATCTGTGCTAAATTAGTTTTCATATGTAACAGCAAATACATATTTGTCTCACCAGGAATTTTGGCATTTTAAAATGTCCTGAAAAGCAGTATGTGCCTTTTTCAGTAATTTTTTTGAAAGCAGTACTGAACTTTGAGTGTTTGTTCTTCTTGTCACATTTATTAATCATTAAAGTTTCTGACATGTTTTCTTATTATTTTTTAATAGTAATGTCAGTATTAAAACATAATATAGGTGTATACATCTGTTGTTTACTCTGAGATGACTAACTACCATATATAAAAATTCATATTAAAAACAAGTGATAACATACCAATGAAATAATTATTTTTAAAAGTCCTCTGCCTTTGAAATATATTAATATATTTCAATAAGAAAGAAGATTGCAATTCCATATCCTGCTACTGACACACAGAGAAATAAATGAAACTGAGTTGGAGAACAGACCCTACATAACATATGTCTCAAGGGCTTGGTGCAGCCTGCAGAGCATCTTCTCTAGCATGTCAGCTATTTAACAGCAATGTGTACCACTACAAAACCCGTGGTGTGCATCCTGGCTGGGCTTTTAACCAAGTCCCTAACAAAGCAGTTGATGGAATTGTATCTCCTGGCCAGACATATGCGTAGGTGGGAGGACATTATTTATAGTAAGAAGAGAAAGACAAGAGACTGGACAATCATGGCAAGAAGGTAAACTCAGTGGTAACAAGGGAGGTTCACCATTGTAGCATAGAAGAATGGGCCTGATCTTAATATAACTGATTCCAATTGTTTACATATTTATAGGGGGAATCCCTTGCAATAATTTCAGCATTACATCCATTCTTGCTTCCCTAATGCAACAACTGGACTGAATTTAGCAAACTCGCAAGGTGAATGAATGCTTCTGCCTGCATGCCTACATTTTAGACCATCAGGGAGAAAAATATTTGATACGTGTTGCATGCCTGAGTATAATGTAAAATTTCAGGACACGTAAAATCCCCTGTACCCACAATTTGCTACTTATTTTTCTTGTCATGTTTGGTTTTATTATATACATTTTAATGAATTATTCCTTTTTTATAGTTGCGGCATTCTATTAAAACATTTCAACTTTTTGGAATCACAGTAGTACTTCAAAGTGCTGGTGAACTGTGTGAGCAAATATACTTTTACCAAATGTGGCTATCTCAGGGTACTAAGGAATAAGATTACCGTCTCAAGGGCAGTTACCTAAGGGATTACTGCTGCCAAAAGAAAAGAAGTATTTTCCTTTCATCTCATACTTCTCTCCCTCTTTCTGCCACTTTTAGTGGTTGTGAACAGTTAAATATCGTGTCTCACAGGAACTGAGCCTGAGAACCTGAATATACCTCTGAAGGTGGCTCCTTGAAAGTGCTCCTGAAAGTGTTTTCTGATGGAAATCTCAGACAATGGCCTTCTCTCCCCATGGCCCTGAATGCCACATTTTCAGGAAGGACATAAAATCTGCTGGGTAAGTGAAAGAGAGCAGTGCACCTCATGTATCCTCAGTGTAAGCAGATGGCATATGCTTTCTTCCTTCCATTTCAGCATCTCTGTCTTCTGTAAACATTTGCAACCATGTTGTCTGCTTTGGTGTCAGGAGTAAATCCTTCTATTTGCACTTGACCACAACAAATTGTGAATTGCTATTCTACACACAGCAAAATGGCAAATGTTTAAACTGAGAGGTGGAATTACTTTAATTTCTCAGCCCTCCTTTTTCAACTGCACAGGTCAAGTAAAGATCTAGCCCCAGTGAGGCCAGAAGGGACAGAAGTTGCCACAAGAACACGAGCACTCTGGTCTGCAATGAGATGTGGGGAAGCACACTTAAGCCTTGAATGTCACGAGAAACACATCGTAGTGTGAAATTACAGTATTCTCATGATGAAAATAGAAGAAAAGTAAGCTGCCTTCAATTAAATTACTCTTCCTTAAAAAAAATTTCCTCATTAACAAAAATAATTAGAATAATCCAAACTGTATTTAGATTAAGTCTAAGGTTGATTATTATGCCAACAGAGTGATCCTTAAGGGAGAGCATAGAATTGCTGAAATGGATCAAGAGACTCTAATTATAACTAATTGTAACTAATTGTTTTATGTTCTGCATATGGCAGAAAAATCATAAATAAAACTCCAAATTAGCTATTTCCATTCTTCGACATTGAAACAAAGAGCCTATAGAGACTGAACTTGGTGTTTATCTGCCAATGGAGCTTTACATGAGTTTTTCCTATTTACTTTCTGGTACTTGATTGTTCCATTGGCAGTGTTTTACTAACTCACTGTTATCTTGACTGACAATTAAAGTATCATAAAATAAAAACACTTTTTAATTCCTTCTTTTTCTCTTATTTTGTATTGTAATCCCACCTTGAAGCTTTTTTTTTCTTTTTGTCATAAAGTGTTTTGCAAGAAGAAATTGTAATTATAGATAGATTCATATATCCTCAAAGGTTCCTGTACAACATAGCACTGATATTCTATTTGCATTTTAAATTGTTTGAAAATGTCTCTACAGTTACCTTGTAAAACTTCATATCATATGTGCTATTACTCTAGCAGTGTTCTCTCATTTGAACTAAGACAAGTAGATACTGTCAGATCCTAGACTGGTGAAAACAACTTCAGTGATTTTGAGTTGAGTGTTTTTTATAAGCACTTTCTCCGAGCAAAATTTGTGCTGATATATCTATAAGAATTTAAAAATTATACATCTGATTCAGAAGATGAGCCTACAGTGTTCAAATGCACACAAAAGATGTTTGCCTTTTTATCTTGTTTGCATATATCTCATAAGTATGCCTAGAAAATATTACTTATTTACATTCATCTTGTTACTTATGTATAAAGGGTGCAGCCTCCAAAAAGGACATGTTTCTCCAGTATAACAGGATGTATTTGTTTATTTCTGCACAGTGTTTGTGCCACTGCAGTTAAATTTGCAGCCCACATTTTGAGGATATACCACTCAATTTGAAGCTATGATGTTGATTTTCCTATCCATGTTTTTCCCCTTGAAGCAACATGAAAAATGTTCCAGCAAAAGCATAAGAAAGCTATTTTAAGATCTTTGAAGAAAAACTAATATGTTGCGATGATGATATTTCATCTTAATCTGACATCGCCCAGACTTGTCTCTTTCAAGAAAGGGAGGACATCTGGAAATGAGTGAAAGCCACAATAAAATAAGATTTTTTTTTTACTGAAACTGAAATATGATGGCATAGTTGTTTCTTGACAGTTATATATTCAATGAGTAGGAATAAGTGGTACGATAAAGGTGTTTGATTTATTGTTATATGCAATTACATGAACTGCACAATATTGAAAATTTACAGGGAACTGAACTGATATTTTAGAAATGAAAATATGGAATAAAAAATAGCTATACTTATGGATATTCATAGCCTAAAAGAAAAGAAAAAAAGCCTCCAAGTAGCTAGAGAGAAATTTAGTGAACAAGGAAAACACCGTAAATTAAGATGTTTTCCTTGGTGCGCTTCTGTTTCTCCTATCTAATGACTGGAGTAAATGAAGGGAAGAGACAACTTTGGTTTGATAATTGAGTTTCATAGTCTCTATCCCCCAGCGCAACTCACAAGTCTGACCGAATTTCTACTAATTTAGGCAATACAATCAGCATAAATAAATAAATAAATAAATTCACATGTATAAAATCTCATGTGAAACACCTTCACAGTTCTGGATACAAACATTCAGAAAACGTAAATTCAAACTGGAAAGGAGCAAGGAGAGGCTAGAAGGGTAAACAGGTGATAGATGAGAGCATTTTGTCCAAAGAGTGTTGAAAGACCTTGCTGGTCTGTCTAATCTAGCAAGTTGAAAGTTAAAAGGAGAATAATTCTTATATGTAAATTCTTCATCCAGCTATCAGGAGAAAGGATGAACTATTTAAGCCGTGTTGGCAAAAGAGCAATCAGACATAAACTAGCCCTGAGTAAAGTCAAGCTAGAAATGAAAATATTATTTCTAAAGCTTACTGTGCTGAGTTTGTGGCCACGTTTTGGTAGTGGGGGGTGGTCATGGGAGCGGCTTCATGTCCGGTAGAGCCAATGCCAGCTGGATCCCGGGCGGGTCTGCTGCTGTCCAAGGCTGAGACCATAAGTAACGCCTCTTGGATAACATATTTAAGAAGGAAAAAACCCCAAAACATTATTGTGCAGATGTAGTTGTGCCCAGAGAGGAGTGGAGAGAACATCTATGCAGACACCCAAGTCTGAAGGAGGGAGAGGAGGTGTTCCAGGCCCCAGAGCTGAGGTTTCCCTGAAGTCCGTGATGAAGACCATGGTGAGGCAGGGTGTGCCTCTGCAACCCATGGAGACATGTGCCGGAGCAGGGTCAAAAGATGGCTGTGAACCTGTGGGAAACCTGTGCTGGAGCAGGTTCCTGGCTGTGACCTGTGGATCAGTGGAGAGAGAAGACCATGTTGGAGCGGGTTTCCTGGCAGGATTTATGGGTCTGTGGGAGGACCCACACTGGAGCAGGCTGTGCCTGAAGGACTTCACCCCATGGAAGAGTGATTTGCAGTAGTCTGTGAACTGTTGCCCAGGATGGGGTGGACCTATATTGGAGAAGTTTGTGAAGGACTGTCTCCCATTGGAGCAGGAGCTGGAGCACGTGAAAGACTCTTCTCCCTGAGGAACAGCAGCAACAACCTGTCATGAACTGACCATAACCCTTATTCCCATCTCCCTACACTTCTGGGTGGGAGGAGGTAGAGCTTGGGAAGGAGGGAGGGGTGAGGGAAAGGTAGTTTTTAAGCTTTATTTTACTTCTCATTATCCTGCTCTGATTCTGTTAGTAATAAAATTCAGTTAATATCTCCAATTTGAGTCTGTTTTGCCCATGATGGTATTTGGTGAGTGATCTCTCTCCTTACCTTAACTCATGAACTTTTGGTATGTTTTCTCTCCCCTTGCCCAGCAGAGAAAGGGAGTGATAGAATGTCTCAGGTGGGTGCCTGGCATCCAGTCAGTGTCAACCCACACTGAATTGGTGTTCTGCACATCCCAGGATGTCATTACTGAATAAGGTGAAAAATAGGAATTAATAATTTGGTATAGCATATTAAATACTTCTGGTGTGAATTTCACACACCAGTCTTTTCTGCAATGATTGAAGCCGGCTTTGTCAGGAACAGTGTTATTTGCAATGGTTCTCAGTAACCTATCCAGAGCTATGGATGTCAAATTGAAACACTCTGCAGCTTTTACAGTCTTCCTGTATTCCAAATTTTTAAACTTTTTCCTACATCTTCCAAAATCAGGTTCCTATTTTCCTTAAAGGCCAACTGTTAGAATATAACACTTTTTTGGCAATCATGCAGATAAGATCTGTTGTCTGTGTAACTAATAGTAAATTAACATCAGATAAAATATTCTGCTACTTAATATTGGAAAAGTGACATCCCAATCAATATAAAGAACTGAGTTACATTTCAAGCTGCATCCACTCATATGAGATGTCATCTTTGTTGCCCAAGAACTAGTTATTGCAAAGGCGTATTCTGAAAAACACTTTGCCCCCCCTGCCCCTCTCCATTAGGTCTCCTCTAAAAAAAGTTGCAAATTCTTCAGAAAAAATAAATTTTAGGAGTCTCAATTTCATTTTTATGCTGCAAAAAGTGTTGGAAAGAAGGGAAGCCTTGGCTTGAGTGACACTATCTAAATACTATGTCAAGAGACTAGACTGAAGGACTGGTGTTAAGGGTGCATGGTCAAGGCTGATCTCTGAGGTCCTAAGGGAGAGAGGGAGGTGAGCCCCCAGTGCAGGTCACAGACCATACGGCTACAAAATGTTGCTGACTATTTCTCAGTTCAGTTGTTGAAATGCTTTGCAAAGTATCTGGTCTCAACATGCCTATCTCATTGACTGCTGATCCTTGGCTGATAGAGCTAAATGAAACCATGCAGATGCTAACAGGCCCAGTTTCTTGTTATACCTATGAACACCCTTCTTAACTGAATCTCTGAGACAGTTAATACCATCCCTACTTCATTTTAATCTGCACTACTTTTAAAAATAACTATATGTGATTTATTATTGCTATATGCATTCTTTATTCAGCATTTAACTGAAACTTCCCACCTTTAATATTAATTGTATTATCTTGATAATACCTCCAGCACATTCAAAATTAAAACTCAAGCTGCATCTATGGCATTTGCATAATTATCTTTATCTCTCTGCCCTTAACTGCATACTATGCCACTAGAAGTCCATCAACAATTTCTCTCTTCATATTAAATATCAAGCGCAAGTCAAGAACATGGTCATTGAAGCAGAAGGTCTGTTCAATCCAGTCAGATGGAGACACATTTTCTCCCCAAAATCATGCAATTTGCAAAACCAGAATCAAACCCCAGATATTTGTCTCTCATCAGGAAACACACAAATTATTTTTTTTACTTATTTCATTTGTTGTAACTATTTGTTCAAACTATTTTTGCATTAGGTTTAATTTTACTGCTAACAGACTGTCTTATGGAAACTATTTTATGTTCATATTTTTCAGATTGGCTAAATGCCTCAAAAGCTTAGCGATCTATTGCAGGTATATGCTTAAATACAGGACTCTGGCTGTAGGAGAGAATTGAGATGTTATATGGGGAAAAAAAACCCTCTGCTATTACCAGAGAAAATTCAGGTGGAATATTTCTGATTATCTAATGTGAATGCATAAATAATCCATTCAACACAAAATGTCAAAGTGAAACCTGCTGAAATGATGATATTCTAGCTTTTTTGTTGTTCTAATAATTTATTACATTTCCATTGCTATAGGAATTTAATGGCATGTTCTACAGTCCACACATCTGTGAATGCAGGATTTGGGGTATATATTTCTAAATGTTTATGTGGGCTGTTTATGGCTATTCTTGGGCAGGCCTCTTCATATTTTGATGGCTTTTCACAGACTTCTATCAGAATTTTAATAATTCTTTGCTATCTGTGCTAGTGCATTATTATGCTGATACATGGAAGGTTTCAACCTAGCTCTACTTTCCCTCTGTATATTCTACTCATAGGTCTATCTAGTTTTGTGCCCTAATAGATTTTCAAGTTCTCCCAAGCACTTCATAAGTCCCCTGAATACCAGTCAAAGCAAATTCTTCTCCCATGTCTTCATTCCATTTCCACTGTTGTCTCTGTCAGGGAGCAGATACATGAAAAGGAGCACAGATTCATGTTAAAAACTAAAAGTAAAAGAATTTTCCACTTTCCTATCAGAGACTTGTGAAAGAATCAATAGATCTCAGTGTTGTGAAGATTTTCTTTAATAATCTGGGGTTTTTGTTGTTTTATTTGGTAGGCATTAATTAAATACCCTTTTCGACCTCCATATAAAATGTTTCTGTCCCTGAGTAACTATAACCAGTTACTAACTCCTTGATATTTCTTCTAGTTCAAGTGGTAAATTCTTCTTGCCAAAAAGGCAATCAGTGTTATGGAAGCTGGAGAAAAGTGAAAAAGAGAGTTGTTCCTTACTGAAAAAGGCAAGTTATTTTAAATTGCAAGGAAAACATAATTACAGATAATTACCACAGATTACATTTTCTGCATACATGCACTAATTAAATCACCTGTTAGATAATTTTATTTTTTTATAGATTTTACACTTTCTATTTGGCATTACATATGATAAATTGAAATATGACAGCAGCTATCAGAATTACCCCCAAAATAATTTTATCCTGGATAAACATGATAAGAAAATTCCCAGAGTATTGAAAGAGAAAAGTAACAGTGTTTACTTATCTCCAGTCAACCATGAAGCTAACTTAAACACAGAAGTTTTAGTTCCAAATATATTTTATTATTCACTACTAAGACTTTATGGCCAATAGAAAACAGTTCATATCATTTCCATGTCAACCTAATCATTGTACAAAACAAGCAAAAGAGGGTAAAAAATTGGAAAAAAAATACAGTTTTTGTCTATCATATATGGGACCACCATCATTTAGTTAAAATATGTAAAAACCATAGAAACTGTATTCAGAGTGTATTCCATGGCATACTAAATTAGCAAATCTACAGGGAACATGGCATAGTACGCTTTACAGAATTTCATGGCTTGTACCCAGGAATGGAGAAAAGATAATGCCTCGTAATGCCCCTCTCAATTTTTACTGAATTCACTGACATGTAATGGCTAAACTGAAATATTCTAAGCTATCAGAAGCCTCCAGAGATAAACATTATCCTTATATATCAACATCCCCTCACAGGTGCACTTTTTTAGTTATCTTCTTTAACTTGCCTGGTGATCAGCTTGGTGGTTTAAAACAATGGTACTTCTGTAGGTAACTTGGGACAGAAAAATAACTATTCTATTCATCTAGTAACACTTTTTCCTTAAAACATCAGTTTTTAAAACAGAAAGAAATAAGTAACTTTCTCTTCTTCTCCTCTTTCATGACCCTTCAAAACTTCTCTAATATTAAAGCTTTTATTTGATTGAATCTGCCAAGTCGCCAGCGTCATTCTTGTATTTTGGGCCTTAAGTTCCCTTCTATGTGCTTATTGCAATAGCGCCTTTCAGGCTTGAGTTGGTTTTGGATTAAATCCCTAATTTCTCATTTCTAAAACTAACAGTAATGATTTCTCCTATCTGGCTAATGACAATTTAGCACTGTCACCATGTGAGATATTGTATCCTTGTTGTCCTGTTTCTGCCAAAAAATTTATCATAATAAAAGCAATAGGATAAGAGGCTTCTTTTTATGTTGGCGTACCTAACAGCTGTCTATTTTGATCATGGAATTGATTCTTCAAAACCTCCAACTTTTTTGTAAATATCAATCTGGTTTTAATTAAAATGTTTGCAGAGAAATTTGCTATAATAATAGCTGCATGTCCTGCTAACTCTCATATTTTGAATTTTTTGTCATGAATTCCCTGGGGTTCCTAGGTCTAGTGAGTTACTTTGTAGGTACACATAGTGTAACTTAGTGAAACCAGGAATATGTAAATATATCACCTGGAAGTAAAGATTGAAATTTTTGCAGTTAAACTGCAAATTTTTGTCATCTGGTTTTCCTCCTAGGAAACTGTTTCCTGCCTGCATAGTACTGAGTCCCAAAATTTGGATCCAAACATCAGTCTGTACTGTGGTGTAAATTTTAGCACTCAAAAAAGAATATTCAACAAGTTACCCCTAGGGTACAAGGGGTAAGGACAGGCAATCCTGTGTCAGCTTGTACTGGCAACTCTCCTCATTTTTTCTAACACCTGCATTTTAGATTAATGAGATTTTTGAGGCTCTATTTCCTGCTTTACTGAGCAGTAGATAAAAGGAGCGGTGGGCTCCACTTAGTGGTACCTCTGGGACAAATCGGGCATGGAGGACAGACGATCATTGTCTGGAAGCGGTGGGGCAAGAGGATGGCAATGAATATATCCCAGTTGCATTAATGGTGTTGAACCCAAGAAGAAAGGATCACAGCAAACAGCAACTTTGCCTAGTTGTGAATAAACGCTGGTAGTTACTGCTGGTAATTGCATCCCTAATGTCCACTAGTCCATAACTCCTTTCAGTCCCAATAACACCTCTGTAATTTCTTCCTCCAGAGCATTTTAAACCTAGTGTCAATGCTGTCAGCTTGTATTTCAACTCTACACATTCCTAGTTCATCCCCAGCATAGACTAAAATCTCAGTAGGACTTTAAACTTTATTTTACATGCAGCTATGACTACTTCAGTGTCAACCCAGTTCCAGAATACCATTACTCAATGTCATCACAATTTGTTTCTCCAGATCCCTTCCAGAAGGACTGCATGGGGGGGGGGGAGTAAAAAACGTCTCACTAGCAGGCATAATTAATTTTGTGTTTGTTTTTAAAATAATCAGCTAATTAGTGGTGTGACACAGTTCATTTGTGACTTTAAAAATATTTATGATTCTTTATGATTTCATTCTGTGCTTTGGAGGAAAATAACTTCACAGTGTTTAGAGTCTAGTGCATTGCCAATTTTCTTAAAAATATTTGGACTGCTGGACTAAACCTGCCTTAATAACTTGCAGTTCATAATCCAGATCAGTCTTATGCAGAGTCATATCAGTCCTCTGTCAGAGAATAGAGTTATCCTATTGGCATCTTCTTCTTCTGGATATGCTAGGTAAGTTTGAAAAACATTATAATGTGTCTTTTAGGATTTCTCTGTCCTCTTCCACCACTGCATTAGTCTGGGATAGAGCAGAACCAAATCTAGGCTTTGAAAATGAAACTCTTCAGACAGTCATCAAAGTGCAGGTGCTTTATGAATTATTTCTAACATTAGATTATATTTACCAGGAAAATAATCCTCTTATGTCTCTTACACACACAAATCACAACAGCATTAAAACATACATAATAAAATAGACAGTCCCAAATAGTTTTCTTCTACAGACACATTATAAGTACTTAATCCAGCATGGATGGCAACATAAAGCAACTTTAATTTATGTAATTGTGAAGATGCTTCTCAATAAAATGAATACCACTTTTGGGAAAATAAAATAAAAAACCAAAATCCAAACTAAAAACTCTACTGTCATTATAATACCTGCAGAGTGATACCACTAACAGACCTGGCTGTTTGTTTCTAAGGAAGAACAGCTGTGCAACAGACTGTCTGAACAGTTCCTATTACAGAATGCAACATGGATCACTGACACAAAGGAAGCACTACACCAGCTGGCTTTCTGTCTTAGAGCATTTCTATTCCTAGATGATTTACCTGTTCTCAGTCCTGTCACCTTAACACTTCTACTACCCAATTAAAAAACAATGTTGCTGGATTCTCTTTGAAAATGTTTTTTTTTCCCAGATCAAACTGGTTACTTTTTTTTTTTTTTAATTCTGCAATACATGACTTATTTTTAAACTTATAAAAGCTGCCTGATTATTTATTTGTGGTCTATTTTGTTCACTTGTAGAGTTTAGATCAGAAAAATTCTTTTTGAATGTATTCATATGCAGTGATCTACATTTCCTAATCACAATCATGTCAGCAAAAGTAGAGCTGCTCTTAGGATAACATTTTAGTCTAGAAAATGATTTCCCTTTAAAATGGATTCAATGGACATGATATAAAAAGAAGATGCAAAATTACACACAACAGTTTGCATAATCAAAACAGATATGTTTTACATTCAGGCAAGATTTCTTTTTGCTACATTAAATGGAAGAAAATAGACCTTTTGGAATTCTGCAAGAGTGCTATGGCTGTAAATGCAGTAGCAGTGGAATTCCAGTAGGATTATGAAGAACTTAAAAAAAGAATCAGACAAGATAAAGAGGAACAACATGAAAGGATAATAGGAATTTTTTTAAAACTAACAATAGTCCATTTATTTCAAATTGAAACTATATTTTCTACTTTGTAACTAAAGTTAAATTTATGAAAGCTTGAAATATGGAGTAGAATCCTTTTGTGCAGGAAATTTACTGGTCCTCTTTTAAATAAATGTGAGTTCAAATGACATGTAATGAGTGTAGATCTTCATTCAGTAAATAATATCCAAGGTATAGTCATATCTAAATTCAGAACAAAACTTGCACATGTTATGGAATAATGTTTGAAGGGCTCTGCAGGTTTCTCCTAGAGACACTGTTGCTCGGGAGCAGACAGACTTCAAATTAGCATTTCTCATCCCTAATGAACAATGATCAATTCAACACATCAAAATAAAATGTCACAAATGGCTACAGAAAGAACTGGGTTTTTTTTCAAGGATAATGTGAGGATAAGTTTGTGATAATCATGTGAAGGTTACTGAATGAAAAATAAACTGCTTAATATTTAATGGAAGGATTAATCAGTGTTAAAACTTACCATAACATTTTTTCTGTCCCATTAAATTGTATACAAATTTAGTTATTTTTCTTGTCATGTCATAGGAACTAATCAGACCTTTCCTTGTGAAAAGGAAGAAAGGGAATAGCATCATGTCAGGCAACCCAATTGTTATACAGAGAACCCAGGTTTGAGTTCCTTGTCTACCATTCTTCCAGTGCTCGGTCAGCCTAGAGAAAGTTTATGTGTCTCTTAAGAAAAAACGTACTAGGATTCCACTGAATGTGGCACGTAATAGGGGAGTGCAAAATGGCAGAGATAGAAGAAAATGCAAGCTAGAGTTTCACAATGAAACACTGACCTTGTGACTCTGGACTCCTGAGGAACTAGTGTTCCTGACTATCATGCATATTTTCTATATTCTTTTCAGTACTGCAGTCAAAAAACAATTTCCCTTGGATGAAGATGACACCTACTTTTGCTTCTCAGCAAAAATAACTGGGACAACAGAGTACATTTTAATTTAATAAGAACTTTTCCTCCTAAGTGACATTTTTGTATAGGTGGAAATTATTTCTGCCAGTGCACTCACAAGTCAATTTCTGAGCATTGATTTAATAATGAGAAGTAGCACACTGTCTAGAAGTAAATGTTTAATATATATCTATCATCCGCACACAAATGCCTTCACTCATGAGTCATAGGAAGAGTCATCATTAGAAGACAATCACAGAGGCTCAAAGAAAGGCTGTATTAACACATCCTCACAACAGCATGAAAAGAGCTGTTGCTCAGACCTGAAGGGGATCAAGTATTTTAAACGCATACAGGTTTGATTTATGAAGCAACCAAGCAAGCGCAACTTATTTCCATTATTCACTAATCACTAAAAGATATAACCTTATTTTTATTGCTTCCAAATACCACTGATTAAGAATTTACACAAGATATCTGACCTCAATTGCAATGATTACTGTCTCTTCACAGTGTTTACTGCATTTAAATTCACAGTGTTCTCTTGAGATAAAAAAGTGAAATTGTTCATACAAATAGTAAAGCTAGTAGATTTTAAGATGAATGACAAAATTCTAAAAATTATTTAGATGGCTTGAATCCTACTGATTTCAAGGAGCTGAAATTTATCTTTCAAGGGTATGTGTCAGGAGTGATGGGCAGGATTCATCTCACTTAACTTTAAACTGTCTAAGCAATTTGTCAGCTCTCCCTCTACAGAAATGCGGGGCTAGAAATCTCTAGAGTACAATTCATTCTTTCCCCATGCAGGATCTAAGCCAGATGAATGAATTATTCTTTGGAATAATTTGATTCTCTGCTGATTACAGAAAAAACCTAAATGGTTCACATTAAATGTGAATTGAATATAGTCAGAGGGCAGTGTAAAGAAACCTACCTGGTGGATACCAGAGAGGTTTTAGGACACTTTAATGTCCACTCCAAATTAACACGAGGTATCTTTAGTCATCTTAACTTGCTTCTATTGTCCCTAAAGTGAAAAATTCATACTGGCAGGGAGACTACTGAGCCATGGAAATGGGATGTATTTCTCCTCCAAAGAAGGAATTGTCATAATAAGCCTCAGAGAACCTACAAGATTTGTAATTGTTTAGGTCTTCCCTTGAGAGTCTAGCCACCTTGTGGTTCAAAGCTCTAGATTTAAGCTGCCCAAGCTTTGTTGGAGCAGCCTACATTCATCCTTGTTTGCAGTGGGAATTAATTTCTTAGAAATTAATATTTCAAGTAATTGAAACCCTTTAATTCTCATGTTATTTTACAATCCTTTCCCTCAAGGTTTTTAACCCTGGACAACCATTAGGAGACATATGTAAAATGAGTACTTTTTGTTTCAGTCCCATTTTAATGGCTGGGTGTTTGCAAAATTAAAAAGATATCATTACAATAGGTAATGACGGTTGTAATTACTTGTAGTCTGAATATAGACTTCTATTGGGAAAATCATCTTACCCTCACGTTACTAGATCTTGCCTCTAGCATACAACCACAACTAGATAAGAAAATCAGACACAGTGCAGCAATTCAGAGAATAAATTGAGCACTTCAGTTTCCAGGCCTCACAGACCTGACATTCTGAGTTTAAAGAAACTTGAAAAAAATAAAGAATGGAATGCTATTGGCAACAACATCTACTGCTCCCTAAAGGGCATGTGTAGATTCATAAAATAGAAGGGTTTTCTTTCTAACAACAAAAAAGAAATCTATAATTCATTACAGTTGTGCAGTGTGGTGTGACTGATTGGTTGTTGCAGAGTTAATAAAAAGATGACTACTTGCAGTTGATAGCATATCCTATTTCCATCTAATTTGATGGTTTTCTGCTGGGGTGATGGGAACTTGTAATCACAAAACATTGAAGATTTAGCTATTTCAAAGCCTGGTTGCAATTTCTACTCTTTTTGGACTACTTAGTCTTACTTAGATATCTCACCTGTTACTATTTGTTATGAGGATAGTCATTAAAGTATACTCTAACACTATCATATGTAAAATTCACTCTCTCCAGTCAATTGTATGAGAATAAAGACTGCCTTTTTATACTAGAGTTAATTATAATTTTTAATTCTTGTTATTGGTTCCTGATTACTCTAGGCAATGAGTAAAAATAAACAAAAAGGACAGTCTCTGCCTTAAAGGACTTCCAAATACCAGCTAGAGCTGAAAAAGTCAAAATAAGTGAGGGCAGTTGCTGCACAAGGGCAGAATTGTCACAGACTATTTCCACAAAGAATTTGTACATTAAAACTGAACTTACTGTTTTAACCTATTTTAAATACAGAACCCGGGACCAGGTTCTGTAAATCAATGCTATACACAATTTTAAAAGCCAACATATTAAATTAACAATTACTTGGAAATGCAGTCATCACAAAGTTTCTGGAGGCTAAACGTAGCCAGATATTCCTCATTTAGCTGCACAAATACAAGAGATATCAGAAAACCCTAATGGCTTCATATATAGCTGTTGTCAAATGGCAGCGAGGACCAAACAACAAAGCCAAGTCAATGCTATTTTAATTGTTCCTTCTATGACAATCAAAATATGGACATGAAACATAATGCATAAATATTTCCAGATAATTTTTTTCTCCTGGGCTTAAACCAGGCAGGACAGCTTGCCATCAAGCCATAGGAATCATTAGATCTATATGTAGTCTCAAAGTGCCAAAGGTAAGCATGTGATTATTTTCCTGATCTGGTTTCCTATTAGTTGGGTGCTTTTTCATTTTCTCAGCTTAAGATGCCCTCCTGCTGAGAAAGAAGGAGCATCAGAGACAACACTTGATGAACTGACCACAACACTAATTCCCTGTTCCTATGCACCGCTGGGCAGGAGGAGGTAGAGAAAATCAGGAGTGAAGCTGAGCCTGGGAGGGGTGTTGGAAGGTGTTTTAAGATTTAGTATTCTTGTTAACCTACTCTGATATAATTGGTAATAAATTAGAAAAATTTCCCCAAGGTGAGTCTGTTTTGCCATGATGGCGATTGGTGTGCAGTCTCTCCCTGCCCTTATCTCAGTTCAGGACCCTTCCTTCCCTTCTACGTTCTCTTCACTGTCCATCTGAGGAGGGAAGTGATTGTGCAGCTTTGGTGGGCACCTGAAGTCCAGTCAGGGTCAACCTGCCACAGTTGTTGTGGTCAAGTTTTGTATACAAATTCTCACATCTTAAAACAGAAGAGGAAAGAATCAGAGCTGGTGAAAGGTCTGGAAGGTATGTCCTATGAGGAGCAGCTGAAGACTTTGGGCTTGTCTAGTTTGAGGCAAAGGAAGCTGTGAGGTGAAACCTCATTGCTCGCTACAGATTCCTGAAGAGGTGGAGACCAAAGAACTGAGCTCTTCGCCCTGGTATCCAGTGACAGGTCATGTGCAAATGGTTCAACAGTGTGCCAGGGGAGATTCAGATTAGGCATTATGAAACATTTCTTTATGAAGACCATGGTCAAACACTGGAACAGACTTCCTAGAAAGGTGGTCAGTGCCCCAATCCTGCCAGTGTTCAAGATGCATTTGGACCATGTCCTTAATAGCAGCTCTGGATTGGTCAGGTAGTTGGATTAGATGATTGCTGTCAGTCCCTTCCAACTGAAATACTCTGTTCTGTTCTATTCCTAAGACCAGAAAATTTTACAGAATTATATTACTATAGCCTCTGTAGGTTGCTTGAATAAATAACAGAAAATATACTCATGTTTCTCCATATTCTCTTTTAAAATGTCTTTCTTTATAATCTACATTGCAACATCAGAGACATTATGAACAGCTGGACTTTACAACCCTATAAATGACTTCTGAAAAACCTGTTTTAGTCTGTCTTATTCCAGTTGTTCACTCAATTGAATAAGAAACCTTGGAAAATGCATTGTTTTTACTCACTGGGAACTACATACTTTTCTTTTACAGGTATCATTTCTCTACTTAAATCTTGAAAATATTCCAAAGGTTTTTTTCTGTGAATATGTAAAACTTCATCATTGAAACCAGTGCAGCTTTCTTTCTGATTGTTGGCATTTCTACTTGCTCTATGAAAGGTCAAACTTACTTTAGTTCAACTTAAATAGGTAATCAAAACCAACAAACTCAAAACCATTCATATGCTTCCCTCTTTAATATACCCAGTGATACTGCCTCAGCACGGGAAACAATTATATTTGCCTAATTGGATTTGCTGGCCTTAATGGTGTCTCTACGGAACTTATTCATTTCTAAAAGAGTTACAGCGAGATACATAAATGGATGTGATTATAATTTATTCATAAACACTAAAGAGAAATAGAAAAAGAGAATGTCGAAATGATATTTCTGAGATATCAAATATGAAATTTTCTGGAAATTTAATGGAAAATTATTACCATCCAAACATAGAAAGAACCTATAGCTTTATTTGTGCTTATGTAGCACATGTAACTTATAAGAGGTGCCACGCTAGTAGCAAATCTCTAAAATGCTTTTCTGTGAACCACAGATAATGTTAATAGGGATCACTCATATTATTACTAGACTATATTCTGGACCTCTCTTATGCAAAATTTGTCTTATTTCTTCTGAAATGTTCCACTGAATATGACTATCAGTTAAAAAATTATGAAATAAGACATTTCTTGGATGGTTTTTCCAGTGGCCTTCAATATGGAAACTGCAGTCTGTAGTTATTTTTAAAAGTTCTGCTACAATTTTACCTAAAAATCCACCATTATTCACCCATAAATCCTATATCAGCATGTCAAATACCAAGGGCAATCTATATTCTTGCTATGTGGTTAACTCAGTCTAGCAACTAATTATGAGCACATATAGTGTTCTGAAGGGAGAAGATGACTGGACTGTGGTAGACCAGCCTCAAGCCACATAGACATGTAATTTGACAACTACTATTTGCATTGAAATTTTCACAAGGTCAGAGCTATAATGAGGAAACAGAAAGTGTTTCTCCATTTCCACATCTGTGTATATGATCCAGCAAAAATCTGACCACAATGCCAGGTCAAGAGATTAAAATTAACTACACCTCTTTGCTCCCAGTTTTGCCCAACTGTTCCCTTCCATGTATAGTTCTTTTTGTGTCCCCTTTCTGGGACTGCAATGGATCGTAGTCATTGCTTTCTAAAAGACACAGAATTAAATGGTTGGGTAAAGCAAGATTTTATAAAACTAAGTGGAACAAAAAGCACTTACAGAATCAATCAAAATCTCTATGATGAAAACCAGAAATCAGAATTAGTTAAAAGACGTGGGTGTGTCAGGAATGGAAGCATATCTAACTCATCTCTGGAAAAATTTGGTGGAAAAAAATCCATTGAATCCTACTAAAAGGAAAACTTTGAGTAGTTAGAGATAATCTCTCAAACAGAAAGTTCACAGAGTGTGGACAGACTAGGAAACCACGTTGGTAAGAGCAGAAGAGTGCAAGAATTTGTGGATGCTGAAAGGAACAGAAATTTCTCTGGAGCTATTAAACATTTGACACTAATAATACATAAAGAAGCCCACAAATTTTATAGGAGAATGTTAAGGCCTGGAGCATAGACTCTTGTAATGGATCTATAGTCCTTTTAGGTTTCTGTAGTGACTTTCCATGTGGGATTTTTCCCCTTTCAGGGCCTCAATTTCCCCATCTCTAATATACAAATGAGAAATCTAGCCTTGTTTCAAAACTGCTAATAAAGTATACCAAAACTCAATTAATATTAATATTAATATTATTGCAGCTGTACTGAGAGAGGTGCTGTTCTAGAATCCATTAGAGCAACTCATATGTATCACCTTTGCTGTCAGTGCAATTGCACCAGTATAGGTCCTAGAGAGTTGGTAATAATTATTGGTTAAGTGTAGTTTTTAAAAAGGGGAATTTCTGCAAAAGAGAAAGGAAAAACTTACAGATTAATTATGTAACTGGATCAATGTAATGGCTTGCCAATAACATTCTCTCCAGCTACATACTCTTGTCACTGTCCCTACACTGGCTTGCATGCTTGCCTAACCACTTGGTGAGGCAATTAAATTTGCTAACCCAGCAGAAAACTAATCTGGGGTGGGAAGGCAGGGGGAGGAAATAGGGGGAACAGTACTATTCTTTTCAATGGTAACAAGCTGTTAGATTGGCTCTACTGTATCATATAACCATACCATGATTTTTATCCTTGACAAAGTATTTAAACTCTTGTTCACCAAAGCAATTAAAAGTATGTATAAATTGAGGTGTATGAGCAATCTCACGTATATTCAGTAGACCATTTATATTTACATCTAGGTTTTATATGCCTTCCTATTTATCTGTTTTGGTCACGGGCTGGCATTGTTCTTGTGCTTGAAATTGAACACATCTTTAAGAGCAGCACTGGGTTAGAATTAACAGAGTTTGAATCTTCATTCTGTGGTGCTATACGTGGAGATGTAGTCAATTGACCTATATGCTAGCTTCTAATTCCTCAGAAGTCCTTTGCAAAAACTTATCCTTGTCTTTCATAGCTATAACATGCTGCTTCATGGTGTTTGGGAAATATGGTGTTTCTGAGAAGCATATGAGACATAACCTTTTTGATTGGTATGCACTTGGCAGTTTTAAATGCAAACTTATTTTGATATCCATGTAGTTAGAGGAGCTTTATTTTTGTTCTGTGTGTGAAAAAGCCATAATAATTAAAATTAAATGAATATAAAACTTCGCAGAGGAATCACTCAATTTTGTAAGAGAAACAGCTTATAGCATAAAAAGCTTGGATCTTCAAAATGGTCAAGATTTTCCCTGTTTATTTTGCAGATGGGTTTTCAGAGGTAGAAAAATGTAATTATAGGAAAGGCAGTAAAATGTGAGCTGGTTGAGGCATAAAGTGCAGCACTTAGAATAAGACAATTGCCTAAATTCCCTGATTGACAGATGGATGTCACATTAGATGAAAATGATAACAGATTTAGTGGACTGAAGACTAACTTCCTCTTGACAGTGCCCTGACCCTTAACCTACAACCTGACTCCTGTTAGCTTCACTAACACAGGGTAATTGTCACAGGTGCAGGATAAAAGAAACCCTTACAGCAGCTACCAGTGGTCAGAGGCTTATTTCTTTTGATGACCAGAAATGCACTGTTGAGATATAGTCAAGAAGTCCTGACCTCTGATGACCTTTGAGGGCATTAAAATTTACTCCTGGGAAAAGGAAACTATATAAAAGGAAAATACTCTGTTCTGACTAATGCAAAGCAATATTTTAACAGTGTAATAATTAAGTTGACAAACAAAGCTGAATGATGGTAAAGTAATTTATTTTCATCAACACAAAAGCATGTTTCTCACACAATTGTAACAGGATTTCAACAAAGACCAGTATTATACGCTCAATAGGGTTCATGGGTTTTATAATTATGAGTAAATTCTTTACCATGTCATACTTGGGATATGTGTACTATTCCAAAATGATTCTGTTGTATTTATATGCTAATAGCATCCTTTCAATAGAAGCCAGTTCTTTGAATTGTGTTTAAATTTTAGGAAGGTAGAGGATTGTAACAGTATTTATAAATGACATGCTGACAACTGTGAGACTTCACAAAAGTTTATAGCTCCTTCTGTTAGAAAATACAGTACATTTTATTCTTCTTTTCTACAGTAATATGAATGGGGAATTCAGAAAACACAGAGCAGCACAATGAGTTATGCAAATATATTTTATAATAGAAGTAAGAATATTATAGAAGAAAACAAAATGACTGTGTCTCCCCTTAGAGTGAAGTCAATGCAGTAACCTGTCCATATTGGGGGTTTTATGCATATAAAAATTAATATTACATAGGGGAAAAAGAAAAAGAGTAAGGACTGCACATCCTATTAAAGTGAAAGTCAATGTATTAAGAAAGCCTATCTTTGTTTTCTAAATGTTTCATCTTGCAAAATGAAACAAAACAAAACAAAAACCCCACAACCAACTTCTTAAACACCTGACAACAATGAATTGCTGTATTCAATTATTGTGTTTATTGGCGCTTAATACCAGGACCATCCAAATATTTATTCACTAAATATGAAGGGACAAAAACAATGTCCTCACTACAATAGACTTACTGAGATCAAGTTTCTGCTCAGAACAGTAGAGTTCTAAAAGACCCCTATGCAAAAGGCACAAATTACTCTAAAATTCGTTGAAGGTTCTTATTAAGGTCATAGGTCTTGCCCTGTGGTTATTATTCATCCACAGAATGCTCTGATAAGTAATATGACACTAAATTAGTATACACAAACTTTGGGATAATTGTGTAAAAAAAAAAGAAAAAGATTAAGTTACTCCAAAAGGACTATTATACAGGTAGTCAACTTCAGTCCTCTGTGAAAGATACAGTAGAATCTGGTTTTATTCTGCCATACATTATTAAATGATAAAAAAACATATTGACTCTTCCGATGCAACTTATTGTCATGAACACTTTCAATAATAATGCCTTCCTTCAGATTGCCATCTTTTCAAATGTGATGAGATCATCAGGTAACAGTGTAAGATATGAAGGCTTAACACTCTGTGTTTTTAGCACATTAAAAAAAGAAATTGCTAGGATAATTAACAACTACCTATTTGTCTGTTGGCTGCATTCATTATGCCTGCACAAATTGGAGGTCTCCAAAATCTGTGCAGTAAAATTTACTCTTTGTTCAGGAAGTTCCCCTTGGATTTGGGTAAAATTCTAGTTTGCTGTGTCTATTGTAATTGTGACAGGCAGTTGACATGTCTCATAGTCTAAATGTAGTGGCAAGCAGGGGGTGGTACAATGATGAAAAAAACTGCCATTCATTCTTGTGCAAAGGAAAGGTGTTTCTTAGCATATTCCAACCTATGTTCAGTCTAGAGTTGGGTCTCTGAGGTTGAAGGTCAAATCTGTGAGGTCAAAGCTATTTCTTGTCAATCTTCGTTCACTAATGACAGATGAATTGGAAATTAGAACAAAGTAAGTAAAACGAATAGCCAGAAGGTGAGTGTCTGTTTTATTACTCAGAAGAGCTGGGAAATCTGGCCAATTGTTGCCCTATGTGGCTTGAATGACAGTTGTTAAGTTGAAAAAGGGACAGTGTGATGGGAATGCCACTTTAAATCTCAATTACCTCCTCCACTCCAATCAGCTTGGTAGAGCTTTAATGAAGTGCAATTCTCTGTCCTTTTCCTCATACTTCTATCTCCAGAATAAGCCTCACATTCAAGTTTGACAGCAGTACAATCAGTTTTCCATTCATCACTGGCCCTGTTTTAACCCTGCTGAAAAAGGGCCTAATGTACGTGGCAGTGATGGCAATTAGGCAGAAAAGTAATATTAGAAACAGACAAAAGCCTGAGTCTTTTAGCATTACAGGTGTTGGGTTTTGGGGTTTTTTTTTTATAGCCTTTTCTAGACATAAAGGAATAGGCAGTGTTGTTAAGTTCCCTTCTTCAGTCTTCTCTTAAGCTGAAAGGCCAACGATTTCAAGATTCAATTAATTAGAGACATGGAGAGCCAAAGAACAAGGTAAAAGCTACGTTCCTTCTAACTGAAGACACACTTAGTAATTGGCCTCTTATTAAAATGGATATCTTCTGGGTGTGTGTTTAATAAGGTTGATAAAAGTCGTCATTTCCTCATTAGTACAGTGGATGAATACACTCTGAGTGCTGGTGTTTAGAAAAGAAGGGAACAAATATAAAAATAGCGCACTCTTATAATGTAGGAATGTAAGATATTAAAATGGAGAAGCCTGAGACTGAAACTCTGGGGTAGGAAGAGAGGAAATTATTGCGTGTGTGTCTGTGCGCACGCACAAAAAAAGCAAAGGGAAAAGACTTTACTGGGTGCTTCACTTTCTCATTTCATCTGAATAGGCAAAATATAGAAAGCCTTTGAGCTCCACGACACAGACTGTCACTGACTTATTAACCTGACATTTTGTCTGGAGGAAAAACGTAGGAGAAGCAGATTACAAGGGACTTCTCTTTTCATAGGAAGTTTGCACATACCATCTCACTGTTTAATCTTTTTCTATTTATGTCATATGAGAATTGTGTGCATACTGACGTATGCAACCTGAAACACGCATACTCTGAATTAAAGTGCCTGAGTTTTTTCTTTGTCTTGGTTTGGCTTGTCCTCCCTCCCCCCAACTTTTTT